>CM062804.1:663313805-663913805 GCA_031772625.1 Pinus tabuliformis
AGCCATATTCAAAAGATGAAGGTAGTCTTAATCAAGGAATAAAATACCAAATGACAGCTGAACTAGGGATTAATCCAAATCCCTCCTTCCTCCACCCACTAGCTACTCAGTACTTGACAATGTACAAGAAATCTAGAGAATTTTTTACTCCACCCAAGAACACACAAGGAATCTAGAGAATCTAGTCTCCACCCTTTAAGAAAAATGCAGTGGTTCCACCCACCTTGGAGAATCTAGAGAAGGTAGTCTCCAACCTTCAATAAAAATATAGTGGTTCCATGCACCATGGGGAATCCATAACCCAATGTAAAACCACACAGTAACAAGGATTCAAAGGTCCTCCTTCTAGGAATCCAAGGAACAAGCCTCCACCCCAACCATCAAGGGAATCTATAAAAATAACATCTCCACCCTCTGGATATACAAAGAATCGAGAGGACATTGTTCCTCACCTACGAGAGACACTCTTCCTTCCAATATTTCCAACCAAACTCATATCATTATAATTCTTCTTTTCCTACAAGTCTCCTTTCTTGTTCCTCCTTGCTCTACTACTGAATGTTGATTGAGTGAATGAATAAGTGAGGGAATGGGGTCAAACCCATTTATTTCCCCCGCTTTCCATTTTTTCTCCTGCAAAGTGATTGAATTTCACTATTCTAGCTTCCAATGTAGTTGATCTTAATAAATTCATGTCCTTTCTGCCTTGTAAGTGGCGCTCAAGCAACATGGGCCTATATACTTCTCTTACAACCCAATTTAATTTTGAGAACGAGTCCATTAAAATAGAAACCAACCTTTAACGGCTGTCATAATAGTTCATATTTCCTGCACAGGGAAACCTTGAATATCCCAAGAAAGAAACCTCCTAAGCTTTGGAGTTTGCGTCCCCTGTCTCAGGCCCTTTCTAATGTATTATTGAAAAAAAAAATTACATTGCATTTTCATGAGGAAACCAAGGTTTGGGTTGTAAAATATTTTTCATCTAAATCCATGTTCCAAATATTCCATGGATCCACCTTCTAGTAGTTAATTTTTCTTGAATATGGCCTACTCTAATAGCACTTGTTGGACCAAAGGTCACACTAAGGGGAGGTGGGGGTGAACCAATGTGAGAGAAAATCTACCATTTCATAAATTTCATTATGAATTAATCATAATATAATGACTATAACCATAAGAAGCATGTAAATATGTAATAAAGTGCACCATAAATCTAACATCATATCAATAATACATCAAGAATCAATCACATCAAAGATACACAATGTTTTACATGGAAAACCATATGAGAGAAAACCACAAATCCTTCTTGTTTATCTTCAATGAATTACATATATTCGCAGGCTTCAACCTGCTAGAGGAAACCACCTCCAAGATATTAAAGCCACTACATGTCATAGGTTACAACCTGATTGAGGCACTAACCTCGATGATGAGTGAGCTTTGACTTGATTTAGGCTCCAACCTAATTGAGGCACCAACTTTGATGATGAGCATGGCTCTAACCTACTCTAGGATTGAACCTAATTGAGGCAGCAACCTCAATGATGAGTGAGCTTAGACTTACTCTAGACTCCAACCATAATGAAGGCACCCACCTCCTTCTTCAACTCCTTGTGGACCTATATTTCGTATCATTTTCACACTAGATCTACTTTCATCATATATATTTGTCTGTTAATGAATATAAGTAATCACAACCTATAATCACTATTTCCACTATCACAACCCTTACATATTGTCACCATTATGAAAACCTGCACACGCTATCACTGCAATCATTGCCACTACAACCTAAAAATATTTTCATTGCAATTACTACTACAAACTATCATATCAATCACTATCACTAGTTTTAATACTATTGTCCATACTCTGCTCCCACTAGTTCATCAATTTGATCACACAAACTTCTTCTTGAAACATGTTTTCAACATATATCCAAAACCAATGCACCTTACTCACAAAGTATCAAAACCATGTAATAGATATTCTATACATCAAATATATATCAACAATGGTTTTTATGCCTCCAAAAATATCCACCTCTAAGCCCTTATCATCATACTTCTTTCATATTTCAATTTGGACAAATAATGAGCTCAGAAACCCATAAAAATCATACAAAACACTATATAAAATTAAAGGCTCTAAAAATTGCCCATTTCCAAGTGGGATTCTATAAAATGAGCGTTTTCAGCATCGATGCTATAGAATGTATGTTGTTAATTGGTTAGTCATTCGACAAAATGGTTTTTAAAAATAATAAACAATCTAACTTGGTTACCATCAAGGCTTAAACCACGGTCTCGGGAAATCTAGTATCGACACCCCACCAAATGAGTTGGACGATGAACCTTGAATGTCATGCTTCCAACATTGAAATAATTTTAACTCTCAATCGAGGCGAGGATGTGGACTCACCATATATTTCACCATGCCAGCATTGTTTTGACCATCCATGGAACTAATTAAACTCGACAATGTGTCTATAAATTGGGCTAATATTATGTATCAGAGTCCCTCTAGGCTCGAGAAAACACTGTGAATGAAAATTGTAATGACCATAGAACATGGCCCCTCCAAGAATGAACGAAATTGTAACCAAAGACCATGGCCCCTCCAGGCTCAAACAAATATGTAACTAAAGTTCGTGGCCCCTCCAGGCTCAAACAAGTCTATAACTAGAGATCATGGCCCTTTTGATCCTAAAAAAACTATAACCAAATATTATGGCCCTCTAAACTCAAAAAAAATTGTAACCAAATATAATGGCCCCTCAGGGCTCAAACAAAATTGTAAGAAGATATTGTGGCCCCTTAGGGATTCAAACGAAAGTTGTAGTGAACAAATACCATAACTAGGAATTTGGCCCCTTCGAATGAAAATTTGTAACCGTAGAATCACAACCCCTCTATGCTCAAATTAAAACCAAAGAGTGTGGCCCCTTCTGAGCTCAAATTGAATCTTCCAACAAAATACCATCCATTCACACCACTAGACCACAAATATTGAATTGTTCATCATTGTATATTGATTCATCTTCAATTCCTTGATATCCATGATGGGGATTCATCACATGTACTTATAGTTTTTTATGTGGGCCCTAGGCTAAGAGGGCCTACCATAGGACCCGAGTGTAATGACCTTCCTTAGGAGAAAAAATTAACTTTTTTGACAAACCCAACTCAACATAATAACAACTAATTATCAGGTCTTGGGGGGGCACCTCAATTGGTGATCAAAGTAATGTGGAATATGTGAAAACTGATAGATCCAAAGTTCAAATCCCCATGGTTGTGATTTGGTTTATGGAGAGGAGGAGAGATTGTAGACCCCCAAAGTTTTACTAGTAGTTATGTGCTAGGCAAGATGTTGGGTTCATCTATAAAAAAATAGAAATTATGAGATACAAGAAAACATGCTCATAATTTATTAACCAATACATAATGTAGTTTAAGTTAGCATGTTGCAAATAATAAGAAAATAAAGATTTTCATTTTAAACTAATCGACCATTAGCAAAATCCATTATGAAAGTCACATAATAATTAAAACCACATCAACATGAGAAGCAGATATTTTTTATTTTTTTCTGAGTGGTATTGATCTATTAATATGATACAAAAAGTTACAGAGAAACTTGATCTCAGAGGTGTTAAGAATTAGCCATCATCACAAAATGCAACTGTTGGTAATGGACTGCCCCAACAAAGGGGAAACCAATCCAAGAAACTTTAAGGACTGCCCTTGTTATGGGGGAAACGAGCAATTTGAACAACTAGACCTTGGTTTTCCAAAATGAACAAAGAGGAATGAAAATCCTGAACCAAAAAGACAGGGACAAAACCAAGTAACATTATGACATTTCCATCTGGCAGAGAGTTAACCAAAGAATTCATGACACTTTGTGTGGATATAAAACACATCCAAACCACAAAACCACGAACCATAGAAACATATCCACCTGGAAGTCAGTTACCTTTGCGCGAGACCAAGAAACCACAAAACAATGAGACAAATCCACCTGGGAGCCGGAAACCTTTGCATGAGGCCACATGTTAGGCTGGTGGTTCCTCCAGAGCTGGCTCTTCCTCAATCCACCAGGAAAATTGATACCAATCTTCATCCTCTTCAAATGTGCCTCGACCTTGAATAGTTGGAGCATCCACCGTGCCTACAGCATCCATCTGTCGCTTACTAGTGTCTTCAGCTTTGTCTTTGCCATGCAAAGCCTTACTGCTTTCTCCTTGCTGCTTGTTGCTAATCCCCTGACTACCTGACTCTGCCTTATTCTGCTTGCTTCCATGACTGGACAAAGTAGCTTGCATCGCAGACTCTTCCTTGAAAGAAATTGTGATGGTAGCAGTGATTGTAGGCCTTTATAGGGAACTACAGAAGCAAAATTGAGTGTTGTGAGGACCAGAAAGAAGAGGGAGTGGGAGATCCATAGTGTGGACAACATTGTTCCTCCAACCTCTTCCGCTTTTGGTATTCGAGTAGCTATGCATGGGGTTAATGAGCGATTTCGGAAATTCAGTAGTTGATTCTAGGGAGTCAAAGGTGGAGCTGGTAGAAGCTCGCAAGTAGTTAAAACCACCACGTGAATCTCCACGTCTACTACGCATGCGCTACCTGAGGTGAGCCATGGCTGAATTGACAGCGAAATAATTGGAAGGAAGGTGACGTTGAGCGGGAGTAGGGGTGGGTGAACCAAAAGCAAGAAGACAATGACAAGAATGCAAAAAATGAAAACCATTACCAAAATCTTGACAAGGGAGAATCAGGCAGCGATTGCCTGTAGCAGTTCTGAAACACAGTTCAGCCGCATGCGGAGAACAAATGCCATGGAGAAGGGGAGGAGAAACAAAACGGTTTGCAAGGGCCATGGTGATGAAGGAGATGAGCTCTTCACATCTTTCGGAGGTAATAAATTTCGCCTGCAAGGTGTTTTTAATCGAGCTGTTTTGGGCTCTCAGGATGAAAAATAAATCTAGATAGCTTCCCAACCCGTCGGCGGTCCATCTTGTCATTTAAATGCCGTTGTTGACACCCGCATCCAAGTAACATGAGAAGCAAATATTAATTTTAAGGCACATACATTAATAGTTAATAAATTTACAATTCAAACACCATATATCATTCCATTTATATGATAATTATCAAGCATGTAATAAAACTTTATGGAAAGATGAGGTACAATTCACCAACGGGGTGGAGATTTGATCTCAGCTTTGTTGCTTCTTCAACTCCCTTATTGTTTTCCATGTACACATGTAAAGAATGTTGTGTCCCAAATGAATGCCACTAAGTCACCAGTTCATCACCCAACCTACTCCTTAGGTACTCTTCTTCCCATGGACTCCCAAGTTGAACATTTGGCGGGTCAAGGATGAATTTATAAAAAATAGAAAGTATAAAAATTAAATTTCTAAAAACAGAAAGTCTCAAGTATGACTTTCCAAAAATAGTGAATCACCTTGCATCAATCAATCATAATAGTTCAATTTCGACTTAATCATCAATATTATTATTATTGTTGTTGTTGTTGTTATGATACTATTATATTATTATTAAAAATAAATTAAAGTCACTCAATCATGGCTCTCAATAAGTTTCTCTTACACTCTCCTACACTTAATAAAAACATGTCATAAAATATTCCTCGTATGCACTCTTTAATGCGTCTGATACACTCTCTCTTAAAAGCATAAGTTACAAAGGCATGTGTATCTCCTTAATGGCATGAGTTACATTTCCTAAATGGGAATGAGTTACACTCCTCTTGTAATGTGAGTTACTCCTCCTTTATGGCATGTATTTTTTGCTCCTCCTATATATATGTGCCTAATTATTTCTCCCATTACTACTTGTGCATTGTGAATGAAGAATTCAAACTTTAGAAAGAGACAGGAGAGGGTTGAAGAATATTATTAGAGAGAGACTTGGAGAGTAAGAGAAAAACTTGGTGAGCTAAGGTTGATTCAGTGCTTTACTGTTTCAATGTTGATTTAGTTGAAGGGAAGTTTGATTTGGCGTGTGCATCTGTCACTGCTACCAATGATCTTCATGCTACAACTTATTCGTATTTGAGTGAACCTACTCATTCTCTTAATCTCTCATTGTACTTTGTATCTCTGGTGAAAATTTGATTTCTAATAGAAGAATAATTTGGTTGGGTTTTTCCCAAGTCATTGGACCTAATTCTCTATGTCTCATTGTATTATTAGTTGTCTTCTATTATGCATTTGATTTATGTTCTATCTACAATTACTTATCTATTATTGTATCATAAATAAGTTTTGAAATAAGTCACTATTATAACATAGAACATCAAAATTTCAACATGGTATCGGACCTTTGGTGTAGAAAATATCAAGAAGACAAAGTATTGTTCCAACCCATTTTCTACTGAAATAGTGCTTGTTGTCCACTCTATTCGCAATCCATTTTCTGCTAAAATATATCTTGCTTTCCACTGTATTTGTTGAGAAATGGCAACAATAAATTCCAGTTCAATTTGTCCTTGAATTAAACTGACAATTAAAATCAAATTCTATTCTCATAGAAACTTGTGAATAGTTAATTAAGTTCAATTGAATTAATCATCTTAGGAATTTTGATTTGGAAGTATTTCTGTAGTCATGTATATGTTCTCTCTAAATTTTAGGGGTCCAAATTGAGTTTATTTGAGTTGTAGTTAGATAAATCAGTTTGACTGAGTTATGGTCAGTTAAACTAGTTCTAACTGTTTGTGGAACTATTAGAGGTCTAGTAGTGAGTTGGTGCACTGGTGCATCCTTAGTAGTACTCCTGCTAACTTAAGGTTCCCTCATGAGAAACTCATGCATGTCAGTTCGGAGAAAGACCCAGTTGAGACTAGAGGGGATAGTGTACTATCATTTATAGAATGATCTGAGTTTTACAAATCATGCATGCAATTAGAAGAGGACCTAGATTTTATGCAGCTATGGAAGAAGTAATTACCCATTAAATATGGGCTATTCCTCATAGGAATTACGCAAGGAAATAGGGGCTCAACAGGCAACAAAAATTTGCTAAGTGTTGGTCAGTGCGAGCTTGTGAGGTAGAGAGTTGAACATACTTGTGAAGAATTGTTCTTGTGAGAACAATATTTGTATTATCACTCAAATTTATGATTAATGTAATAGATATTTAGGGTTTTGAGAAGTGGGTTTATCCAGAGAAACAATTGTGTTATGTGTCTTTGATTATCTTCCTCTTGTCGACTATTGTTTTCATCAATCATTAGTTTCCACTATTTAAAAAGTAGAGTACAGTCTTGTCCTCTATTTTAGTACATTACATGAGTTGTGAATCTATAGGAAAATCTACATGGTATCAGAGCCACAGACAATATACTAGACGAGATTTCAAAGTTTTGAGTTTTGGGTTATAGGTGAAATTCGAATTTGCAATACATACTTCAGGATCGACAGATGGTGTTCTACGGTTTGCGGCTCGAGTATGCCTTGGAAGAAAACTTGAATTATATAGCCTATATGGACATAATCAAGGATAATGGCTTGAAGGAATTCATTGATCAAGACATTCCTAAGCCAACAGCATTGGATGCATAGAATCTAGCCTTATGGAATAAGTTTGTAGCGAGGGCAAGGTAGATAATCCTTGAGGGATTTCGAGACTACATTGTCTCGAGTCTCCATGGGAAGGAAAATTTGTATGCAATGTGGAAAGAATTGACAGACCTATTCTAGAATAATAGTGACCATAGGAAGTTGGAACTGAAAGATAAACATCAAAAAATCAAGATGGAGAAAGGCGAGAGCATTCCAAAATACTTGACCAACTTCACTCATCATCATGATGAGCTTGGAAGTGTTGCAATAACTGTTTCCGAGAATTATATGGTGAGCCTAGATCTCCTAGGCCTTCCTATGAGTTGGAATAACTATCAGGACTATTTGAATGCAAAGGAGAAGTTGCCAGATTGGGAATGACTGTGGTCAGATTTGATGCAAGAGGAGATCAGAAGGAACACCAGAGATGGTTCCTCATCAAAGACTGATGATGACGAAAATTGTGCCTTAGTGAGTAAGGTGAGGAAAGGGAAAGGGCAGGCATCCCATTCTAAATTAGATTCTTTCCATGGAGGTAAGAAGAAATACATGATGAAATTAAGTGCTTTCATTGTCACAGGCTGGGCCATTTTGCTACAAATTTGTTTCTCAAGGAATCCAAGAAGAAGTCCTCACGACGAGTGGCGGGTGAGGCTTTGCCCTCTCAATTCAAATTGGACTTTGCTCTCATTGCATGCATGGTGTCATCAATGATGGGTAGCATATGGTACCCTGATAGTGGAGCTTCATTCCACATGACTTGTGACAAGGAGTTGTTTAGTGACCTGGAGGAGAAAGATCTCCATATGCATATCAAGATGGGTGACGACGGGAGGTATAGTGCTACTCGATTAGGCACGGCTACTTTTTAGAGGGAGCAGGGTGATACTCTATTGGGAACAGGTCCCCTGGGGGTCAATTTTTGGGTTAAAAACCCAAGTTTTGGGGTAGAAGGCCTGAAGGTGTATAATGAAATGTAAAGTCTCTGCATTTTGTGGTCATAGAGCACAAAGATATCAAGAGTAAAAAATGGTTTCCACCCTTAGTCTAGATAGGTTGTGTCAGTTTTAGAGATCTGCCCTTGCTCCACAAACCATGGGATTGTTATAAAAAGGAGGTCTTAGAGGAGTCTAAGAGAGTCAATCAAGGAAGTAGAAGCTTTTGATGAGTCTGTAAAGAGCTAAGAGCGAGAGTATTAGTGTAGGAAGAGGCTCTGCAGCTAAGTGTGCATAGGCCTAGGGTAGAAGTCCACAGATGAGTTTGTGGACCCCTGTATCTATGTGTGCAAGGAAGATAGAGTCTATATTAAGAGTCTGAATCATTAATAAAGAGAAGTATTATGAAATTACTGTGTATTTTTCCTGTGTGGATCGCATGTGATTATGTTGTGTTAAGTTTTGGGTTTATGTTATAATGCTAATTTGATGTGTGAATGTGTATGTTTTTATCTATTATATGAATGAAATTAATGATATATGTTTATGCGAAGATAACCTTAACTGAATGGTAAATTTGGTGAACACTTAAGATAATTCAAGAACTTATACAGTAGCATACTTGCAGAGGCGCGTAAGTGCCTAAATTGTTCTGTAGGGTTGTGCGAAAAACGATCGTATACCTTCATGGAGGTTATAAGAGATGGAGGGTAAAGTACATCAATAAGCCCTAACACCTTATTGATCTGTGCAAAGGAATTGTTTAAGGTATAAAGTCGACATCATGACCATCTCAGGGTGCGGAAACTTGGTTCGTGCATCCCCCCATACTACTTCGGGTGAGACTTTGGTCTGCACTCCGTGGATTGATGCTGAAAGGGATAGTAGTGTAGATATTTTCTTGGCTGACTAACGTTGAACCTGGGTCAGGGTCCATCAAGCCAAAAAATGGTTCTGTTGTCGGGACCGGGATCTGCATAACGAGATGTGCGATGTTGTATCATTGGAATCCAACTAAGAAAGAGATCGAAGACTAGTTGGATAGAAATATCCATGAATTCATGACGCAAGAGAACAAGAATCCATGATTGATGAAAGAACAGTGGTTGGACAGATATCTATGCTCAGAAATACACGAAATATTCTTTTGTTCCTTCCCGGTTGAGTTATATGAGTGGATCGCGAAGTTGGCAAATGGCCAAGGGAGGTGGAGGCTTGACAATCCGATTGTTTAGACATCGTACTTAGTACAGAGATTAGAAGCCTCTGAAGATCAGATCACATGCATTGTTGACAATTGGCTCAACCACATCATAGGAGGGTTTGTGACAAAGTTTGCGGTCGACACTTCTGTCAGTTACAGTGAAGCAGATCGCCGCTTCTTTAAAGGACTGTGAGGTAAGTATTTGAAGTCACTAAATACTTGGATTAAGATGCTCTTGTGTCACAAGCAGGTCATGCAATTACATTGATTTTTGGGGCTACATGAAGTGGAAGGTCTTTCAGGGATGGAGGAATAAAAGGTCCTAAGTATAGCCTGCTAATTGAACCTCCTTTGAGTGACGACGAAGGAGCAGTGAAATATTCTCTGCTAAGTGATATTTAGTTGATAAGATAAGGGTTCTTGCGAATACTTACACCACCTCCATCCTTGTCCATCCATCCACACTGCCTCCATCCTCGCCTCCACCACTCACCCCATCGCCCACACCACCACCACCTCCAACACTATTTAGTATGGTGAACTCCATAAATCTACCAGTATTCAAGGACATAAGAAATCAAGATCCGAACCTATTTTGGTTCATTACAAAGATTGTATGGGAAGCTCAGGGTATCACGGATGAGAAAATAAAGAAGGCCACACTGGTTAGTGTTTTGTAGCACCACACACTAACATGATACATTAAGTACAGTATTGATAACCCAATGTCCATGTTCATAGATATCCAGACTACGATGAATAGAGAATTTAGTAGACCTAAGTCTCAAGCACAATCAATTGTCGGATTCAAGGAGATCATAATGAAGCCTAGGGAGATGCCCTGGGATTTGAATCAAATATTGAAGTGTATGATCCGTGAAGCCAACATGAACCTAACTAATGGGTAGCACCGTTAATGGTTTGTGGCCTTGCTCCTTCTACACCTGAGGGTTGCGCTATCACAACAGAAGATTGGGACCCAAGCAGAAGCTCTGGAAATCACGATGAGATTGAATGGGACACCAATGCAAGATGCTAATCTGGGGATTCAATAGATTCACACGTAGTTGCAGAGCCTTTGCCTCGAAATGTAAAGTCTGAAGAAAGATAGAATAGCTCGACCAGAGGGGCATGAAGAAGTATGGTGCCTAAAATAAAAAGGTCAGGGGCATGACAAGGATCAATGTCTAGTATTTGTGAACTATGTTGTAGCAGGGGGACCAATGCCTCTAAGGTTAGAGGCTTCAGTAGGGCCAAGTACAGGGCCCGTGCTATGGTGCATTATATGCTAGGTAGCTCGGAAACATGCGACCAACAATTTACATTTTCTATAGAAATTCGTATAGACACCACAATATCTCTTCTACAATTTCTATCAATCAATAGGTGATGACAAGTGCAATTTCTATACTTACGAATTAATGATGGATAGGACACCCGCATACAGGGTGTAGACAGAAACGTAGCCTCCGGACCAGGGCATTGGGGGAGCACAAGGTGAGTATCAGGGGCACGGCTGAGGCCGAGGTGGACACAGCCCTGGTAGAGGCTGAGGGCAACATATTTGTTACAGTCATGGAGGGCCAGGACACTACGCAAGAGACTTTCTGAATTCAATGTGACTGCCATGCTACTACTATACTCAGTTTGACCATGCGACTAAGGATTTCCTTATATTGTTGGCTAAGATTCATGAAAAGGGGGCCCAGCCTCCGTAGGTGATGCAGAACCTCCAGATGATGAGTGCTAAGTGTTGTGAGGAAGACCCTAGGGTAAAAATTATGCTACGAATTGGAATGATGACTGGCGAGGATAAAGGGAAGTAGTGTACAGAAGGAGAGTGGGTCCGCAAAGCACCAGAAAAGGTGACTGGGTTTGATTTGAAGCATGTGAAAGAAAATTTTATGGAAGAAAAGAAAAGATTCGCTGAGGCCTCTACCTTAGGAATTCAGGAGAAACCAGTTGAAGAAAAGGGCCCATCCATGACTACCACATTCTTAGAGACCTGCATGAAATTTCTCCATGATAGTAAGGTCATAAAGGGATTGTAGGAACTTATCAATCGGTGCGCTGGAAAGGATGGCACTACTGGCGAACCATGCGTAGTTAGAAATCTTGGTAAGCATAAGAAAGGACTGAACGTGAGATGAGACTCACCGCATAGATAGGAGAATATGAAATGGACCAAGTTATCTTGGATCTGGGGTTCGACACGAATGTGCTTCCAAAGAAAACATGGGAAAGAATGGGGAGACTTGCGCTCTAGTGGTCTTTGATCATGTTAAGGATGGCGAATCAACAAAAAATTATCCTAATGGGGATGTTGTAGGGGGTAACAGTTGACATCGAAGGAGCGAACACACTGGCAGATTTGGAAGTAATAGAGATTATGGATGATAGAAATGTCTACCCTACGCTCCTTGGGATCGATTTGGCCATTGACATAAATGGGGTAATCAACATGAAGAAGAAAAAGATGATATTTGAAAAGAAATCGCTTCGCATAGTGGTTCCATTAGATCCTACAGAAGAACCACGCTATATAAAACCAGTCCATGATTATGAAAGTGATGATGATTTGGAAAAAATTTACAAGATAACAGTGTGGGACTAGGATTGGGTAAATCCAACAACAGACGGACGTATTGCATGGGACCGCGAGAGCTCTTGCACATTAGATTCGGACGAAGAACTAGAGCACTGGCATAACTGGCTACATGAAGTATCTACACTGTGTTGTAATGTGATGACCAAGTCATTGCGCTGCGTATCATCAGAGGTAAGGAATCTAAATCACTATGACGAGCTAACTGATGTTGATCACTTCTTGGATGCCTTTGAGAGAGAAGTGCGAAAGAAGCATCACTTCTAGGCCTTAGATTGGGAACTACGTGCTATGCCTGTAAGATGGTGGGGTATGCATAAGGATAATTTCAATGATTGGCACGAATATAGGAGGAGGATGAGAATTCGTTTTCGATAGCCAAAAGTACAGATGACAAACAAGTATGATGGGAGGGATGATCCACGTGATCACTGGAAAAAATAGACTAATGCTTATGGAGCAAAGCCCCAGCCTGAATGGGTGCATCTGTTTTGTCATACCTTGGATTTCATACAAATGAATTGGTACTTGGAAATAGAGCTCTGCCATGGCACTGAGGAATAGGACATTTTGCACCAAGGGTTTATAATGACATTCAGCTTTGAGGATGGGTTTGACTGTATTGATGCAGTGCTACAAGAGGTTAAAGAAGTGATCTTTAGGATACCGTAGGATCCTTTGGACCTAATTCAACCTAAATGGACTACCCAGATGAGCCATGCATTGGAATTCTATAACGTGACCACTAAATAAGAAGATAAGGATACCAGAAATATTATTATTCCAGAAATCGAGCGTCACCATGAGGTTGAAGAACCGCAAATAGAGGATCCAGACATAACCACGACACTGAAAACTAGACAGGTCAACATTGGCATAAAGATGCAGCTTAAATTTGTGAAGATTGGGGACTATTGGGATGATGCAATAGTAGATAAGGTCGTTGAGCTCCTCTGCGAATATCAGGATTTGTTCCCCATGAATTTTCCTAATCTAAAGGGAATAATAGGAGACTTGGGTGTCATGAATATCATTGTTGGCTGTGTGGGGCCTGACCCAGGTTTAGTGTTAGTTAGCCAACCAAATCCCTACACTACTAGCCCTTTCGACATTAGTCCACAGAGCGCAGACCGAAGTCTCACCCGAAGTAGTATGGGGGGATGCTGGAACCAAGTTTCCGCACCCTGAGATGGTCGTGATGTTGGTTTATTCCTTTTGTTCCTACTTTCATCTAGGTCATTAAGTTCTAGGGCTCTGCCTGTCTAGCCTTTTATTTTGACCTTCAGTACCTCCACGAATGGGTACGATTGACCTTCACGCAACCCTAACCTGTGGTTAAGGTAATTTCGTGCTTCTAGGGCAGCATAGCGTGCAGATTCCCAAATTATCTTAAGCATCTTACTTTTCTTATGAAACAATCACAATTAGCACCACATAAATAGATATTCTTACTTGCGTTCAATTAACCAACACAATTACATAGATTCGTGCATCACATAAGTAGTATAAATGAAAACCACACACAATATGACAAGATGCATTAATAGGAAATAGAGGCACAAAAGTTGTAGGATGCTTCTCTTTATTGGTATTTTCAGATGATTACAAACTCTATCCACCCTGCGCACATAGCTACAACAGTCCATGCACTTAGCTATGGAATTCTACCCTAGGCCTCTGCGCACTCAGCTGCAGAGCCTCTACCTACCTTAAGACCCGAAACTTAGACTTCTCTCCTTATCGCTCAAGATTTCTTACTTCTATACTAAAACTTATTTCTCTTCTAGAGCTTACTTAGCTCTTTTTATACAATCCCATGGTCCGCGGACCATGGGTAGATATTTACAATTGACTCTACTTTACAAAATAAGGGAGGAAAAACCTTTATGACTCATGACACCTTCACACTCCCCAACGACAAAATGTGAAGACTTTACACTTTATTACAAAAATTTACCCAAAACATGGGCTTTTATCCCCAAAACTGTGCTTGGGGGATCCCATTCCCAACAGGCCCCCAACACAAACATCGTGACTCTCCCTCGAGTCGCTTAACATGCACAGAGATCTTAGTGCGAAGACCTCCCAGCTCGACCTGTATGACGACAACCTCGACAGTGCATTGTGTGGCCACCTACTTCGTGTCTTCAACCATATGCTTAGTCATTGCTCCTGAACCGTCAGCCTAAAGCTTTTGCTGAGTTTCTTGCAGAGTTGTAAATTTCCCCTCAATAGAGATCGTAACCGCATAGGCCTCATCCAGCAAGGGCTTTAGTTGCGCCTTCAACATTACTTCCCTTTTTTGTGCTACATCCACCTGTTCTTTCAGCTACTTGGCCTCTTGCAACTTTTCCACTCTTTGTGTGAGCACAACGGTTCGCATTGTGCCTTTGACCTCATCATAGCATTGTTGCAGTTCACGCACTCCTGTCTCCAATCGCTATACATTAGGGTCCTCCTGCAAGCTTGTCAGGACCTCAAACGACTGTTCAAAGAGTTGTGTGCAATACACTACTGTATTGTTAACTATCATTATTGCCTCTGTGATAGCGGTCACATGTTGTTCCTTTACATCTAGTGGAGTTGAAGGTTGGCCTTCAATTGTAACTTGGTGATCTGCAAGTTCAACTCCAACTGAACCCTTGCCATTTTTGTATGAGCATCGTGCACCCCTGTAGCCAGCCTGCGGATGCGCACCTCAAGTGGTTCTTCCTTGAGAATGGTCAACTCTGGGACCATCCAGCATGCCTCCTCAACGACCTACATTATGCACTTATTTTGGTTGGTCTCCTTGGTCACGACGGTGATGGCAGAGTCTCATTGTAGTGTTATCTGCTCATTGTTAATCTGTTTCTCACTGATCACCTGTAGGGCACAACGCTCATGGACCCTCAACTCTGCAATCACTCCATCCTACAATAGGTGGAGCACTTCACTAGGAACCACTACCACATTCAACCCTACTCCCTTGAGGGCACTAACAATGGGCCTATCAGCTTCATTCTCCATGGTCAATGCTCCATTAGGAAACACTATCACACTGGAGGCCTTTGCGAGTAGCATCTCGACACTTCTAAAGTGTCGATAGCAAGGCTGGTTAACACCATGTCAGCATGTGATGCGCAGGTCTGCAACTCCTGTAGACCTATTGAATAGCCCCCAATATGAGTTGTTGCTACAGCTCAAACTGTTGTAGGGCTTCCGCGGTGACATCCCGCACCATTTCACTGCTATCATGAAAATTTCCCTCTTTGAGGGTGATTGGATCCAACGATGTCTTAGTGGCCTTGGATTTATTCCTGGACCCTCCTTTCTCTTGCTCCCTTCGATGTTTAATGTGGGTGGACATCGCCTATGGGTCCACATTGTGCTTCTCTGTTTGCTCATCCATCTCTTCGTCTGTCTCGGGTGAAGGCGACCTCGGGCCTTTGTCAAAGCCCCGCTCTATCCCACCTATTTGCTTTTCCATCTATTGAGTGGCATTACACTCCCCCTAGGCCTTTTCAGCAGCCTATTTCTTTCTCTTTTCGGCCAGCTGCGTCATCTTGATATTGGCCTCCTCCTTCTTACGTTTCGTGGTAGACTTTCTCCCTCTCGCCACCAAGTTTGTTGTAGTGCGCCATTCTGTCGGCCAGTAATCAAATTTTGCATCAATGGTATCATCCGTTTCCAGGTAAGGCAAGTCATACCATGTCTGCACAGTGTCCTTTCTCACCCTGATGGATACATGGTGAAAATCTTGTTTAAACTCTACATAGCCCTGCAGGTTGGCAAAAATCGTAGGTGACATCCGTGGTTTGTGATTGATGGCCATGCGGATGTTCATCTCCATCAAGATCTAGAAGATCTTTTTTTCCTTGATGCATTGCACATCCTTGGTCGCCCACAGCAAAGCGTACTTCACTGCTTCTGGTAGGTCTGGCACTACTGAAGGGAATTTATTGTCCTCTGGCAGTTCCCATGATACCAACACAATAGTGAGCAAGAGACACGCATAGTAGAATGTTTGTTGAGCTCCTGTGCTTCACAGCAGTTCGCAAGGAACTCTTCATGGAGATAGTCTACCCAATTGATTTGGACTCCTTCGTAGCACTAGGTTGCTAGCACAACAATAGGTGTCAGTACCTCATTAGCACAACACTTCCTCATCACCTTCCATGCCAAAATTTGTGTAGCCACCTTTACAACAGGGTCACTAATGCTTGATATGGAATATCCGTGCCACTTTTTCACCAACTTAAACTTTTCCTTCATAGCCTCTACAAGGGCCTGCTCACCACCTTTTCCACCAAATATCATGACTGGATTTTCTCTTATGTAGGGGAACTGTGTGATCCTATGGATCCATCTGTTAGTGATGGATATTGGCTCCTCCATCCACAAACACCCATCATGCACCAAACGTAGTAGTTTCTTGATGACCAAGACTATAATCAGGGCATGGTTGTAGTGTGGCACCCATAGCAAGTTGAGAATACCTGCCTTGTCCACTCCTCTGAGCCACCTTCGCAGCTCCAATGCAATCATCCTAGTGGTTGTATCAATAATGCGGTGCATCAGTTGGTCAGTCACCAAGTGTGGGAACTTCTCATGGTCAACCAAGTCCCAGTATTCGATTTTTAACAAGGAACCCGTGCCAAGTGCGATCCTTCAAAAACAATCTCATCTGGCAGCAAAGGGGTTTGTAATGGGACCTTGCTTTCATCGATATTTTTCGGTACCTTGGTCTTGCCTTTGCATGGAGGGACATAATCAGGCAATCGAGTGATAGGGTCAACACCCTAGATTTCAACTTCCTCCACATTTATTCCCATGTCCTCATCATCCATCAGGATGTCTTCCATTTCTTCCTCCTCCAGCTCCATATTGGCTTTGCCCTTTTCCTGTGCAGTGGTCTTGTCCTTTGATGGGTTTCTTCTTGGCGATGCGCACACTAGTATTACAGGTTGCTTGCCCTTCTTATCCTTCACACTCTCCTTAGTTGGTGTCGAATTTAGTCTCAGCATCCTTGGTGATTTGGGGACTTCCGCTAATACTTTGAAAACCTTTGGATTAGCTTCATCTGCCTCCATAACCACTTCCGGCAATGACTCCTCTGTTGTCACTGCTTCTATATTTATAGATTCTGCGGGTGCCAACATGATTTTCTACAATAACTCCTCTACCTCCTTCTAAATTTCACTAGAAATTTATCAAACTTGCTGTCATATAAAAAAACTAGGTCATTTACCTTAAAGGTGCGCAACTTAATGTGTCGATCATGCCATGCTTTTCACGCTGCTTTTGGACCTGTTGCTGAAATCAAGCTAGAAATATTTCTTCCTCAAGCTCAGCCAATTGCACGAACCTCTCCTCCATGGCTCCACGATCTTTCATACCTGTGAGTGATGTTATGCGTAGACTAGGCATAATGTATTCCATGGGCATCACCATTTCAACATCATATACAAGCCTAAAGGGTGTTTGTCCAGTCAACTTCTTGCATGTCATTCGATAGGCCCATAGTAGTGCAAGTATATGCAAGTCCCAGTCACTTCGTTTAGCATTGCAAACCTTGGTCAGTGCATTTTCCAGCACTTTATTGAATGCTTCCACCATCCCCATAGCCTGCGGGTGATAAGGCATGCTCTTCTAGTGATATACCTGAAATTCCTCCGTCAACGCGCTGATCATCTCATTCAGAAAGTGTGTACCACGATCACTCATCAAAATCTTTGGACACCCAAATTGCGTCAGTACATACTCAAAGAGGAAATTTGCAGTAGTCGCACTTGTGCAATCCTTCACAAGCTATGCCTTTTCCCATCAAGTCAAATACTCTATCATGGTGATAATGTACCTTTCTCCCGTCTTCTTCCCTTGGGGCTAAATGGGTCCCACAAAATCTATTCCCTATTTCTCAAAGGGTTGCAACATCATCTATGGATTCAGAGGCAGTTCATCCCTCTGTAATGGCCTGCCAGTCCTTTGACACACATCACATGCTTTGTAGTAAGCTTATGAATCCTAAAGGAGGGTTGGCCACCATAACCTTGTGTGTAAAATATTCTTCACGGTCGCTCTCCCTGCATAATGTCCTCCCACGGCACCCCCATGAGCATCCACGAGAATATTGCTCCTTTCAAACTCTGGTACATATCATCGCAATATCTCATCAGACCCCATTTTGTACAGATGCCCAGCAATGACAAAAAAGTCTGTCACATGCACCACTAACTCCTTCTACTAGACGGTGTAAAATTCTTGTCGTTAGAAAGTGTATGATATCTTAAAAATGACCATCCACGATGTGCATTGCAAATAGCTGCACATTAGGCAATCCATCCTCCGAATTAGTGGGCTCTTCCCCTATTTCGATGCGCGACAGATGATCTAGTCCTATTTTCAGTCATCTAGGTTTCACAATAACTTCAAAATCATACTCTTGGAACAATAACAACCATTTACATATTCTCCCCCCCAACACAGGCTTATTGACTAGGTATTTCAACGTGGAATGATTCGTATATGTCTTAAAATGTCCACCCAGCAAGTAGTGTCTAAACTTTTGGAGCACATATACCATGGCTAACCCTTCATGCTCGATGGTGGAATAGTTCTTCTCCACCTTGGATAACCTTCAGCTTGCAAACGTTATAGGATGGTCCAAGTCTCCTCTGCCAGCCTGTGTCAATACTACTCCCAACACTATACATGATGCATCAACATGTACATGAAACTCCTTCTTCCAATCCAAGAAGACTAAAATACACATGGTGGCCATCTTTTCTTTCAATATATCCAATCTTTTCTTACAGTCCTTATTCCAACAGAATGTGACATCCTTTTTCAACAGCTTCTCCATTGGCGTGGTGATTTGGGCATAGCCTTTGATACACTTTCTGTAATATCCAATATGTCCTAGGTTAGCATTTAGTTGTTTCACACTCCTCGATGCTTCTAAGTTAATTATCATCATGATCTTTGTGGGATCTACCATCAGTCCCTGTCTACAAACCACATGACCCAGCAGGGTCCCAAAAGGAACACAAAACAAGCATTTCTTCAGATTGAGTGTGATCTATTATCTTCGACAAGTATCTAGCATCAGGCACAAACTTGCCACATGGTGTTTCACTAGCCCAAATACAGTCCAATCATCAAAGTACACTTCTAGAAACTTGTGCATAAATTCCTTGAATGCAGCAATGACTATGCATGAAAAAATCACAGGCACATTCTTCAATCTGAACAACATTACAATATACTGAAAACATCCCCGCTCAGTCGTGAAGGTTGTCTTGCTCCTATCCACCAGTACAATTTCGATCTGATGGTACCTAGAGAACCCACGAGTGAAGGACTATGCTTCCTGGCCACCTACATTATCCAACACTTCATTAGTAAATGAAGTCGGGAAAGGATCATGTACACAAGCGTCATTCGACTTCTTGAGATATACACATATCATTATTTCATCTTTCTGCTTCTTTTCATGTACCACCATTAGGCTTACCCAATTAGATTCTTCTACGGGCTCAATGATTCCTGCCGTGAGCATCTTGTCTAGATCTAGGTGGATGTTCTCCTTATACTTTGGATTGAAATGATAAGGTCTTTGCTTAACCGGCTTCATGTCAGGCTTCAACATGATCTTCATAATGCCCAGGTCTCCTATTATCCATTTTAGATCTATAAACTTGGTAGGGAACCAATCCTGGTATTCGCGGAGCAATTCGGCGACCTTATCCAACGTCACATCATCCCAGTAATCTCCAATCTTCGTGAATTAGGGTTCTGCCTCCATGCCAATATTTACCTGTTTCATTTTTAGTGGCGCGGTTATATCAGGATTCTCAATCTGCGGTCCCCCGACATTGTGGTCACCTTCTGTTTCAGGGATGTTAATCTTTCACGAATCCTCATCTTCTTCTTTAGCGATTAAATTATAGCATTCCAGTGCATGACTCAGTTGAGTAGTCCAATTAGGTTGAATCATGTCCAAAGGATCCTGTGGTATCCTAAAGATTGTTGCTTTAACTTCTTGTAGCATTTTGTTAATACTGTCAAACCAGTGTTCAAAGTTGAATGTCATTATGAATCCTTGGTACAGAATATCCCATTCACCTATACCATGGTGGAGCTCTATTTCCATGTTCCAGTTCATCAGGATGACATCCAAGGTGTGACAGAACAAGTGCACCCATTCAGGGTGGGGCTTTGCTCCATAAGCCTAAGCCCATTTGGCAAAGTGCGCATGTGGATCTTCCTTCCCATCATATTTTCTATCATTCATACCTTTGGCTTCCCAAAGCATGTTCTCATCATCATCCTACATTTGGGCGAATCATCAAAACTACCCTTGTGGGTACCCCACTATCTTGCGGGTGTAGCGCGTAGTGCCCAGACCAAAGCTTGGAAGCATTGCTTCTCTGCTACCTACCTCTCAAATGCATCCAAAAATATAACGACATCATTCAAGCCATCATAAGTGGGTAGATTTCTTACCTCTGATGACACACAACACAGCAACTGCGTCATCATGTTACAACTCAGTGTGGTTACTTCATGTAACCAATTCTCCCAACACTCTAATTCTTTATCAGATTTTGAGGTGCAGGAACTCTCACGATCCCATGTAATTCGTCCATCCGTTGAGTAAGAATAGAAGGGTCCATCTCCTGACCTAGCTTATCCTTTCTCCCTTAGGTGGAGGCCTCAACGAAGCTCTTCTTTGCTTCCATGAACATTTCGCGTGTGTTCTCTAAATCAAATTCATCCTCCTTAGTCGAAGCTTTGGAAACCCATGCACTATCTTTAGGTTGTTTCCCATTATCATCCCTTGTTTTAGTTCCACTTCAGAGCACTATGTTCACATTCAGATCCTCTTCACAAGGCTCAGACCTCATCATCTGCAGGTTCTAAGTCGACTGAGGTGGTAGCACCCCTTTGTTGCATATCCTCTCTATTAGCATAGGATAATCCTCTATCTCATGATCAAATAGAGTGCAATATTTGCACGATGGACACATTGGCTTAATGAAATCACCAGCATAGTGTCCTGGTCCTCCACAATTGTAGCATATTAGCTGTCCCCAACCTCTGCCAAGTCCTCCTCTGCCTCAGCCTCATCCGCGCACCTAAAAGCTTGTTCGCGCCATCCCTATGCTCTGTTTAGGGTGCCATATTTATACCTAAAGCCTATATGTGGGTGTTCTATCCATCATCAATTCATAGCTTCTGCAGTTGCACTCATCATGCCCTATCGATCTATAGAAGTTGCAAAATAGTTTATGTGGTGTTTGTACAAACTCTTGCAACAAATGACAGCTATCTATTGTATGTTTTCCTGCTACCTGACATATAGAGCACCACAAAGTAGGCCCTGCGCTTGGTCCTGCTTAAGCTTCTAGCCTCAAAGGCATCAATCCCCCTCCTGCAATGTAGTTCACAAAGATCGGGCAATGGTCTTTGTCATGCCCGTGACCCTTGCACTTCAGGCACCATACCTCTTCGCACACCTCCAGTCGAATTGTTCTGTCCTACTTCAAACTTTTCATCTCAAGGCAAAGATTCTACAACTGTGCATGGATCTGCTGAACCCCCTGATTCAGATCCTACATCAGTGTTTCATGCAGTCTCATTGCAATCTCCAAGGCCTCTACCTGAGTCATTATCTTCAGTTGTGACAACACAACCCTTAGGTGTGGTAGGAGCGAAGCCATGAACCATTCACGGTGTTTTCCATCTGTTAAGTTCATATTAGCTTCACGAATTTTACATTTCAACCTTTGATCCAATTCCCAAGGTGTCTCGCCTAGTTTCATCATGTTTTCCTTGAACCCCACAATCGACTATGCCTACTAAATTCTTTATTCAACGCGGTCTGGATATCTGCCACCCCAGCATTTGAGGTATCATTAGAGTACTTGATGTACTAGGTTAGCGTGTGATCCTGCAAAGCACTAACCAGGGTTTCCTTCTTCATGTGATCATCCATGACACCCTATGCTTCCCATAAAACTTTCATGACGAATCAAAACTGGTCCAGGTCCTCATTTCCAAAGCCTTTAAACAAAGGCAACTTCACTGAATTTTCCATGTTGAACTGTGGTGGAGGCAGAGGTGGTGTGGGTGAAGTTGTAGGTGATGGTAGTGAAGTTGGAGGTGGTGTGGGTGGAGGGGGTAGTCGTGGGAATCCTTATCTTATTAATTGAATAGCACTTCACGGAGAAGCTTGCGCTATTCCCTCTTTGTCACCTAATGGAGGTGAAATTAATGGACTATATTTAGGACCATTTCTTCCTTCGTTCCTGTAAGTTTTTCCCTTCACGTAGCTCTGAACATCAAGGTAGTTACATAACCCATTTTTCGTACAATAAAATTTTAATCTAGGTATTCAAAGACTTTAAGTACTTACCTCGCAGACCTTTGAAAAACGTCGCTCTGCCTTGTTGTAGCTAACTAAGGTATCGACCGCGAATTCAGTCACAAATCCTCGTATGATGCAATTGAGCTAATGCTCGATAGTGCAGGTGATCTTATCCTTATAGGCTTCCAGTCTTTGTACTAACTCTGGGGTCCAAACAATAGGACTGTCAAGTCTTCACCTCTATTGGTTATCCGCTAGCTTCGCGATCCACTCGTATAGCTCAACCAAAAAGGAAAATAAAAAGATCTCATGGATTTCTGTATATAGGTACATTTCCAGCCATTGTTCCTTTGTTAGTCGTAGGTTTATGTTCTCTTGCACCATGAATTCATGGATATTCCTATCCAACAAGTCTCTGATCTCTTTCTTAGTTGGATTCTAATGATACGACATCACACATCTGTTATGTAGATTCCGATCCCAATAACGAAACCATTTGTTGGAAGTTTGGGGCGTAACCCAAGTTTAGTGTTAGTTATCCAAACAAATCCCTACACTATTGGCCCTTTCAGCATCAACCCGCGGACCGTGGATTGAAGTCTCACCCGAAGCAGTATGGGGGGATGCTAGAACCAAGTTTCTGCACCCTAAGATGGCCGTGATGTCGGTTTATTCCTTTTATTCCTACTTTTGTGTAGGTCATTAAGTTCTAGGGCTTTGTCTATCTATCCCTTTATTCTTCCCTTCAGTACCTCCGTGAAGGGGTATGATTGACCTTCCTGCAGTGAAGGTACTTTCGCGCTACTAGGGCAGCATAGTGTGTATATTCCCAAATTATCTTAAGCGTTTTACTTATCTTATTAAACAATCATAGTTAGCATCGCGTAAACAAATATTCTTAGTTGCATTCAATTAACCAACATAATTACATACATCCGCGCATCACATAAGCACTATAAATGAAAAACACACACAACATGAAAAGATGCATTAATAGGAAACAAAGACACAAAATTTGTAGAATGCTTCTCTTTGTTGATATCTTTATATGATCACAGACTCTATCTGCCCTATGCACATAGTTGCAGGGGTCCGTGCACTCAGCTGCAGACTTCTACCCTAGGCCTCTGCACACTCAGCTGCAGAACCTCTACCTACCCTAAGACCTAAAACTTAGACTTCTCTCCTTATCGCTCAAGACTTCTTACTTCTCTACTAAAACTTATTTCTCTTCCAGAGTGAGCTTACTTAGTTATTTTTATACAATCCCATGGTCTGTGGACCATGGGTAGATCTTTACACCCGAATTTAGTTTACAAATTAAGGGTGGACAACCCTTTATGACTCATGACACCTTCGCGCTCCGCAACCAAAAAATGCGGAGACTTTACACTTTATTACAAAACTTGACCCAGAACATGGGATTTTAGCCCCAAAACTGTCTTGTGGGGATCCCATTCCCAATAATCACCCTGAAACTGGATGTGAAACCTGTGAAACAAAGACCTTACTGCCTTAATCCAAAGTATAAAGAAAGAGTCTGCATTGAGTTAGATAAGATGCACACGGTAGGTATTATTGAATTGGTGGAAGAATCTGATTGGGTAAGCCCAATAGTGGTTCAGGAAAAGAAATAGAAAGAAGAAATAAGGATATGTGTAGATCTCTAGAAATTGAATGACACTTGATTGCATGAGCCTTTCCCAACCCCGTTCACTGACAAGGTCTTGGATAATGTAGGCAGCCAAGAAGCATACTCTTTCACTGATGGGTTCTCCAGGTACCATCAGATAAAAATCGCGCCTAAGGATAGAAGCAAGACGAACTTCGTGACTGAATGGGGATGTTTTCTGTACACCGTGATGCCTTTTGGGTTGAAGGATGCACCAACAATCCTTTCACACGTTGTCATTGCAACATTCAAATACTTCAGTCATAAGTTCCTGGAGGTATACTTTGATTATTGGACAGTGTTTGGATTGGTCAAGTGCCATGTGGTGAGTCTACACTTGATGCTAGATACATGTAGGAGATACCAGTTCATGTTATATCTGAAGAAGTGTCTATTTTTTGTCCCTTCTGGGATTTTGTTGGGTCATGTGTTATACAGACAAGGATTGATGGTAGACTCCACGAAGATCATGGTGATAATCAACTTGGAAGTGCCGCAGAATGTGAAACAACTGTACACAACTCTAGGGCATACCGGGTACTATAGGAAGTTCATCAAGAGCTATGCACAGATCACCACACCTATGGAGAAATTGTTGAAGAAGGATGCTGCATTTTGTCAGAATGATGAATATCAAAAGGGCTTTGATGTGTTGAAAGAGAAAATGGTCACCGCACCAATCCTAGTCTTCCAGGTCTAGAAGAAGGAATCTCATATGCACATGGACGCATCATGAATTGTGATGGGGGCTGTGCTGACACAGGCTGGTGAGGGAGAACTAGATCATCCTATAGCGTTCACGAGTAGGAAGTTGTCTAAAGTAGAGAAAAATTATTCCACGACAAAGCGCGAAGGATTATCTATGGTGTACGCACTCCAGAAGTTTAGGCACTATTTGTTGGGCAGACACTTTAAGATGTATACAGATCATTTCGCGTTGAAGTACCTGGTCAACAAGCCTATGTTGGGGGGGGGGAATATGTAGGTGGTTTTTGTTGTTCTAGGAGTATGACTTTGAATTTATTGTGAATCCAGGATGACTGAACGCGAGAACTAATCATCTATCGCGCATTGAAGCTGGAGAGGAACCTACTAATTTGGAGGAAGGACTACCTAATGCACAACTCTTTGTGGTGCACACGGACAGTCACATTGAAGATATTATCCACTTCCTAACAACAGGATTGTCTCTAGAAGATTATACAAGTCAATAGAAGAAGGAACTAGTAGTGTGTGCAACAGACTTTTCTATCATTGTAGGGCACTTGTACAAAATGGGGTCAGAAGAAATATTGTAACGTTATGTGCCTAACTTTGAACGAAGAGGCGTCCTCACTGAGGATCATGGAGGAGCAGTAGGAGGACATTATGAAGGGAAAGAAAAACAAAAGAGATTCTACGCACTGGGTTGTGGTGGCCAACCTTGCATAAGGATTCGAAAGCATATTGTAGGACATGTGATGCATGTCAAAGGACTGGTAGACTGTCGCAAAGGGAGGAGTTGCCTTTGATGCTCCAAGTGATGTTACAACCATTCGAGAAATGGGTGATTGACTTTGTGGGTCCAATTTAGCCTCCAGGAAAGAAGACAAGTGCGTGATACATCATCACTGCTACTGAGTACTTTCCCAGGTGGGCAGAAGCACAACTCATGAAGGACTATATAGGCATGACAATAGCAAAGTTTATTTTTGAATATGTGTTGACAAGATTTGGCTGTCCAAAGATCTTGATGAGTGATCATGGTATGCACTTTCTTAATGAAACAATTGATGCGTTGATAGAATAATTTTAGGTGTATCATTAGAAAAGTATGGCTTATCATCCGCAAGCTAATGGGACGGTGGAAGCATTCAATAAGATATTGGGGAGCGTGCTGACAAAGGTTTGCAATGCTCAGAGAAATGACTGGGATATGCACGTACCTATGGTGCTATGGGCCTACAGAATGACTTGCAAGAAGCTGACTGGGTAAACGCCTTTCAGACTCGTGTATGGCATATAAGCTGTGATGACAATGGAATACATTGTACCTAGTCTGCGCATAGTGGCACTCACAAGAATGGCACATCATGTAGGCCTGGAAGAGAGGCTTGCACAACTAGCAGAGCTTGAGGAGGACCGATTTCTAGCTGGATTTTATCAACAAGTTCAAAAGGAGCACGAAAAGGTATGGCATGATCGGCACATTAAACTGTTCACCTTCAACGTAAATGATCTCATATTATTATATGACAGTAAATTTGATAGATTTTCAAGGAAATTGAGGATGCGTTGGCTAGGGCCATATGTCATCAAGGAGACTACTGATGGTGGAGTAGTTCAGCTGGTCAAATTGAATGGAGAACCATTCCCAAGGAAGGTGAATGGCAACTGATTGAAGCCATATATTGGTGATCCAGCTAGGTGACTATATGAGGGAAGCTCAGTCTTAGCGCTCTAGGCAACCGAAAGGAAGCGCAGGACTATAAAATACACTACCCTCTTCGGAGAGCTATGTGATTGGATAACTACACATCACAGAGCCCAGAGAGGTGTGTAGGGAGCTGTGCCACCATAGGAAAAACCACGGAGGATAGCTGAAAAGTGACCGTTAAAGTGTTCATGATTTGACAATGAAAAAATGGCTAGAGGGAGGAGGGGGTGACATTTAAGTCAGAATTTATGGACCAGACCATTGAAAATCTACCACCAATCTAGCATTAATGAATCGATTTTGGGGGGAATGGTCGGATTTGAACTTGAAAGTGCCTATCAATCATAGGTGGCTGCCCAACGAAAAACACTTGGCATTTTGAGAATTGAGTTGTTGAGCTCTCAGGTGCACATGAACTGTGAAAACTTTGAAGTTTTTCTATTAAGTTCAGTATTTGAGACATTTCCACAGGAGACACAGGAGTTGTTGCATAGCATCATGTTGACACCAGCAGAAGCTATGAGCACTAAAGCAATGATAGTCGAGGGAGCTATTCCAGAGGTAGCAGAGGGAGCTGCCCATGAATTTGCACCTGCAGAAGTACTGACAGAGGTACCTTAATCCCCCAGGACACCCTGGCCAAGTCCTATGCTAACCCATGAAGGGCCAAAACTGAAGAAGGATAAGCATAAAATGTAGTTTCTAGTGCGTGCATCACCTAGGAAGCACCCACAGTCGAGAAAACCCACGGCGCAAGAAAAGGCCAAAATGATTGACATAGAGTTGAAGCAGGAGGACAAAGGAATCCCCATGGATGATGAGGATATTGCAGTGGAAATGGAGGCTGTTGAAATTAAGGGGTTAGACCCCATATCTAAGTTGCCTGAACAAATTCCTCCACGCAACGGTAAGACAAAGCCCAAAGATATTGATGAGAGTAAGGTCACCCTGCACAAACCTGACCTGCCAGACCAAATTGTCTTTGAGGGACCAAATTGTCTTTTAATGTTGGAGGTCTCGGACATGGCTGTCACAGAGTGCTTCCCTCATTTAGCGACGGACCAACTTATGCACTGATTCTTCCATAAAAATAATGGTGTGACCGTGTTGGAGTCGACGAAGTGGCTGAAAGGTGTGGAAAAGGAAGGCCTGCTAAACGTGCTATGGGTGCCGCATTACAACCGCACACCTATCACTCTAGTAGTGATCAAGCAGCTGATTTGCTTGGCGCATGACATGTGTTTGTGGCTAGAGGAGATGACACCCATCATGGACATGCTGATCCAACATAGGAGAAAATCCAACCATGGAATTTGGCGAAAAGGTTGGCGAGCATGCGCTTGTTGGGGCAATGAAGGAAATATTCAAGATTCTAAAGAAGTTGTGCGCCTATGCCATTTTGAGTATCTGTGACCCTACAGTCAAAGCGGTGACACAAATCTTGGCAGGGAAGGTCATGCGGAAGTGTCACATAAATGAAGTGTTGGCACCAGTGATAGCTTTGGTGGCCTAGTGCACGCAGAGAGTTCAATTTAATTGGGCGCGCTACCTCTGCAGTGAGTTCCTTGTGAACTATCGTGAGGCACAAGATCACAATAAAAATTTCCACTATGCATGGCTATTATTGTACATAGTGCTGGTTGCATGGGAGCTACCTAAAGATAGCCAGTTTCCTCTGGTCGTGCCAAACCTACCAGAGGCAGTGAAGTTCGCTTCACTCTAGGCGACAAAGGATCATCAGTGGAAAAAGGACAACAAGATCGTCTATATCTTTATGTAAATGAGCATATATTTGGCCATCAACCACAAGCTATGACTGACACTTACCAATTTTGAGAAGTTGCAAGAATACGTGGAATTCAAGGCTCACTTACACCATGTCTCAATACGAGAGTGGAAGGACCATGAGAAAAAATGGCACGACCTGCCATACTTGGCCACAGATGATGGAAATGCAACAGTCCTCAATTGATGGCCGGCAAATTGGCGCAATGCCATGAACTTGATAATGGGATCTAGCAAGACCGTCGTGTAGTGGAAGAAGGAATAAGCTAAGCTAAAGATGGAACAGATTCCTGTGAAGAGGAAAAAGGAGGCTAATTCCAAGGCCAAGGCGGAGCGCACTACCACACAGTAGCTAGGTGGGTAGTTAGGTGAAGAGGAGTGCAACTTTGACTAGAGTTAGAACTCACCTTCCCCGGAGACCGAGGAAGAAGATGATTAGACAGAGTAGGGAGGAGCGGACCTGGAGACAACTCTGTTCCACACCAAGTGCACCAGATATCTAGAGAATGTAGGGCCATGAAAGAAGTCCAAGGCTAGCAAGATGTCTCTAGACCCGATCACCCTAACAAAGGGGGACTTAAATGATATAGGTTATACAGTGCGGGATACCACTGCGGAATTGCTGCAGCAGTTTGAGCAACAACAGTAGTAGGCATTGGGTGTTATACATATGAGTCTATGCGAGCTGCAGATCCACACATCATAGATACAGACCAGCACAGCGGCAACCAGATTGGCACCTGACACCTTAGAAGCTGCAAGGATGCTGCGTGGAAGGGATCCTTGAGCAATAGTCACTACAAGAAAAAAGGTCATTGGTGAGGGTCATGCTTGTGACAGACCTTTAAGGTCCGTCACCAATGTCGCATATGGTGACAGTCTTTAAAAAAGGATTGTTGTACGTGTATATAGTGATGGTACTTTATGGTTTGTCACCAAAGCCATTTTCAATGACACTTTTGGTGAGGTTCGTTAAAGGCCCATCACTAATTCTCTCTTTGGTGACACTTTTGGTGAGGGTCGTTAAAGGCCCATCACTAATTCTCTCTTTGGTGACACTTCTAGTGACGATATTTTATTGACCGTCACCAATGATATTTTTGGTTACTTTTGGTGATAGTCAATAAATTTTCATCATCATTTATCATTCCAATGAGTTTTTGATGATGCTTCATTCCTGTGACGGACCTTTAAGGTCCATCACCAATGTTGCATATGGTGATGGTCTTTAAAAAATCGTTGTTTTAAGTGTATATAGTGATGGTCCTTTAAGGCTTGTCACGAAAGCCATTTTCAATGACACTTTTGGTGAGGGTCATTAAAGGCCCATCACTAATTCTCTCTTTGGTGACACTTCGAGTGACGATCTTTTACTGACCCTCACCAATGCTCTTTTTGGTTACTTTTTCTGACAGTAAAAAAATATTCGTCATCATTGATCATTCCAAAGAGTTTTTGATGATGTTATATACCTGTTACTATATTTTTTGTCAAAATATAATGATTTAAGACCATTGTTGTGGAGTCTTTTTCATTATGTGTCCAAGGTCATAGTGGTTATAATAGCCAGTCAATTTGTTAAAACTTAATTAGTATGTATAATTTCCCTCAATTCATAAGAATAAATTCTTTGTATGAGTCAACACATGATTCATCTCTATTAGGTTTATTATCTAGAAAATTTCCTTTAAATAAAGTTCCACTAGTGTTTGTAGGAATTATATTATTTAATACATAATCAAGCCTTGTCAATTCTATTAATGAGAGAGACCTAGCACTCCTCAACACTCATGGCACACCTTAACATGCTTTGGAAAAATATACTAACATTCCTTGGCACCTCGCATATCTTGGAACATATTTGTACCTAGAACATCTTGCCATGAGTAGGACGCCAAAGCACATGTTGGCATGCCATAACATAGCATAGAACTACCCTATCATGTGCTGGCATTCCCTGTAGACCCTAGCATGCCTTGGAACTCCTTAGAATAATAGTGCATTGACAAAAATTAGCACTTGGCACACATTGGCACTCGACATGTATTAGAACATATTATTAGTGTGCCTATCATGCCCCTTTTGAAAAAGATAAAGTCCCGACTTATTAACCCTATTATGTGTTCATTTCCTTTCATTTTAGCTTGGTTATTCCTTTTGTTTCCTTGAACCTCATTGATGCATATTGGAATACCCTGGCACCCTACACATCCTAGATTGTCTTAGCACCTGGAATGCCTTAGCATTATTTGGCACATGTTAGCACACCCTGGAACTACCTATCACACTCTAGCACTTCTTGACATTCCCTTATATTACCTAGAATGACTTACCCATTCTTATCATACCTTTTCACTCCCTCCTTGCCATGACAACTAGCATTGATTGACACTCCCCAACACACCCTCATATTCATTCACTTCCATGCATTTTGACCTAGTGCTCCCTTGGTTGTCCTAGTACTCCCTAACACTTCTCAGCATGCATTGTCACTCTTGAACACACCTTAGCACTCATACGTGAACCAATGTTACAAGACTCATAATAGACGATAAATTGGTGAGGCAAAATAGCTAAAAGTTTTAATCAGTTGGGGAAAAATCGGAAAAAAAACTAGAAAAAATCTATGAATTCAATAAATCAAAATATACACATATATTGAATTAAAAAAAAAAAAAAATTCATTGATATTCAGTAAAGCCATGTCCAAACAATTCATGATATCAATATATGTCCAAAATATCATGATTCAATAAGCATCTCATATATGTTATGAGTCCAAACATGATCCAAAGTACTAAGTCATGGCTCCTAACTAGTGACTACATAGAACTAGAAGCAACTTATTCTAAAAGTTTACAAACAACTGCATACTAATTAGAAAAAATCAGTAACTAAGATTCTAAGACTCTTAAGAGTGAGGACTAGAATTGATTCCTCCCACTCCTCCGCTTGCTTGACTCTCAAAGTTCTTCAAGTCATGTAGGCTTAAAAGAGGAGCCTCCTCTAATTGGACCCAATTTGTTGCATTTGTAGTTTGCAAATCTATCTCTTCAAGGTCTATTGGTGAATGATACAAACCTATCATTATCATGAGACATTGAAATTTGAATTTAAGTTTGACTTTGAACTTTAAATTTTAAACTTCAAATTCCAAATCAAATTATGAAACCTTCAAATTCAAGTTGTCATCTAGCATTTTCTTGTTGCGAAGTTGTAGATTGTAATGGAAAAATACAAGGTTATTTAAGCGCTTTTGTGTCAATCGGTTGTGCTTCTTAGAATGTATTTTCTCAAACATGCTCCAGTTGCACTCACAACCTAAAGCACTGCATGCTTGGTTTAAGATTTAAATGGAAAGTATCTTCAAATCTGGCATATCACTACAAAAAATTTTCCACCAATGACCTAGCAAGTGGCAAGGGTTGGTGAGTAGACATACTAAATACTAAATAGTAAAAACTTAAAAACACAACAAAATTTAGTAAAACATTTAATGTACAAAATAAAGTTTAAACAAATTTAATGAACTGATAAAGCCTTCAAGACTCAAAGGGTACCTGGCAACACCTTAGACCTTTCTCGTATAACATTGGTATACGAAAATAATTTAGGCAATGCTCTATAATACTTAGTTGGGAAAAGACATGACTTTGAAATTCTGTATTAGGGAATAACCTTTCCATGCATGTCATAAGTCCTCTGTGAACCTCCCTGTCCTCATTAAATTTTCTCTTATCATAAAAATATTATGGGTTTAAGAAGTACCTAGCAGTATGTAAGGGGGAATGCAATTTCCTATCCCAATGTGCATCAATAATGTCCCAAAGAGGCATATACTTTTCCTCCTCATCCCAATATCTTCTTTTGATGGCTTCCTTTGTGAGATCCATTGCCTTATAAATGCAACCCATAGCGGGTTTGTCACCATCAACCATCCTGAAAGTTCAATCTTTCAAATTTAAATTAATATGAAACATTGAAAATAAAAAGAAGCTTGAAATGAAATCTAAAACATGAAAAAGTTAAAATACTTGAAGTACCTGATAACTCTAACAAGGGACTCCATCACAATAATAATATCTTCGACATATTTCTAGAAACCGTCATTAAACACAAGTGCAACAACTTCAATGCCTTCAAGGGTCTTGGAATGTTTAGATGCCATCCACTCAGGTCCCAAGGACATCCTCTTCAGATTTATCTTTTACTCAACCACAAATTGCAAAGATATGAAATTTGTTGCAAATCTAGTCTCTACAGGTCGAACAATTTCTTTACCTTCAATTTATTTTCTCATGGTGTTTAGGACAATAATGTGGTTGTATAGGTATTTGGTTATGGATTTTTCCTTCTCCACAACCTCATGTATCCAATGAAGCTTACCAATGTCCTCAACCATTAAATCTATACAATGGGCAACACAATAGGTCCAAAAAATAGTGGGGTGCCTAATCTCAAAAATTCTACCGAAAACGATATAATTAGCTACATTTTCAGTGACAATTTGTACAACATGTTCTTCTCCCACTTCTTGAACGACTTCCTCCATCATTTCACAAATAAGTTGTGCAATATTAACCTTGTACAAGGCATCCAGTGATTTGAGAAACATTGTACCTACTGGACAAGATACAAGGAGATTTATTAAATTTCTATTGCTCATATCTGTCCACCAATCACTCATGATCATGCACCCTATTTCTACCCATGATGAATGAAACTCAGATAGCATAAGCATGGCATCTTCAACACTGTGTAATAGAAAAATTTTCCTAATGCTCTCTAATGAAGGAGCTTTGAACCCTAGACCTGCAACAACAATTGCATCAAACATAGCTTGCCAATAAGGACTTATGGCATAGCGGAAAGGTATGACAAGATAGTACCAAAAGTTAGCAATGGCCTTCCCTGCGTGACAATGGATATTTTGTTTCCAACCAGTGGTATCAAAATTAGGTTGGGAACCAAGTTTTGTGTGGGGAGAAAAAATGGTGTTTATGTTTTCACCTCCAATGTTGAATGCAAGAGGATTCATTTGGCCTTGTGTTTGACTTGGACTTGGAGGCATGTGTGGGAAACTTGGGAACTACATTGAGGATTCAACAGAGGGAGATGACAACGGGGTAGTGGAAGAAAATTTTTCAACTCCAGGAGTTCCTATTTCTTTTTTTTGCTTTTCTTTCTTTGCATTATGCTGACTCAACATATCAATGGCCAAGGTTTCTTGGTGTTTGAAATTTTCATCAAGGATTTTGCAGAGACCTATATCATGGCTGAGAATTTGTGCAAGGTGGTACTTGAATCTATAAATGCCTCCACTACATTTTTCTTTGCAAAATTTACAAAGGAGCTTAGGGTCTCCAAGAATCTTGTCACAATAAGCCCAAGAAAAGTCCTTCTCCCTTGGCATTGTTTTTTTTTGGACTTGTGTTTAAATTGTGACTTCTATTTAGATATGGAGTTGTGTCTTCTATTTAATTTGGCTCCTGTAAAATATAATAAAAAGTTAAAATTAAAAATTCCATATATAAATTCCCAAAAAAGAGGGTTGGTTTTAAAGGATATGAGGTTTTGTTAAGGATCAAAGAGGAGTTTGTCTAGCAACACAAGCACATTTCAACCTAATATATCATTATGACCTTGAAACACAATTAGGTATATATGAGGAAATGATACCTAAAGGAAATATTATCAACATATGTTGCATTGTAATCTTGAATTTGCAAGTTCGTTTAGCATAAGACAACTAAACCAATACATCAATAACAGATTCTGGAAGAACAAAAATGCCCAAAGTTGTGAATGCATGGTTAAAGCCTTTGAAGTCAACAAGGCATCAACCAAGGAAGGAATGCATGATGACTTGATCGATGGTTGGTATGAAACCATTTATTAGTGCATTTTAAAAATCTATTTAAGCCCCATTTATAGGGTTGAAAATTCATAAAAAAGGGAATACGTCGAACATTTAATTGCTGAACAGTGAAAATTGAAACTTTCCATTGAAAATGACATTAAAACTTCAATATAGTAATACACCTATTTTTTAAGCCAAGTGCAAATGTACCTTGATTGTTGAATAGTGAAGCGGCTAAGCCTAAAGGTAACACACGCTGAAGGTGACGCATGACTGCCCGAGGGTCGATATGGAGTATGGATAGAGCACACATTGGCAACTGCCCGATATGGAGTCTAGACTTAGGCTCACCTTGGCGGTTCCCCGATATTGAGTTTAGACTATGTAATAGTGAGTAGTGATTGATTATTGAAGGTATCGACGTATGAGTTTTGGGCCTGAGAAATGAGAAATAAATTTTGGAACAACATACACTTATTTTTTAACAATGCGGCATTCCTAAACTTGAAAAACTCATGCTCCTCGAGTCAAGACTAAAAATTGAATAAATTGGAATCAATCACAGGAATCTTCTTTATTCGGCAAGTCTCAAGTCAAACTTGCATTGACCATGAGTTAAACTTGGTCAACATGAGTTAGACTCGCAAATATTTAGATCGGATCATTTGGAGAGCGAGTAGATTCCAACTCATGATTAATTGTGATTGATCAGCGAGTCCTGTTTCACTGCTTCTAACTGAAATTTGAACTGAAAATAGGATATCTTACAATTGAAACTAATGTGAATTTTGCAAACTGAAATTGGCCCATCAACATCGTTTCTATTTGTGGTTGGGCACGTCAATGGAAGAGATTCATTTTAAATCAGGTTCATGGAGAAAATATCTATCTCGAGGAAGACATAGTAATATTTTTTATTAAATTTGAATAACAATAGTATCTACTCTGTATCTCCTGTATCTCATTATTTTTATCTCCTGTAACTCATACAGAAAGTGGGGTAATAGTGGACATGTAGCATCAAGCTCCACTCCTTTTAATCCAAAGTTCTGCATGCAAACCATTGTGTCACTTGCGCCGCAATGCCTCCACTGTAGAGTGTGGATTTAACACCTACCTATGCATGACAAAAGCTACACATACCTTTTGACTTGGTTTTTTCACCTTCTGTCCATTCTTTGTTTGGAGTCGGGGACAACAAGCTCCACATACTTTTTTTTCCATACCTCTATGTGAGTGTAACTTTCCACATTTTCTTTGCTTCAGCTAATATCAAAAGAATTTGTGAGATTCTTTCAAGGCATGAATACATGCTTCAATCATGGAAATTAGCAAAGTTTCTAAAGAAAAAAATAACGATGAAGTTATCCTTCTCCATTTCAAATATGTTAGGATTCTATTGAGAGTTTTTTAGAGATAATTATTAACTAGCCCTCTACTTTTCCCTTTTCCTTAATATAAACTGAATCTCTTATTACATTTCTAATCAAGAGATTACATCAAATACTCGATCAAAGGGACAAGGACTTTTCATAAATGCTTCCTTGTCCAGTAGAAGAATACATGGTCAACATGTCAACTTGGATCCAATTTCTTGGGAATTAATAATTGTTTTGAAAATGTCTACTCTTGTTTGAATATAGAACTATGTTTAAGCTTTGAAAATGGATTTTCCTCCAAATTGATCTTGGAAAGGTCCTTATTAAAGGCTTCTCTATATATCCTCCACTAGAATGAATGCCTTATATGTTGAAAAGCATAACAGAGCTCCCTTCTGAAAAACCTGATCATCCCATTGTCACCAAGAGCTCCTCCTTTTTCCCCAAATTGGACCCAAAATAGCATTGAGTACTTAATTATGATCCATCCTGAGAAATTTTTATTGACACTACAACTCAAGAGATATTAAATTTAAAGTGTGCTAATATGATTTGTCATTCTTTCATTGAATAAGTATATTGTTTTTGAATTTATCATTTGTGTTTGTAGTATGTGGTACTAACCTTGTTTCACTTGAAAGGGTTTTTATTTTTTGACTATAACAATGCTAGTAAGATTTATGCCTTTTGTAGTATTTGTACCCCATGATCATTTTTGCAAGATGTATGTCCTATGTGGAAAGAAATAAGTAGTTATTACCTCCTAAACTAAAGCAATGTTTATTTTATTAGGTTCCATGTAACGTCCTCTACAAATTGAGGATGAAGGGGATGTAATATCCTATCCATCCCCATAGACTATAGTCCTCCATAAAGGGGAAAAATACCCAAAATACCCATTGTCAGACAATTTTTGGGGAAACTAGACTTAAAAAGCCCAAATTTGGGGTTTGGAGTAAGGTTTACTCAATCACTTAAGAATATGAAACCCCTCTGCAAAATCTATAAATAAAGAAGGATTGAATTCATTTGTTCTTGAGCATTATGTCTGATAGTTTTTTACCCCTTCTATCTCTTGTCAATTTCGGTGGTGAAATATTCCACCCTAGTTGACATTCCCTTATTAACTCATTGTTTGAGCATAAGGGTCTCTAGCTAGTCAGCGAATTCTGTTGGATATTGGTCTCTTGTCTTTTTCAGGGAACAAGATTTCTATTAAAGGTGAATGAATTTGGAGGATAGTGCATGATAGCTTAGTTCTGTTTGGTAGACACCTCTCTTGAAGGAAGCAACAAAGCTTTCGAGTCCTTAATATCTTCTTTTGGGCAAAGCACTTACCTTAGGTAGTGGATTCGTTTTTGGCACCCGGAGTAGTGAAACTCTTTGCTTTATTTAGTTTTTGCATGCAAATTTAAAAGGAGCACTTCCCTAGTTATTAATTCTTAGCCTTAGCTAAGGAAGCATGTTTGCATATCTCATATCATATTCACTAGTGGAAAACTTTAATTGTCTTATCTATCCATGCAAGGAAGGTGCATTAGGATTAGGAGTTAAAAAAGTTGAGACATTGTTGTACATGTTTCAAAATTCATTGTACCTTCTAGACTAAAGGAAAAGGGAATAGTAGTGTTTGAATTTTTTAGTTATTTCTTGTTTCAAAGAGTAATAAATAGTGATGTGATTTGAGTTTCAAATCTGTGTACTTGCTGTTACTTTCTTTAGTGGCATGTGCTTCCCTGTTTAGAACAAGGGGTTTTTCTGCAGTATCTAGCCTCCAAAGATTATTCAATGCAAACTAAATATCAAATCATGCCCTCGTACTCCAAATAATCTAAGGCATCACCCTAGAGAAGTTCCAAAGTAGACCAATGAGCCTTGATAGGCCAACTCCAACCCCATGTCACTATACAAGTGTTGACATCACTGCTACAAAAATTATTCTGAAGTGTTGCATCCTACACCAATTCCTAAGATGGATGCCCAAAGGGATTCTAGAATGAGGCTCAAGCTTCATTACCACATGTAAGACTTTTCAAAGGGACCGGTCCCTTTAAATCATACCAATTTTTACACTTTCACAATTTAGCCATGTTCCTATCAATTTATATTTTGTATTGAAAAGCCAGTCCTATTTTAGATGTTTATTAAATTTAGGAACAATTATAGGTCAACTCTAGCAAAATGTCAACAAATTTGTGGGTTAGGTTGGAATTTCTCCAAATACTATCACACATGTATACATAATCACACATTTTCCTTTTTATATCTTGATTGGTTGAGAAAAAAGGTTCGATGCTAGTGTAATTTTGTCCCATACCTCCACATCAACACTCATAGATAACAATATTCTTAATTCTTCATCTATGCGCAGAGTAAAGTCCCTTTTGGTTGCTATTTTTGTTGAAGAAAGCTCTGACAGGATACCTTTTACCACAAAGATGTTGTTGTTGGATATAAATCTCCAAAGGAGTCTTACACCAGACATAAATGGCTATTATATATCACAATAATAAGCATTAACATATGAAGATGTGTAGACCCTAAACTATGTTCATTCAATCCATTACTTTTTCTTTCATGGCAGATTTCATTCTGCATAGTAGATGTGTTGTGGCACTTGAGTGTGTGCACATAAAAAATTCTAAGGCCAAACCTGGACTCTCATGTGTCATGGAAATTCAACATATGCCTTGTTCACCTAAGAACTACTCGTAACTCATGTTAGGGTACTCATGTATATTCTCACTGATCCCACTTAACAAGTTACCAAGACAAGTCTCATCACATCCAACCTTGGTCTAAAACAATTAAGCAACACAATTTGCATCTTGACATGCCATAGCACCTGACATGTTTTAGAATGCCTTGGCATTATGTGGCATGTGTTAACATTCCTTACATTCCTTGGCATGCTTTGACACTCCTTAAGACACCGTGGGACTTATTGGCATGCCTTGGTAGTTTTTCATACCTTGAAATTGCCTAGCATATAACCTTGTCACTCCCTCCTTAACACGCCTAGAACTCATTGAAACACCCTCTCACACACTCTTATTCGTTAATTTCCATGCATTTTGAACTAGTGATTCCTTATGTTTCCTTAACACCCCCTAACACTCTCTAGCTCACCCTAGCACCTGACACATCTTGGCCTACCACCTTAACACTATAACATTCCTTGGCACTACATAGTATACCTTGTCACTCTCTCCTTAGCACACCTAGACATCACTGACACTCTTGGTCACAAACTCTTATTCATTCATTTCCATGCATTTTTACCTAGTTCTCCCTTGTGTTTCCCTAACACTCCTTATCACTCCTTGACATGTGTTGTTACACCCTAGCACCTATGACATATTGGCATGTCGCCCTAGCCTCTAGCATGCCTTAACACTGCCTAGCATAACTTGTCAATTTGTCCTTAGCACACCTAGAACTCGCTAAAACTTCTAATAACGAACTCTCATTTGTTCATTTCCATTCATTTTGACATAGTTCTCCCTTGTGCTTCCCTAGCACTCCTAGCTAACACTTCCTTACACGTGTTGGCACATCTTAGCTGTATGTCGCCCTAGAACTCTAGCATTCCTTAGCATTGCCAAGCATGCCTTGTAACTCCTCCTTAACACACTTCAAAATCACTAACACTCCATGCCACACACTCTTATTCCTTCATTTCCATACATTATGACCTAGTGCTCCCTTGTGTTTCCCTAACACTCCTTCGCACACATTGGTGCACTGTGGCACTTGTCACATATTAGTAGGATTTCCTAGCACTCTACCATCTATTGGCACTGCTAATCATATGTTTTCCTTCCTTAGCACACCTATAACTTTTTAACACTCCCCATCACACATGCACATTCATTCATTTACATGTAATTGAAACGAATCCTCCCTTGTGTTTCCTTAGCAATCCCTAACATGTTTTGGTGCCACATCATAGAACCTAGCACACATTGGCATGCCTTAGCACTTGGCATGTCTTGACATGCATAACATTCCTTAGAACTTTATGACATGTGTTAGCACTTCTTGAAATTCCCTGCACACCTTGGAACTCCCAAGTTTTCATGCCCTCATAGATAACCCTACTTTTCTCGTGACTTGGGAACTCAACCAAGTCATTGAAAAAATAGTGTTGTGCCTAGACCAAAGTCTCCCTTTGTCTCAAACTACTTTTTCCATCCTCTTATCACAATCATAGGCTTTCCTCCTACAAGTCCTAATATGAAATTCTCCTAACACACTTCATCCATGGGACACCTAGAATTCACTGGCACTCCCTGGCATAATCTCTTATTCATTCATTTCCATGCACTTTGACCTAGTTCTCCCTTATGATTCCCCGACACTCCCAAATGCTCCTTGTCATGCATTGACACTATCTGGCATATGTCAGCATGCCTTTTCATTCCTTGGTATGCCATTATCATTCTCTCATAATTACCCTTATTTTCTTTTAAAGTTAGGAACCCAACCAAGTCCTGCCTCGACTACAACAACTTTACCAAGTTACATTTACTACAACTAGGCTACTTGTTCCCCTAATGGACTATAAATCATCTTAATTGGCTTCTCATGTCCAATATTAACTCATCCTGCTTAACAAGTTACCAAGTCAAGGCTCACATCCAACAGTGCCCATAAAACAACTAAGTAACATAGTTTACATCTTCACATGCCATAACATTTGGCATGTATAACAATCCATTGGCACTACATGGGACGCATTATCATCCCCTGCATTCCTTGGCATGATTTTCCACTCCGTAACAGACCCTACCACTCCCTAACATGCCCTGACACTCTAGCATGCCTTGGCACTACCTAGCATATACCCTTGTCACTCCCTCCTTAACACAATTGGAACTTGCTGACACACCCTATCACACACTCTTATCTATTCATTTACATGTAATTTGAACTAGTTCTCCCTTGTATTCTCATGGCACTCCCTGACACACATTGGCACATCTTGGCATGTCACCCTAGAACTCTAGCATTCCTTGGAACTATCTAGCATACCTTGTCACTCCCTCCTTAGCACACCTAGAATTCACTAACAATACCTGTCACGCACTCTTATTCATTCATTTCCATGCATTTGAAACTAGTGCTCTCTTGTTTTTCCCTGACACTCCATAACTCACCCTAGAATGCATTGGCACACCTTAGCACCTAGCACATCTTGTCATGTTTCCCTGGCCTCTAAAATGCTTTAGAACTACCTAGCATACCTTATCACTCCCTCCTTAGCACACCCTGAAATCATTGACACTTCCTGTCACAAACTCTTAATCATCCATTTTCATGCATTATTTTCACCTAGTGCTCCCCTATGTTTCCCTAACACTTCCTAGCACTATTTGGCACACCTTGGCCCCTAAAACATATTGGATGCATGTCGCTTTGGCATGCAAGGATGACTTAGAGCTACTTAGCATACCATGTCATTCCCCTCTTACCACACCTGGAACTCATTGACACTCCCTATCACACACTCTTATTCATTCATTTCCATGCATTTTGACCTAATTCTCCCTTATGTTTCCCTAGCACTCACTAAAACTCACCGCACATTGGCACACCTAACTACAATGAGTTTCACTAACAGTCAATCCAAAAACCCTTCCAGTGCCTAGCTAGTTACTTGTTCTTCACTAAGATATTAGGGTTAAGTTTACTGTGTAGTGTTCAGTGTGAAAATATTACTAGGTGTTTTTATCGCATAGAGTAATTATGATCTTCCCCATGTACACAAGGATAACTGAGAAGTGCTTCCCATAATCATGCAAGTGGAACTTCAACATGTACATCAAGGTAACCACAAAATATTTATCATATTTACATAATGCAATGTGATTGGAAAATATTTACATTATATACGTGAATGTACTAAGATCAGGACCATTAGCATCATATCTACATATTTACCACATGACAAGGGTCATTACAACCGCTTAAAAATAGCCATAAGGCCTTCCTCTTTTGCATCTCCTTGACCACAAGGGTTTAATTGAAAACCACATAGTTCCTTTAAATATTTTTAGGTTGAGGAAGCCACTTCAAGCCCTTGAACTTAAAGATAATCAAATATTTGCAATTTGTTACAATAATAAGTCCATTATGCACACTCCTCATCTTAGAGTTGGGTAGAGAAGGAGAATACTTGATTGATGCCAACCTTGTAAATGAAAAACTTTGCCTACTCATTGGTTGGGCACTACACTACTAGTTGACACCACTAACACACACCAAAAGTCCAAGATACCATAATATGTGCCCTACACCCAAGCGATTAGACTACACCTCCATAAAATGTACCTTCAACTTTATATGTCCCAAAATAAAAATATCCTAACCCTAGCCCATTTGTTAGATTTTTGTAACTTTCTCCTTAACTAACATTTGTTTTTAACTATTTAATCCACTTACCATATACTCTCTCTTGTTTGCACCCACCTAGTATACAAGAACACTTATGTTTTTAATACAACCAAGTTAAGAGGGCATGCTTCTTTCTTACACTTAAATGTTTTCAATAAAACCAAGTTCAGAGCACATGTTTCCTTTTCAAATTCCAAAAGTATAACATGTCTATCTCTATAAACTAACAACAAAATTATTGCATAAAAAAAGTAATCTTAAATTAAATTAAAATTAGTTAATTATTATTATTATTATTATGATAAATACACCAAATATGGAAAAATTGTTTCCAAACACAACCATAAAAAAAGTGTTAGTTTATCAAATAAAACTACAAACTTATTCAGCTAGCCTAGATCCATCTTAACTTAGATCTATTAAGCTCCGAGAGGGATCCAATCTCTTGATGTGCAAACCTATTTTTTGGCACTTGGTAGATCCAGGTTAAGATGGATCTAGGCTGGTTATATAATACTATATAATATCTATATTTTTATCTATGTGTCTCTTTCTTATTCCCTCTCTCTATCTCAGCCCGCAAACATACACACTCTCTCTCCATATCTATCTCTATCTCCCTCCCTCTTCTTCTCTGCCTCTATCTCTTCCCTCTATCTCTCCTTTTTCACTCCCTCTCTCTCTCTACCTTTCTCCATCTATGTATTTCTTCTTCCTTCCCTCTCTCTCCCCCACTAACTTCATCTCTCTCTCCTCTCTCTTAGTCCTCTCTCTCCCTTTCTCTCACACCTCCCTCTGTCCCCCCCATCACTCTCTCTCTCTCTCTCTCTCTCTCTCTCTCTTCCCCCTCCATCTTTGTGCCTCCCTCTTTCTCTCTTTCCCTTCTCTCCCTATCTTTATCCCCACCTATTCTTTCTCTCCCCTCCTCTCTTCTCTCCCTCTCTCTATCCATCTCTCCCTTTTCACTCCCTCTCTTCTCTCCCTCTCTCTCTATCCATCTATCCCTTGTCACTCCCTCTCTCTCTCCACTTCTATCTCCCTATGCCTTAGTTCTTTCCTCCCTCTCTCTCCACCTCTATCTCCCTATGCCGTAGTTCTTTCCTCCCTCTCTCCCCCCCTCCAACTCCATATCTCTCTCTCCCCCTCCAAATCCATATCTCTCTCCCCCACTCTCTTCTTCTCTCTCTCCCCTCTCTCTTCATACCTCCTCTCTGTCTCCCCCCATCACTCTCTCACTCTCTCTCTCTCTCTCTCTTCACCCTCCATATTTGTCACTATATCCCTCCCCCTATCTTCCCTTCACTTTGCTTACTATCATCACTTGGATCCTTAGTTAAGATAGATTTATGTTGATTATTACTAATATTTGTATTATATAAATTTCACATCTTTAATACACAAGTATTCTCATTTTTAATTTTATTAAAATCTTAATTTATTTTATATGGGAATAATTTTAGTAGTCGTGAGGATAGAGGGTTTATATATATCTCAAAACTAATTACAACCCTTTTCCTATTAGCTTCAAATAAAAGGTGTTATAAAGTAAAATTAAATTAAAATATTTTTATTGTGAAATAAGTTATGGTTTTTGGGCATGTGGTATTGATAAGGCATGACATTGGCCCATGGTATTGTAACAAAGCCTATTTACAAGTTAATAATATCGATGGTAAAGTCGGGGTAAATATCGATGGTTAAGAATCTTGTCATATTGTTATAAAATATTTAGATTGTGAAATGAGATATGATTTTTTGGCATGTGGTATTGATAATCCATGGTATTAACCCATGCTATTGTAACAAAGTGTATTCACAAGTTCCTAATATCAATGACAAGGCAGGGGTGAATATCAATGATTAAGAATCCTGACATATTCTTATAAAATATTTTGATTTTAAAATAAGTTATGTTTTTTTGGCATGTGATATTGATAAGACATGGTATTGGCCCATGGTATTATAACAAAGTCTATTTCCAAGTTAATAATATCCATGGTAAAGTGAGAATGAATATCCATGGTAAAGTGAGAATGAATATCCATGGTTAAGAATATTTTCATATTGTTATAAAATATTTTGATTGTGAAATAAGTTATGTTCTTAGAGCATGTGGTGTTGATAAGCCATAGTATTGGCCTATGGTATTATAACAAAACCAATTTTTTAGAAGTTAATAATATCCACTGTAAATTGGGGGGTGAATATCCATGGTTAAGAATCTTGTCATATTGTTATAAAATGTTTTGGTTGTGAAATAAGTTATGGTTTTTGGGCTTGAGGTATTGATAAGCCATGGTATTGGCTCATGGTATTGTAACAAAACCTTTTCACAAGTTAATAACAAAATGAAAATATAACAAATTGAATTTTATTATTTTTATTATTAATTGAGCCAACATTTAGATTTTTGCATTCATCCCCATACTTTTGACTTTTATTGTTATTATTACTATTATTCTTTAACTAAGCCCATATATAGAATTGTTTACATACTTACATTACACCTACACATATACTCTATACTCTATAAATATTGTATTTATTGTTTTTTAGGGAGGGAAATGTTAACATTTTTGAAAAAAATCAGCCTTGATTTTGATGTAACAAAGCCCTCCTAATTCCAATCTTCATTTACTTTCTACAACAAGTAGTATATTTTCACTTTTCATAGAATGGAGGGAAAACTAGTAGATATTTTCACTTTTCACAGGGCTGGAGGGAAAACAAGATTGAAGAGAGTTGCAGATTAAATTTTCACTTTTCATAAGGCAGAGGGAGGGGAAATTAGTAGCATATTTTCACTTTTCATAGGGCAGGAGGGAAAACGAGATTGAAGAGAGTTGTGAATTAAGGTTTTACCAATAGCAGATTGATATCAAACCCCACCATTTCATCTTCAATCCATTAATGGCGCCCAAGTATGTTTCATTTCTAACCTCACTACATTTCTACCCCACTTTTAGTCTTCTTCCACACAAGGAGGACTAGTTCAAAATTCACTATTTTTTTAATCCTTTCTTTAAAGTTTAAGAGTAGCATATTTTCACTTTTCACAGAGCAGGAGGGAAAATGAGATTGAAGAGTGTTGTGAATTAAGGTTTTACCAGTAGCAGACTAATATCAAACCCCACCATTGGATCTTCAATTCATTAATGGTGCCAAGGTATGTTTCATTTCTAACCTCGCTACATTTCCACCCCACTTTTAGTCTTCTCCCACGCATGGAGGAGTACACACACCTCATATCCCCTACCATTAGATCTTAAATCCATTAATGGCACCTAGATATGTTTCATTTCTAACCTCGCTGCATTTACACCTCACTTTTAGTCTTCTTCCACACAGGGAGGAGTACACACACTGGGAGGGAAAACGAGATTGAAGAAAGTTGTGATTTAAGGTTTTACCTCTTGAATCCATTAATGGCGCCTAGGAATGTTTCATTTCTAACCTTGCTGGATTTCCACCCCACTTTTAGTCTTCTTCCACACAAGGAGGACTAGCTCAAAATGCACTAATTTTTTTCATCCTTTTTTTTTAAGTTTAAGAGTGGCATATTTTCACTTTTCACGGGGTGGGAGGGTCACTATTTTTTTCATCCTTTCTTTTAATTTTAAGAGTAGCATATTTTCACCTTTCATGGGAGGGAGAGAAAACGAGGGAACATAGGTGAAATCATATGTATTTTTCGTTCTTTTATGGTTTGTCTCTATAGAGTTGATTTTACTGGGTGTACATTATATGCATCTCAACGTTTCTCTTTAGGAAATCCTATTTTTATTCTTTCCAAGAAGATGTTCCCCACATTCATGGATGGCATCCCTTGTAAACCCATTGGCATTGACTAGTGCACCCCACTCAAGGGATTTCAAATAGGGCACCTGCTAGCACAGAACTAGCCAAATACCCAGTAACATTAATGCCATTTGGTTGGGCTAACACCTTGAGCTTAATAAATGACAATCAACTACACTATTTTCCATATTAACATATTGATCCTATTTAACATTTTGTTAGAGTTACCACAACAATCCAAGCTCGTTCCTATTTTTATTTTGGTTTTTAATTCCTTCTTTAGTGTGGTGACAACTTTATATGACTGTATAGATGTTTATTTTTGTCAGAGTATATGTTGAAAAGTAGATGCTTTCTTACATTCTACCTTGTCTGTTATGTATTGATGGAGTTTAGTTTCATTAGTTGTGACAAAAGAATTGTGTTAGGCATGTATACAAGGATTCTTGTATCACTATTTATAAATAGAACATTGTCCCCCAAACAAGAAAAGTAGATCCTTAATGCTACATGTTTGTATCTCAGGGAACTTCCAATCCTAATAAATGAGGTGAAATTAAAGTGTTTCCAGAATAAAAATCTCAGGTTTTGTGAATTCACTCATATATGGTCCTGGAAAAGCGAAGTGAAATTTAATTATTTCCAAATCTTAAGTTATATGAATTCACTCATATTTGGTGCTGGAATATTTTGAGCAAACGGGAAGAATTTCTTTTAGTTGCATTCAAATTTTCCAAAAATAATACTAAATTTCCCCCTAACTAAAATTCTCCCTGAAATGGCTTTGGGATTGTAAATTTTGTAAATATTTTTAGGGAAACAACCCAAAATAGTTTTTCTATATTAGAGTTTTATAACACTAGGTACTAAAACAGTCTTCTATTTTCTGTTGCAAATGTCTGATAGAGTCTTCCCGGAAACAGATTAGAAAATTAGGTAGATGCTTAATGAATAATCACTTAACATAAATGACATATTAGGTTGCATAAATATATAACTTAGAAGAATGAAATGAAGAATAGATCTCAATGACCTTGACATATTCTTAATTGAGTTGAATGAGGCAAAGAATAACTTTGACTAGAGGGTGTTGAAAATGGCATAATTTTGTTCTCGTTGGATAGATTTAGAACTAAAAATCAGCAATTTTCTTGATTGCATAACTTGGGAAGATTTTTGTATCTCAAGTCTCAACCTAATTGAATAATCTAATTTATGCCTTGTAATGTTGAGATATGTTGTGATACCACTCGCTAGTAACCTAAACACTTTGGATGAAAATTTAGTTGTGAATTTTACTTGCAAAAGATATAAGTGAAGATATAGATTAATTGTCCCTTGTGTATAATTTCATTGAAATTATGATACTGCTTGAATGAATAAATCTGAAACTAATTGTTGCATGAAGTCAAAAAATATCTCTACCAATTTGTAGTGGAATAGAACATAAATAAAACACAATAGCACTATAGCAAAAAAAACAAAATTCTAGGGAACCCAACTGGGAAAACCCTCTGCTAGTTGTAGAAATTTAAAATATTATCCATATTAGACTTTGAGACACCTTCTTCAAGACCAGGTTCATCGATGCTTATTTCTTTCCATATTCATTTTCATAAGCATTAGGGTTGTTGTCCGTCAAATTAGAGTAGCTAGAAAGTGTCTCTTTGATTTCAAAAAGTAGATCAAGATCAACTTCATCCAAGAATCCCCTAGAAGGCTCATCAGCAGCAAGAAGAAAGGTCTTTCTTTATTTTATTTCATCACATGCATCCATCATAATCACTGATTTGTCTCCATTTCTTTCACAGTCATTTTCAATGTTAGATGCAAAAGGTAATTTAGTATGATATAATCCTTAGGTAACCAACCTCAGACATATTGTTGGTTAATTTATGTTGTTTGAAGTTTATTGAGTTTGAGTTTTATCATGAAACTAATAGAAGCATACTAGAATGGGTGAGTTGATTATCTTGATAGCAATGTTATGGTGTGATCTTGTCCTTGAAAGGAACTTATAGTTGATGGACAAAATTTCACATTCCTTTCATTTTTTTTATCTTCACATATACCAAATATCTTTATGTTATAGCCTCTAGTTAGATATATATGGTAACTACCACTTAGAAGTTGGATGCCATCATTTTGGAGCTTGATCTTACTAAACATAACTTTGTTTGAGTTGAAAATGTCATTAGATCTCATTATATCATCTATTGCAGAGCATGAATCCAATTTACCTTTGTTTCAGTTAAAAATGTAATTATATCTTGCTATATCATCTCTTGTAGAGAATGAATCCAATTTATCATAGTCCATTTGCTTGAGGTATAACAAAGTTACTTTAATTCATTAAACTTAATTTTCATATTCTATTTGTTGATTGTGATTCTGTAGGCCACATCTGCATTGGAAAAGGGGCATATTTAATGAAGTGTGGAAGGAGAGGGAAGCTTCAGTTATGTCCTTTGAAACTTTCTAAGGTATGTAATAAAATTTTAAAAAAATTATCCCTAGAATGTTATGCTTTAACTTTTTCTTCTGATAATGGATTATTTATGTGATCTCCCCTCTCTTACACACAACTAGAGTCTAGACATACATGGTTTTTTGGGATATGTGGACAATGGACAAATTTACACTAACCATTTATATAGAAATTTACACTGTAGAAGATCAATGTTAAGATTAGGTATGTTCTATGCTAGAGCAATTTATTTAATTTCTTTTCCATATTAGCAATCACATTAGCATAAAGTAAACTACAGATAGAACATAAATATAAATCGTAGAAGACAAGCCAAGACAAGAGGACACAAGATGTGGCACAAGCCAGGGAAAAACCCCACAATGTGTGGGGAAACCCTTTGATCAAATCTTCTTTTATCTTCAAAGATGAGCAGAGAAGGAGAGAGAGAGAGATAATACATTTACAATAGAAGTCAACACTTTGACTTATCTGGATCTGAGCATAGATCATTTCCTTAATGATGAGATCAGTTGAAGATATTCTGCTTCAACTAAATCTCCTAGGTGACGACTTCACCTATCCATTTCATTCACCTGCTGCACCTTACCGTGTAGCACCATCAAGTTGCATCATGCATCTTCATGCTTCATGCTGCCTGTGCATCATCGTTATCATGCTGCCTGTGCATCATCATGCCGCAACACTATAATACTGTTATCAGCCTTAGCTGCTTGCTATGGCTTGCAGCCTAGCAAAGCAGCTAGGCTATAGTTCTGAAATCCTCCATGCAGTCTCAAACTACACAATCATGTTATCGTCTACAGTAATCCGTTTCCATTACTGCGTATATATATATATATATATATATATATATATATATATATATATATATATATATTGCCTGAATGAAGCTGTGCGTGTATATATATATATTTACTGTGTGTATATATATACTGCCTGAGATATATATATGCCTGGGCTGCATTGAATATATACCTGAGTGACTGCGTGCCTGCGTATATGTATCTATTGTTGTGGAAGGAGTCTCTAGACAGCGTATGAGACCATATGTGACTGCATTCCAATTTCATATATGACTGCGATCCATATATAAATGTCGCTGCGTTCCATATATGAATGCAAGTTATATATAACTGTGTTCCTGTTCCATATATAACTGAGAGTTATATGATCCATATATAAAAGCGGCTACGTTCCATATATATAAATGTGACTGCGTTCACATTACAACGTGTTCCTTCTGCCTTGACAACATTCCATCATGTGACTGCGTTCCATGTATACTGCCTTCATTACCTTGACTGCGTTCATAAATACATCACTGCCTTCATATGTCCAGCCTTCATTACTTGACTGCGTTCATATGTGTGTTAGGGTTTATAGCATCAGCGTACCATAAATATATCAGCGTATACAGCGTATCAGCGTGTTAGGGTTCAGTTTGTAGATGAATACATCTTAGTAGATCCATGATTGCGTTGGATTATGACCTGCGTAACCATGAGCAGATCATGACTGCGTATATTATTTATAGCCATGAACAGCGTATACTGTATAAGGTTTCCAACGTATCTGGTCTCCTTGAACAGCATGTGAAGATTCATCATTTAGATAGATGTCTTCTTGACCTGCGCAGGATTAGAGCATCATTTTGCAGCTAGGTCTTCCAATGAGTAGCTTATATATATTTCATTGCTACGTGGATCTCAACGTATGGTTGTGTGGATAAGGTTACCATTACAGCGTGTGGATGGCCTTCATTATAGCGTATGGACTGCTGCTCTTTCTACTGCAGGTAGGGCATCCAACGTATTCTCTTTTGTGTCTTCTCCTTCTCCAAAAACCCAAGACGTGGAGAGGAGGAGTTCACATGGAGAATGTGTGTTCTAAATGACATCAAATCCTCTCTTATTTATACTAAAAATGCAGAGATTGAATAGACACGTCGGTTGTGCTTCTAGAGCCTACATAAGTGCTAGTCGGCTTAATAATAATTACATAGACAAAATAAATTCATATCTCCATAAATATTTATCGGAATCGGATGATCTTTGGATCAATCCTACACCTCTCGATGAGAGGGATCTAATAAAAATATCAGCTGCCAAAAATAAGCCAACCCACATGGAGTTTGGCCCAAGTTGCCAATTTAACACTCCATCTCAACTAGGGAGAACTCCATCCATTGATCCATAAGTCTGACTGTACTATCTCTGCCATTAGTGCTCTACACTGTTCTGCCCAACTCTGCTCAGCTTTGCTGGCTTTTCTCTACCCTGCTCAGCTCAGCTCTGCTCAGCGTTGTTGGCTCTACTAGCTTTGCTCTGCTCAGCTCTGTTGGCTCTGCTAGCTCTGCTCTACTTTGCTCAGCTCTGTTGGCTCTGCTCTGCTTTGCTGGCTCTGCTAGCTCTGCTCTGCTTAGCTCTGTTGAACTGTGAAGAAGAAGAATTGATCGAGAATGTCTCATACCATTCTCCACTGACATGAAGTCAGTCTCAGAGTGCGTACCACTGGTCCCAGACCAGTCTCAACCGACCCAAAGTCAGCGTCATAATAGGTACCACTCCTACAACTGGTCCCAGACCAGTATCACAGTCTCAGAGAGTGTACCACTAGTCCCAGACCAGTCTCAGCGGACCCGAAGTCAGCGTCATAGTATGTACCACTCTCACCGGTCCTAGACCAGTACTGCATTGACATGAAGTTAGTCTCGGAGTATGTACCATTGGTCCCAGACCAGTCTCAACTGACCCGAAGTCAGCGTCATAGTATGTACAACTCCTACCACTGGTCCCAAACCAGTATCGCAGGCTCAGAGAGTGTACTACTGGTCCCAGACCAGTCTCAACCGACCCGACGTCAGTTTCATAGTATGTATGACTCTCACTAGTCCCAGACCAGTCCTGCACTGACACGAAGTCAGTCTCGGAGTATGTACCATTGGTCCCAGACCAGTCTCAACTGACCGAAGTCAATGTCATAGTATGTACAACTCCTGCCACTGGTCCTAGACCAGTATCATTGATCCTAGATCAATGGAGGACATCCTAGCGTAGGGAGTATGGTAGATACAATGACGCATCCATCGGTAATACTATGGTCCCTAACTTCATTTCCCTACTCATTGATCAGATGAGAGGTACTTCCCATGAGTCCCAGACTGCATGGGTAGGATGCCTCGACAGGAGAACTTAATCAATCCTGTACTCATAGGAGAACACATCAATCCTGCTACAATCACCATGGAGAACACATCAATCCAGGCTGCCATGGAGAACACATCAATCCAGGCCTCACAGGAGAACACATCAATCCTACTACACAAGAGAGAAAATCATCATGTTCCACAAGAGAGTGAATCATCTTGTCCCACAAGAGAGCGAATCATCTTGTTCCAGTGCGCACCACCAGGGGAGGGTGAGTCACCCTGTGGTCATATGTTGCTCAAGTAGAGCTGCAAGCCCCCCAGAGCTCCTAGAGCTCAATGTATGCAACATGCAGGACCCTTTTACAAAGGTCTCTTGATGACTCCAAGTCATTCGGGAAAATCACAAATTTGATCTTTCCTCGGGGCTTTGTCCTGTACATCATCTCAGTGCGATGGAACCTCCTTGATCGTCGACTTACCATATCCCAGATAAGGCATTATTTTATGTCTATCTGCTAGAGCAATTTTCAAATATGGGATTCCTCAATAATTGAATCCCACCTCTGGTTATCACAGAGAATCACAGTGGTATTCATCATGTGTACAAACAGCTCACTGAAGAGCTTCACCAACCAGACTGCCTCAGAGAAGGCCATACTATCAGTAATGTATTTTTCCTTGGTGGTGCTTAGAGTCACCGACTTCTGCTTCCTGCTCATCTAGGATATCGAGGCAGATTCCAAAGAGAAACAACACTGAGAAGTGGTCTGGTGATACACCATACTGCCTGCCCACTCATCATTCAAATAATCATGTGGTTTCATATTTCTGGCAGTGTATCTCAATTCATGAGAGATTGTACCCTGAAGATATCTAAGAAGATTCTTGGCACCAATCCAGTGAGGCTCAACCAAATATGAGCTCACCATGCTAACTGCAACACAGACGTCGGGACGGAGGTAAAAGCATCAACGTGAATGAGTTTATGAAACTCAGAGGCATTTCCCAAATCAGGTCCGACATTACTACCATATAACTTCTGAAAGTTAAGATCCTTGAGGTAGTCACAGGCTTGTAGCTTATCTTTCCACATTCAGAATCCAACTCCCTCTGTCTCCTATAAATGAGAGGATCTGCACCTGTCAGACATAGGTGCTGGTACAAGAGGTTTATCATCCACAACCTTCGAGTAATGGTTTGGATCGGTTTCACTCCTAGTGAATCTCAGCTGCATTAGACAACTATCAATCCTCTCATACTATGCCCGAGGTGTTTTTCTTCAATCCATAGAGGCCTTTCTTCCACCTGTATACATGAGATTCCCTGATCATTATTCTCAAATTCCTCGAGTTGTTCCAAGCCTGTGGACCTGTTGCATGAGGGGAATGGTCCCCTTATAATATTTTCCTTTGGTACATTTCAGACATGTACCTTCATGCTCCTTTTTGAATTCAGGCATCCTAGTCACCATCTGAATCACAGATCTCTGGTGCTGAGTCAAAGGACATGGTCCCCAGTGGACTTCCTGCAACTTGATACAACCCTGAACTCAAAAACATCTTTGAAAGATCTATTTTCAAACACGTACCTTTCCATCGATAAGTGCCATCCTGTAACCTTTGACTTCCATTTCCGAGATGAACATCAGGTTCTTCTTGTGATCGGGTACATAAAAGAGATTCTACAGTTCCTTGCTTTCATGGAAGAGTCGACCATTTCCTTGATGACTTGCATTACCACTCATTCCTTTGATCATTGAAGATGTCCCAGGAATGATTGTTATCTTCATCAAGAGATGTGTCTCTGCCATTCGGACACTCCTTCACATAATGGTTAAACTTATTTCAATAAGGGATCCGCCTTTCCTTCTACCCTTAGATCCAAACTTCCCAATGAAGTGATATTTAGATGGGTCATCAGAAACTTCCGCTACGCCATTCTGATAGCATTCTTTGCTTCGACTTCACCCTAGGTGAATTATGAGGAACGCATTGATCCTTTTGTCTTGTCCCAACTGCCTTTGGTGATTGCTCTTTCACTCTTGCTTGGGCATTGTCTTCACCTCAGCTCCGATACCAAGTTAAGATTAGGTATGTTCTATGCTAGAGCAATTTATTTAATTTCTTTTCCATATTAGCAATCACATCAGCATAAAGTAAACTGCAAATAGAACATAAATATAAATCGCAGAAGACAAGCCAAGACAAGAGGACACAAGATGTGGCGCAAGCTAGGGACAAACCCCACAATGTGTAGGGAAACCCTTTGATCAAATCTTCTTTTATCTTCAAAGTTTAGCAGAGAAGGAGAGAGGGAGAGATAATACATTTACAACAAAATTCAACACTTTGACTTATCTGGATCTGAGCATAGATCATTTCTTATAATGATGAGATCAGTTGAAGATATTCTACTTCAACTAAATCTCCTAGGTGACGACTTCACCTATCCATTTCGTTCATCTGCTGCACCTTACCGTGTAGCACCATCATGCTGCATCATGCATCTTCATGCTTCATGCTGCCCATGCATCATCGTTATCATGCTGCCTGTGCATATGTTGCCCCTGCTAGTATGAATCATAGTCATCATGCTGCCTGTGCATCATCATGCCGCAACACTATAATATTGTTATCAGCCTTAGCTGCTTGCTATGGCTTGCAGCCTAGCAAAGCAGCTAGGCTATAGTTCTGAAATCCTCCATGCAGTCTCAAACTACACAATCATGTTATCATCTACAGTAATCCGTTTCCATTACTGCGTGTATATATATATATATATATATATATATATATATATATAGATATATATATATATATATTGCCTGAATGAAGTTGTGCGTGTATATATATATATATATATTTACTGTGTGTATATATATATTGCCTGAGATATATATATGCCTGGGCTGCGTTGAATATATACCTGAGTGACTGCGTGCCTGCGTATATGTATCTATTGTTGTGGAAGGAGTCTCTGGACAGCGTATGAGACCATATGAGACTGCATTCCAATTTCATATATGACTACGATCCATATATAAATGTCACTGCGTTCCATATATGAATGAAAGTTATATATAACTGCGTTTCTATTCCATATATGAATGCAAGTTATATATAACTGCATTCCTGTTCCATATATAACTGAGAGTTATATGATCCATATATAAAAGCGGCTATGTTCCATATATATAAATGTGACTGCATTCACATTACAACGTGTTCCTTCTGCCCTGACAACATTCCATCATGTGACTGTGTTCCATGTATACTGCCTTCATTAACTTGACTGCGTTCATAAATACATCACTGCCTTCATATGTCCGGCCTTCATTACTTGACTGCGTTCATATGCGTGTTAGGGTTTATAGCATCAGCGTACCATAAATATATCAGCATATACAGCGTATCAGCATGTTAGGGTTCAGTTTGTAGATGAATACATCTCAGCGGATCCATGACTGCGTTGGATTATGACCTGCGTAACCATGAACAGATCATGACTGCGTATATTATTTATAGCCATGAACAGCGTATACTGTATAAGGTTTCCAACATATCTGGTCTCCTTGAATAGCATGTGAGATTCATCATTTAGATAGATGTCTTCTTGACCTGTGCAGGATTAGAGCATCATTTTGCAGCTAGGTCTTCCAATGAGTAGCGTATATATATTTCATTGCTGCGTGCATCTCAACGTATGGTTGCGTGGATAAGGTTACCATTACAGCGTGTGGATGGCCTTCATTATAGCGTATGGACTGCTGCTCTTTCTACTGCAGCTAGGGCATCCAACGTATTCTCTTTTGTGTCTTCTCCTTCTCCAAAAACCCAAGACGTGGAGAGGAGGAGTTCACATGGAGAATGTGTGTTCTAAATGACATCAAATCCTCTCTTATTTATACTAAAAATGTAGAGATTGAATAGACACGTCTGTTGTGCTTCTAGAACCTACATAAGTGCTGGTCGGCTTGATAATAATTACATAGACAAAATAAATTCATATCTTCATAAATACTTATCGGAATCGGATGATCTTTGGATCAATCCTACACCTCTCAATGAGAGGGATCCAATAAAAATATCAACTGCTAGAAATAATCCAACGCACATGGATTTTGGCCCTAGTTGCCAATTTAACAATCAAGCATTTATAGTTGAATATTTCCTTGCCACTAAATTAGAGTTGAACAGTTGGACTCCTATTTTTCAGGGATATACCTCACTTTTAAATAAATTTATTGTTGACTCTATATAGACCTTCCATGGGAGGGAAAAGAGTGATCAGTACCATTTCTTAATCTTTCTGCAGACCAAGTAAGGATTTCCAAATGTGTATAAATTAGTGGCTCCTTAGAGAATCCCAAGAGTGGCACTATTGTAGCAACAAGAAATTCGTTTATTTTGAGCTCTTCATTAGTGCATTGATAGTATATTGTTTATTCCACACAATAACTCAACAATGTATGAACAAATTGTAGTTAAGCCTGTCATAATATTTTGACTTACCCTCTTTTAGATGGAAACTAGAGTGCGTGTCAAGCTTGCACATCACAATTCTATCATGCAAAGTTTACCTGGGACAACTTTTGTGGATCTAAGCAGCATGATACCTATTGGAATTCAAGAGGCAACAATACTACAAAGTGGGATAGAGGTTTCACAATTAACTTGGATTTCACATTATGGTTGGAGTCGGTTTGTTGGTAAGATGTTGGATACACCAACTTTGTTTTTATGACTGAGTGCAATATTGAATCCTTCGACATATTCCTCGCTCAATTATCATTAAGTGATGGGTTTTCTCAGAAGTGTTGCACACTTATAAACTTTACTAGAGTTGTTCTTGAGTCTTCAGAGGTGGTTAGCTTTTCAATGCACACATGTACAAGAAGAGGATAAATAATATGCCCGGCTAATTTGAAGTTATCTACCCATGAATAGGGTGTTCCCATTCATAAACCTGATGACTCGTTCTACTTCTTTCTAGTGAACAACTTTGGGACTTGCCTTGAATCGTGAAACAATTCCAACCCCATAACTATAAATTTCTTATTTAAATCTATATGCAATAGATTAGAATCTGCATAAGGAGAACTCCATTCTTGTTTTGAAAGAACCTGCAATTGACTTGTAACATGCTATTTCATATTTTCAGTATTTATTTGCATTCTTGGTCTGTGACATAAAGATGCAACAGGCTACCTTGCATTTTCTATATGAACAATCCTAAAAAATAATAAAGTATGCCCAAATATATCATTTCAAATGATTTATGTAGCTCAACTTTTGGTTTTTCAATTATCGAAGTTGTTACCTATATTGATAAGAACTTCTACAACCAATACCACAGTGACAATATATGTTATAGTTTTATTTGTGTTTCTCTGAAGGTGTTTCTCCTTTAGTAGAGCAGCAATATACTGTAGTTTCCATTTAGGGGATTGCACCCAGTAGCAACCTTAGCATATGTGCAGATGGGTTGAATGCACATTAGACTCTATCTGTTGTTTTGGTGTTTCTCCTTCAAAAATAATTCATCTTAGTAGATACTTTCGGTCTGCACCTTTAGTAGATGCATGCAGCCTTGGGATACATGTTGTAGATTATAGTTTTCCTATGAGGTTGTAGCAATGATGAAAGAAGTGCATGAATTTTAGGCATATTTAGTATGATTTTATAGTTTGAATTAGATGCTCACTTTTATTAATTTAGGTGTTTTTCTTATTTCTATTTTATGCACAGATTTATCTTTAATAAAATTGCACAGTAGAGAAGGGTTCTATATTTTGAGCAGGGGACACACTTCTAGGTAGGAGGTACTCTATTCTAGGAAGCTTTTGCCATGCAGGTTAGGTGCTTTATCCGAGAATCCCAAGAGGCATTATTGTAGAAATAAGAAATTCATTTATTTTCAGTTCTTCATTAGTGCATTGATAGCATATTGTTTATTCCATGTAATACCTCAATATTGTATACAACCATATTTAGTATAGTTTGACTTAGATGCTCACTTTTCTTAATTTATGTGTTTTTCTTAGTTTTGTTTTATGCACAAATTTATATTTAAGAAAAGTGCATAGTAGAGAAGGGTTCTATATTTTGAGTAGGTGACATACTTCTAGGTAGGAGGTACTCTATTCTAGGAAGCTTTCGCCATGCAAGTTAGGTGCTTTATCCGAGAATCCCAAGAGGTGCTATTGTAGCAATAAGAAATTCATTTATTTTGAGTTCTTCATTAGTGCATTGATAATATATTTTTTATTCCATGCAATACCTCAATATTGTATGATCAAATTACAGTTAAGATTGTCATAATATTTTGACTTACCCTCTTTTAGAGGGAATCTAGAGTGTGTGTCAAGCTTGCACGTCACAATTGTATCATGTAGAGTTTACCTGGCATGAGTTTTGTGGATCTAAGTAGCCAGATACCTATTGGAATTCAAGAGGGAACAATACTACAAAGTGGGAAAGAGGTTTCATAGTTAACTTGCCTGTCACAGTATGGTTGGAGTCGGTTTGCTGGCAAGATGTTGGATACCCAAACTTCCTTTTCATGACTAAGTGCAAGATTGAATCCTTCGACATATTCCTCGCTCAATTTTCATTAAGCGATGGGTTTTCTCAGAAGTGCTTCACATCTATAAACTTTACCAGAGTTGTTATTGAGTCTTTGGATGTGGTTATCTTTTCAAAGCACACACGTACAAGAAGACGAGAACTAATATTCTCGACTAATTTCAAGTTATCTTCCTACGAATAGGGTGTTCCCTTCCATGAACCTGACGACTTGCTCTACTTCTTTCTGGTGAACAAATTTGGGACTTTTCATGAATTGTGAGACAATTTCAACCCCATAACTATCAGTTTCTTATCTAAAGTTATACCCACTAAATTAGAACCCGCACAAGGAGAATTCCATTCCTATTTCAAAATAACCTGCAATTGACTTATACCATGCTATTTAATATTTTATGTATTTCTTCGCATCCTTGGCCTGTGACATAAAGACGCAACAAGTTACCTTCCATTTCCTATACTAACACTCCTAAACAATAATAAAGTATACCCAAATCTGTCATTTCAAATTATCTATGCATCTCACCTTTTGGTTTTTCAATTATCGAAGTTGTTACCTATATTAATGAGATCATCGAAAACGGAAGCCACAGTGATAATATTTGTTAGATTTTTATCTATGTCGCACTAAAGATGTTTTTCCTTCAGTAAAACTACAATACATTGTAGTTTCCATTCAACAAAGAAGTGTACCCAGTAGCAACCTTGGTCTATGTGCAATTGGGTTTAATTCACAATATACTTTATCTATTGTTTTGAAGGTGTTTCTCCTTCAATAGTACTTCATCTCAGCAGATCCTTTCAATCTACACCTTTATCAAGTGCATATAGCTTTGGGGTACATACTATAGCTTCCAGTTTTTCTGTGAGGGTATAGCAACGATGAAAGAATCACATTGATTTTAAGCATCTTATTGTTGTTGTATGAAAGCATGCTTGTCTAGTGTTTCCCAAACTTATATAGAGCCATATTTATTATAATTTTATAGTTTGACTTAGATGCTCACTTTTCTTAATTTAGGTGTTTTTCTTAGTACTATTTTATGCACATATTTATCTTTAATAAAAGTGCACAGTAAAGAAGGGTTCTATATTTTGAGCAGGGGACACTCTTCTAAGTAGGAGGTACTCTATTCTAGGGGGCTTCTGTCATGCATGTTAGGTGCTTTATCCGAGACAGAGTTCCAAGTCCTTGCCTCCTTGACAAAGTCCCTTCCAGACAAGATGTTATCACAAAACCAGTACTAGGGACTGCAACCAAGCAAGGTCTCATGTAACTGTTTCAGACCATACTTTAGATTAGGAATTAGCCTTCCTAATCAGAGAGGGCTCTCTCACAACTCTTGACAAAATCCTTCAAACACTAGATGGCTAATTCTTTATTTACTTATGAAAGCATAACTGGTTGGAAACACATCAAACTAGCTCTCATTGGGCTATGGAGTCTATAATATCAAGTAAACAAGGAAAACACAGTGACCTCATAGAAATCAAGGCTCTTAGCATTACATGTCAAACATATTTCACCAAAACATAGCTTGCTGTATACACAGGAAGTCAGAGCATATATTTATGAATTCTGAGTGATTGCATACAACAAAACCATAAAATAACATAAAGTACCACACATCATCACTACATTTGATCATGACAATCCTTCGAGAATCTTGAGAAGAGAATAACTCTGTTTTACTATTACTGTCAAAAAAGGTCTTACAATGGCCCAAAACAACACTGTTTTTCTATTAAGTATCCAACCCTTTTTACATTCTAATCTGATCCCTATATAGGCAAGCAAACTCACCCACCTCGAGCTTCCTCCTCCAGCATGAGGGGAGCCTCGAAGGTGGCTATTCATTATCCCTATCTATTGCATAACTAATCTATTAATTACATAATGGCTAAACTGAAATCACAAATGGTTTTCATTTAATCAAAATCCTAAATCTTTGCTCCTTGTCGCATGATGCTTTTCTGGCTTTTGACACATGTCCTTTGGCTGTTTAGGTTGAAGTATCTTTGAAGGAAAGTACATAGAACGAACTAGCTTTGGATTCTAGTTACGTGTATGCTTATTAATTGATCAAGAGGAATGCTCTGTTTTCACGGTCTTTGTCTCCCACATTTTCCCAAAGTATAGCAGCATGTTCTCAAATCTTTTAATCACCCCATGCATGGAATGCTGCCATGTTTTAGATGTGCTGTAAGTAATATTAATAGACAGGTGCTTCTCTTCCTTAACTCCCGCTCACAGTATCACACTAGCTGCGCTGCACTTTAAACTCATCACCTACAGCAGTTTCGTAGCGCGCTACGAAACTGCTGTGTGATTTAAATAAACCACAGTCTTCCTTTAAACTTCTCACAGACTTGAATAGCTGATGTTGCCAATCTTCAGTTTCACCTATTCTATACTGAGATTCAGAATCACAGTCCCTATAACATAAACCTCCAATAGATGAACCAACTGCAATTGATGAGACCACCATGATTTTACCATCCCACTGACTCAACACAGCGTCATATAAGCCAAAACAGAGCAAGTTTGCTAGAGATATGCTATCTGCATAAGTGTGATGGAGAGGTATCTGAAACCCATCAAGCAAAGGATGTAATCCATTGTTTTCAGCCCGGGCTATTTGGATGGGTACAAGACAAAAAAGTTGACAGATCCAGTTTCCAGAAACATCAATGTTAAACAGATGGTACAAACCATGGTTGCCATGACGAGCAATGGCATTATCTTTCCCAAATTGCATGGTATCAAAATGTGGTTTATATATATTTGCATCATTGAATCGAACCTAAATGGCTGCATTGGTTGATGATGCAATTGCTAATCGAATCTTATAAAGACTGTTTTGTTCCACACCTCTTAGCTGGAATTTTATTTGCCATGTTGCGGGACGAAAGCTTCCATCATTTTCAATCCTGCATGTGTGTGCAAAGCACCAATCTCCTCTCTAGTCATTAGTCCCAACTGTATATATCAAATCGTTGTCTTTGAAGATTTCAGAATATCTTTCCCAAAGGCCATATTGCCGGAACCTTTCAGGATGATTGAGAAATAGTTTGTTGATGTGGCAAGGCTTGGGATCTGGAATGAAAAATTCTGCAGCAGTGCGATCTGGTAAACCTATCTCCCATATATCACATAGGTGTAAAACCCACTGCTCTCTCGAAGCAAAACAAACCTTTTGTCTATATTTAATGGCACCATCTTCCAACTGCTTGAAGGATTGTATGGCCTGAGGAAAGAGACTTCAACCTTATCCTTGTTAGCTTTGACCACTTTAAAAAATATCGCACTTGGCACATCAAACTTATCCTCTGTTCCAATTGAGATCCCAGTATCCTCTGTTCGTTTCTTTGTTGAGAATTTCGAGCAAATTGTCAAGCCCTCCATAACGTATGTCTGTAATTATCCCCGCTGGTTTTGATATGGTGACTCGCACAATTCCATTATCTAATGCAATGTGAGCACCCTGATCCACAAAATACACATCGCCCCCCTAACACTTCCGCTACAGAGTGCAGAGCTAATAGCATACTTATCAAAAGTGTGATAAATGTAATCTAATGTAGCGCAAGTCTTCTGAGAGCCATGGTTCTTGGAATATTTACAATCTCCCTCTGAATTTAACTTGTGCTTTGGTAATTCTTTACACTCCAAAACTTCTGTGGCTGGAAATCACCAACATCTTCAGAGATATTATCCAAGGAAATATTCTTCAAAAAGGAAATGGCATCACCCAGCATGTAAACTTTGAGCTCAAAATCTGATGAAGCCTTGCTTACAGCTTGAGAAGTTTCTTGGTCGCCAGCTGGAGCATGTAACCGGCACGTTACCCCGTTTGTAGAAGACAACATCTAAATAATACCATCCACCTTGACAAAAGAAATTCATCTATTTCGAACTCTGCCATTTGCGCCATCCTTCTTTTATTTCTATTTAATGCGCACTCACCCTTTTAACGACACCAGTTAACCTAAAACCAGCTCTTGTGCCACTAATAATGGCGGCCTTGTAGCATATAAAACTACTCGACACTTGGCATTAATCACCGTATTTGATAAGAGCACTTTCATGTCTTTAATACATACATTAATAATGAAACAGCGTGCTTAACAACGTTCACGACATTTTCATTTATATCAGTCATTTTATAAGCCCGTGTGCCTTGAAGAAACAACTGCCATGTATTTCGTATAAGCCGTGAAAGAGAAGTTGCTTGATTTTTTAGGTAGCACAGTGTGACTTAAATCACAGACAAACAATACCGCTCGCCCTTCAATAATTCAATTACTAAACTCTTGAATAAAGGATACAGCAGCTCCAATTCCCCTGTAGTGTCAACAGGTGCCCACCGCCTCATCTAATTCAGCGCCTGCTTGTCTTCCTTATCATATAATGAATATATCATTTCCACTAACAAATTGTCCAGCAACCAAAATAAATAGATAACATGGCTTCTGTCTCGGTTCTGGACCACCGCGGGGAACTACACCATCGAGTGCCTTGAGAGAATTGACAATCAACCCTAATAGCTCTTCAGATTGCTCTGGCCATTTCTAACATCTTGACAAAACTCACATGAATGATTGCCAAGCGGGGGAAATGCTCGGAGGGATAATACTGTCATGATGATGCCATAATACTCTGCGGTCGGAGCTCACATACTGCAGTAATCCTTCTTTGACGAGAGAAACGGTGAGAGCAATAAGAGGTCCCGTTTCCCTGTGAGCAAGAAAATGGTTGAGACCCCATCTGCAAGAAATAGGCCCGAAAGAAGTCCTTGTTCTCTTTTACCAACCCTTTCCAAACAGTGAGAGTCACGAGAGGATGAATTTTAGCATGTTTAGCGAGAGCGCGAACACAGTCACGAAAACCCATATGAAATATGAGGCATTTCTCGATCAAATGTTGAACCATGCGAATGTACATGAGGCGCTGTTTGTATTTACATGATGACGAGCTCTCCCTTAAATAAAATTCTTGTTCTTCTGCACTTTCTCCATGGCTTTGACCTACAATCCCCTCTTCAATCTCAGTCATGCCATTAGTTTGAACTCTCATTTTCCCAACTTCATTGCAGGATTGATGGAGACGCTTCGTGAAGAAATTAAGTAGAAGATGACGATGACAGTACATATTGGACAGACGACGGTAGGGAGAAACTCATTCGTTGATGAGGAGGATAAGATGAGGTGAATGGATGGAGAACAGAGCGCATGGTGAAGTGGCATCCGTATGTAGTGGCCTTGATGCATGTATGAGATTCTTCGTGACATGTCATTCTATCTCTGCTCTTCTCTCATTATATCATCCATCTTTGGATATTTTGAGTTCATAATGCCTAGGCACAATGTTCTCTAGAAGTAGCTATTGCAAGGAACGATGATATAACCCAGCTAAAACTCAGAACTTTTATCAAATTAACCCATGAGAGTTCAAGTTTTCTTTCATTGACCCTCATCCACAGCAGTTGTAGTCAGTGTACAACAGACATGCTATGATTCGGGCCTCCCCTGAAAACTCGAACAAATCCCCAGTTTCGTAGCACGCTACGAAACCACTCAAACAGGTAGCGCTGCGAAACTGCTAAAAAGAATCCTGGCGCTGCGAAACTGCTAAACAGAATCCAGGCGCTGCGAAAACACCCGGTCTTTAAGCTAGACTAAAAAAAATTTTGACAATAGCATTTTCAGTGATAACACAAGACATCAATGGATATAGTTCCAAGTCCCTAAAGTTTCCAAAAACCCACCTGACCCTAGCTATCTAGCCTAAAATCCTTTACATTCTAGTCATCTCTTGGTTGTGATTTTGTAGAGAGAGCCCTCTCTGGTTTGGTAGGGCTAGCTACCAAACTAAAAGCTTAGTTTTTGGTTACCTTCGTCGATCTCTTCATCGACCTGGGACATTATGGAGGATAACAGAGGGCATGATAACTAGGGAGTGCCAAGGTGTTCTAGTGAATGTAAGGTTCGCAAGTCATGGAAAAATGCAATGCTAGTTGTGAGGATATGACTACCAAGGTGTGTTAGGGAATGCTAGGGCATGCTAAGATGTGCCAGATAGTATGAAGAGATGTCAAACAAGCTAATATGTGCCATGTGCTAAGGCATGCCAAGATGTACAAGGGTTCTAAGCCCCTGCCTCCTCCTCTTCCATATAATATCCATTTATGAGATTTCCTTTGCAATATTTGGTGCATTTGATAGTTATAGGTCATTCATAGGTTATAAATGTGTTTAGAGTTTCACTTCTAATTGAGTATTCAACTAAACATATTGATTCTCTTATACATAACTATTTTTCCCTCCACCCAATTTTCATAACTTCAATAACCATTACGTAGGGACCTACATCTTCGATGTTGCTTTGCTTGTTTAGTAAAATATTATTGAGACTTTAATTTATTGAAAGTTGTAAAATTTACAATTTATGAAGTTTCAAAGTCTAATTTTAAGAAATATAATTCCTTAAAGGGTGCTAGCTCAATGAAAGAACACCTGCTTTACAAGTAGGAGGTTGGTGGTTTTATTCCATCATGCCCTGACATCCATATGGAATGGCGACAATCAATTTTTGGTAACGGAGGCTCTTTTGACCATCACCAATGAGCTTTTGTGACATTTTTCGACCCTTACCAAAAATATGAAATGGTGACGGTCAACGAACGCTACCATATATACACATCAATAATGAAGACCCTCAAATGTCCATAACCATAAATTGTTGTTGTTGATATGAAATGGTGATGGTCATTCTCCATCATAATAGTCATTATTCATGATGGACATTGAATGTCACCACAACACATATACTTCTAGCAATGTGGCTTTTAGTGACGGTCAATGAACGTCACCATATATATGCACCAATAGTGATGGCCATTAAAGATCCATCACAATAAATCATTATTGTTCATATGAAATGATGGTCACTATCTGTCATTATAATCAATATTCGAGATGGATCTTGAATTTCACCATAACACCTATACTTTTGGCAACGCCACCTTTGGTGACATTCAGTTTTTGGTGACCGAGGCTATGGTCCATCACCATTTCTCATATGCAATAGTGACGGTCGCTATCCATCATTATAAATCATTATTGGTGACGAACTTTGAATTTCACTACAACACCTATACTTGTGATGCCACCTTTGATGACAGAGGCTATGGTCCATCAGCATTGCTCATATGAAATGGTGACGGTCATTATCCATCATTATAAATCATTATTGGTGACAGACTTTGTATGTCACTACAACACCTATACTTTTGGTGACACCACCTTTGGTGACCAATTTTTTGTGATGAATGCTCTTTTGACCATCACCAATGAGCTTATGGTGACATTTTTTGCCCCTCACCAATGTAATTTTTTCTTGTAATGATTGTTGCCGGATGGAGCACTAACAACAAAGATTGAAGTTGACGGACCCATTGTCAGTGCAGAGTTGTAGTTGAAGGCCCAGCCTTCGACTCCGCCAAAGATCAGAGAGCAGCGTGAGACCACTGTGAAAGACACAATAGTAGTAGTGGAGAGCGCACTGAAGGATTGTACCACACTCTTCGAGTAGTCACTCGAGGTAGTCACCTTCTTGCAAGAAGATCCTACTATAAAGCAAATGGAAACAGAATTGCAGGAGCTGTAGCAATGCTACAATGAAGTCAAAATGACAACGTGCACTGTTGTCGTCACACAAAGGTTAGCTAAGTTGCATGAGGGCAAGGTGTTGAAAGAGTAGGTAGATGTAGCTCAGCACAAGCAAGCCATGTTGAAGCCTCACTTGAAGCCTTGGTTGGATGAGACCTACTTGATCACGACCACTACTGAAGCTGGCTAGTCTGTCGGAGACTCAACATAATATTAAGTCAGACAGCGCAGGGCCAACAACAGAGCAATTGGTGGAGGAGCTGAAGCAGGTGGAAACACAGTGCACCACTGAGGTATCAGTTGTCCAAGTCGAGCTGGGAGTCTTCCCAACAAGATATTCACAACGGTCAAGTGAATCGAGGGTGAGTTACCATGTTTCTGTTGGGGGGCTATTGGGAACAAATCCCTTGGGGGTCAATTTTGGGGTTAAAAACCCAAGTTTTGGGGAAGAAGGCCCGAAGTTGTATAAAGAAATGTAAAGTCTCTGCATTTTGTGGTCACGGAGCAAAAAGATATCAAGAATAAAAAGGGGTTTCCACCATTAGTCTAGATAGGTTTTTTCGGTTTGAGAGATCTGCCCTTGGTCCACGAACCATGGGATTGTATAAAAAGGAGGTCTTAGAGGAGTCTAAGAGAGTCATTCAAGGAAGTAGAAGTTTTTGACGAGTCTGTAAAGAGATAAGAGCAAGAGTCTTAGCATAGGAAGAGGCTCTGCAGTTGAGTGCATAGAGGCCTAGGGTATAAGTCCATATTTTAGTGCGCAGCTGTGTGAGCAGGGTAGATAGAATCTGTATTAAGAGTCTGAATCATCAATAAAGAGAAGTATTTCGAAATTATTGTGTATTTTTCCTCTATGGATTGCATGTGATTATGTTGTGTTAAGTTTTGGGTTTATGTTATAATGCTAATTTGATGTGTGAATGTGTATGTTTCTATCTGTTATATGAACGCAATTAATGATATATGTTTACGCGAATATAACCTTAACTACATAGTAAATTTGGTGAACACTTAAGATAATTCAGGAAATTATATAGTAACATACTTACAGAGGTGCGTAAGTGCCTGAATCGTCGTCTAGGGTTGCACAAAGAATGATCATATACCTTCGCTGAGGTTCTAACAGATGGAAGGGAAAGTACATCGATAAGCCCTAACGTCTTATCGATCTACGCGAACGAAGGGTTTAAGGTATAAAGTTGACATCACAACCATCTTAGGGTGTAGAAACTTGGTTCCTGTATCCCCCCATACTGCTTCGGGTGAGACTTTGGTTCGTGCTCTGTGAATTGATGTCGAAAGGGCGAGATGCCAAAAGGGCCAGTAGTGTAGGGATTTGCTTAGCTGACTAACGCTGAACCTGGGTCAAGGCCCATGAAGCCAACATCCTCTCACCTTGAGGAATGTTATGTATGTGCACGGGTTGAAGAAGAAATTATTATTGGTCACCATGCTTGAGGATAGAGGCTATGATGTGATCTTCTCAAAAGGAAAGGCATTCCTTCGGCACATAGTCACGGGTCAAGTAAAGAATATAGAAATTTGAGATAAGAATATCTATAAGCTGGAGGTAGAGGATTGTGCTGCTTTGAGCACAAAAGGAGAGAAGTTGCATATCTAAGACATTAGCGATTTGTGGCATAGGTGATTGGGCCACTTGAATCATGGAGCTTTGAAAATAATGCAGCAGATCTCTAGATCAAGGGGTGTACGCTAGAGCAAGTTGTTACATGCAAGGGGTGTAATTTGGGAAAATACACCAAGGATTCCTTTCATGAGAGAGACAGTTGAGCAGAGGCAATTCTAGAGTGAGTCCATTCAGATGTGTGTGGACCATTCTTGATAGAATCCATGACCAAAAAAAAGTATGATGTTGTATTTGTTGATGACTTTTCTCGTAAATATTAGATATTTTTCATGCAAAATAAGGATCAAACTTTCACAAAGTTTTGTGAATTTAAATCATTGGTTGAGAACGAGTCTAGAAACAAGGTTAAAGATATAAGTAGCAATAATGATGGTGAGTATGTATCAAATGAATTGAAGAACTGCTATTCAGTAGAAGGGATTAAACGGGAGTTGACGACACCTCACAACCCACAACAAAATGGGGTGGTTGAGAAGAACATAAGCATTGTAGCGTTAGCACAAGTGATGTTTCATGTATTGGAAATAATACTGAGAGGGGGGGTGAATCAGTATTATTAGATCAATAATTTAATTTTCAAAACTGATTTGTATATGCTACTTCATCTTAGGGAACTAGCGTGTATACACAACTATACTTAATGCAACCAACATATATGCACAGATCTTTTGATTTACCCAAATTATCATCCATTGAAATTTAACCAGTATATCAGGAATTCATTAGACATGTGCAGTAAAAGTAGAATAAATCATCACACATAAGAAACACACAAGAACACCAAGATATAAGGTGGAAACCCAATGTGCATGAAAACCACCTATTTCTGTCATCTTTGTCTTCTTTTAATAATAAGAAAAATCAGTTTACAATTCATGTATTGGTGCAGTCTTATACCAATACACATGCTTCTACCTGCAGAAGGCTACAACCTTCTCTCATTCTCTAGCTTCTACTGTAAGGGAGCTACAACCCCCTAGCTCTTTTACTAGCTGATATGTTTGCTAGTATGTAGGTGTCAGCCTACAGAAGGCTACAACCTTCTGTTTTCTTCCAGGGACCATGTTTCATAAATTTTCATACTAGATCAATCAATAACATCATTCAATCATCAAATATATCTGCATCAACCAATCTTCTTTTGAACCAACCACAACCGAATCAATCAATCACTTTGACAACCCATCAATCTGATCTTTTAGAATGCTATCACCAGAATACAGTAACCAGAACCCAAGCCAGAACCCAGAACACTACACCAACAACTAGAAGCAACTAAAGCATATTTTATAAGGTATACACTACTTCCATGTGTAGAACCTATGTGTACACTTGCTTTTCTTAAATCCAACTAGCTTATACATCTGAAAATATAATTTCAGAGTTCTGCAGCTATTCCAGACTTTAGTTATACCTAGATCATATCATTTACAGAATAATATATGCGTCAATATTCAGAGCTAGAATATACTTGAGCTTCAACACAAAAATTATTTTATTTTACACCTTAAGATCCTGATTCATCATTAGATCTGATTCCTCATCATTAGCTAAGGTTCATCCTTGGTTCAGATCCAGCTGTGCACCATAACCCAATAACCTGCATACTATATCTCATGCTTCATCAAATATTCAATACTTGCACACCTTGGCCTAATGATCTTATCCTTCTTTTATAGTTTTTAGGCCTTTCTCAATACCATGGACCAAAACCACTTAGGACCAAATACCTAGGGTCAATACCTTGGACCCGATACCTTGGACCAATACCATGGATCAAAATACCATGGACCAAAACTTAGATTTCCAAGGTATACATGTTTTTCCTTTTGTGAAGGTGCATGTGTACGTATACGCGACTTGTATACAGTGAACCCGCATGTATACGTAGCTTGGCTAATCATGAACCTGGGTATACCTCTCTTTCTTCATTCTGTGAAGTCTGATCTGTAACTCTGTGCTATTAACCTGTTGTACCATGATCCGTCATCTGAGTGAGTTGCCATCAAGGACAACACCATGTCATAATTCCACACCTATGTCATAATGCCAATAATCTTCCCCTTTGGACTTGATGGCAACACCAAGTCACTCTCCCCCTTTGTCATCAAGGGCAAAGGTTCATGCTCCCCCTAAATACCTGCTGAATTATCTGATATACTGAAGTGTGTTGATTGAGCTCCTATGATTGAGTCCATGCTCCCCCTAAGCACAAGCAAGGTCTGCAAAAGATAACATGACTTTATACATACATCACCAATGACCTTCCTATCACCAAAGACTCATACATACATCCATCTCCCAACAAATGGGGATATACTAAATTTGACTCATCCACCTAACCAAGTGGGGATATACCAATTGTTTATACAAGAAACATTACATCATCCATCCCATCCATAGTGGGGTTACAAATTAGGTCTTTTCATGACCTTTACATTAAATGAAATACATGACATAAATAACAAAGACAAAATATCTTAACTGAGACCATGATAATCATCAACAATTATCATCAGCAGCATCTGTCAATCAGCATCCAAATCAACAACCATGTTCTCCCCCTGAACTTGTTCCACCTAAATCAAAAACAATTGTGTGAATCTGTATCAAGATCTTCTAAGATAATGTGAACAATGCATTATTAGAAGCATATGCTCCCCCTGAACTTGTGCCAAATGTTCATTGTTAGATCTAATCATTGCATATATCAGAAGAGCTATCAAGGTATCATCATCAATTAGATATACATCAAGTTATCAAAAACTTAACAGAGCCAACATATTTCCACATGTCATCAACATATTGTAACCATCATCAAGCAGAGCAGATAATTCACTGAACCATATCAGACCCCTTTCTCCTAAGAACAGTCCACTTTTTTTATTCAGACCAACATATACGCGATTGTACCCACATAAACCAACGTATGTACATGACCATGCTTCATGAAACTTGCGTATACCAACTTTTCTAAAAAAAATGGAATTTAATAGCGGGAGGATGCAGCAACTACTCCTAGCTTCTGTCTGAGATATTCAAATGTCTCTCTGGGCAGTGGTTTGGTGAATATATATCAGCAACCTATCCTTTGGAGGGAACATACTCCAACTTGACCTTTTGTTCAAGCACTTTTTCACAAAGAAAATGATATTTGATGGGTATGTGCTTGGTCTTTGAGCGCATGACTAGATTCTTTGAAATACTGATGGCACTTGTATTACCACATAGAATGGAGATGGGTGGAGTACATGTGATCTAAATGTCTTGCAAGGTTTGCATCATCCAAAGTAGTTGTGTGTAGCAAGATGCAACAACCACATATTCTGCTTCAGCTATAGATAATGCAATTGAACTTTTTTTCTTGCTGAACCAAGACACTAACCTGGAACCCATATAGAATGCACCACCACTAGTACTTTTTCTGTTATCAATGCTTCCTACCCAATCTACATCTGTATATGCATGAAGTGTAAGATCTGTATCTTTAGGATACCATAAACCAAAGTTATATGTTCCTTGAAGATATTTTAAAACCCTTTTGATTGCCTGAAGGTGTGATTCCTTTGGATTTTCTTGGAATCTTCCAACTATTCCTATTGCATGCATGATGTCCGGTTGGGTACCTATTATATAAAGCAAACTGCCAATCATGGATCTGTAAGTTGGTTGATGTACTATTGTTGATTCATCATTTGAGCTGAGACTACATCTTGTTACCATTTGGGGACATACTGGTTTAGAATCTTCCATGATGTACTTTTTCAATATTTGTTTGCGATATTTGGTTTGGGACATAAAAATAACATCTTTATTTTGTTGAACTTGTAGACCAAGAAAATATGTAAGCTCACCAAGCAGGGACATTTCAAATTCTTGTTGCATTACTGAAGCAAAATTTCGACTCATGGATTCTTCATTGCTACCAAAAAGGATATCATCAACATAAACAACAATTATTAGCAATTTATTATTATCAATCTTTCTATATAGATTGATATCAACTGATCCCTTTGAAAAACCTTGTTGGTGGAGATATTTGTCAAGACGGTAATACCAGGCGCTTGGAGCTTGTTTTAGACCATAGAGAGCCTTTCTGAGTCTACATACAAGTTTTGCATCATTTCCAAGAATGAATCCGTCTGGTTGCTCAATATAGACTTCTTCTTCTAAGTCTCCATTAAGAAAGGCAGATTTTACATCCATTTGGTATACTTTGAATCTCTGAAAACTAGAAAGAGCAAGAAGCATTCTTATGGCTTCAAGTATAGCAACAGGTGCAAAAGCTTCTTCAAAATCTATACCTTCTTGTTGAGCATATCCTTTACAAACAAGTCTGGCCTTGCTTCTAATAACTTCCCCATTTTCATTTAGCTTGTTTTTGAATATCCATTTAGTTCCTATGATGTTCTTATCATGAGGTCTAGGAACTAATTCCCAAGTATTATTCTTTTCAATTTGCTCAAGTTCTTCATTCATGACCTTGACCCAACATTCATCTTTGTATGCTTGACCCAAGATAGTAATGCTAGATAGCTTGAAGCCTCTGTAATAGTTCTTATTGTCTGCACACCTGCTTCTTTCTGTCCTAAAATTTCAGTTTCTGGATGATTTTTCTGAACATACCTGGACGGAGTCTTTTCTTCTACCGTTATCTCTTCTTCTGGTGCTTCATTGGGTTCTTCTTTAGAATTAGTGTGATTTGATGTGGGAAGATAATCCTCATCATCTTCATAATCTTCGGTTTTTATTTGTTTTGGATTTTTGCATGCTTCATCAACCACAACATCAATACTTTCAATAATTTTCCCAAGTCTTTTATTATAACATTTATATCCTTTACTTCGGGAAGAGTAACCAAGAAGAATACCTTCATCTGCTCTAGGTTCAAACTTACCAAGTTTTTCATCAGTCCTTTTGATGTAACATTTGCTTCCAAACACTTTGAAGTATTTTACAGTAGGAGTCTTACCATACCAAAGTTCATGTGGAGTTTGAGTGTTGTTCACCCAAACATTTGCTTGGTTTAGAATAGTGATGGTACCTTATGCATCTTCACCCCAGAAGGTTGTAGGAGTTCTAGACTCATCTACCATAGCACGAGCCATTTCTTGAATAGTTCTATTCATCCTTTCTACCACTCCACTTTGCGGAGGAGTCCTTGTGGTGGAGAACTGCCTTTTTATTCCATTTTTTTCACAAAAGTCAAAGAATTCATCCGAGGTAAATTCCCCTCCTCTAATGGTTCTGAGGCATTTGATTTTGCGACCTGACTCATTTTCAACGAAAGCTTTGAAGGCTTTGAATTTTTCAAAAGCTTCATCTTTATGCTTTAGAAGACCTATCCAACACATTCTGGAAAAGTCATTAATGAACAATATAAATTATTCTTCTCCACGAGGTGTCTTTTTCCTTGATGGTCCACATAAATCAGGATGAACAAGTTCAAAAGGCTTACTAGCTGATCCTTCCTTTTCAGGGAAGTGTGATCTAGTTTGCTTACCAAATTGACACGATTCATATTGTATATTTAGGAATGCTGATATCAAGAAGATCACGAACAACCTGGAATCTGCATGCTTTTCTTATTTGAGAAAAGCTTAGATGCCCCAATCTTCTGTGCCATAGCCAATGTTCATTGTTTTTGCTTAGATAGCATTGTTGTTGTCCTCCCTTGAGTATGTATAAGTTGTTTGGAGTTCTTGTACCTTTGATCATGGTTTCTCTTGTATCAAGCTCATGAACAACAAATCTGTTTGATTGAAATACTACTTCATTTCCTTGATCACACATTTGACTGACACTCAACAGGTTATGCTTTAGACCATCAACATACATAACATTCCTAGCTTTAACCTTTTCTTTTAAGAAAATAGAGCCTTTACCTTTTATGACAACAGGAGTGTCATTTCCAAATGATACCTTCTTTTCCTTTTCTAAGGCACTATATGAGTGAAGTTTTTCTTTGTCACCTGTCATGTGGTTTGAGCATCCACTATAAATGTACCACTGATTTTCTTATCCTTCTGCATACAAGGCTATGCCACATATTTCTGTTTGTGGTTCTTTATTTCTCCATATTTTGGGTATTAATGGAGTTTGCTCCTTTTGAGATATTTGCCGAAATTTACTCCTGCATTCAAATTCTTCATGATCGAAGTTGTTGCAGATAAAGCATTCTATTTCATTTTCAAGAAGAGAAAAGTTATTGTAGGACCTTTTCATGATCCCTGTCACATTCCTTTGATTTCGTGATTCTCTAGTCATGATGGTATTGTAAGCAAAACATTGAGCAACTTTGTGTCCAAAGTTATGACATGAAGAACATTGACCATTAAAGAAGTTCCTACGATTATTGAATCTACAGACCTGGTGATTATAGTTTCTATTGATATTCATCCTTGAAGCAGATTGAGCATGATTTACTTGAGGTTGGTTGTGGCTTCTATTCATCCTTGAAGTAAATTGAGCCTGATTTACCTAGTGATCTGCTTTATGCCTTTGCTAACGATTCTCAAATTGTTCACTGCTCTTTGCTGCATCAAGATAGCTTTTAGTGGAGGTTGACAGTTTCTATGCTTGATATGTTTCTTTAGTATATCCAAGACCTATCTTTATCAGAGGAGAATGTTGCACTTTGATAATTTCATTTAAGGTTTTTGATCCTTTAGCAAATCTAAGATTGAGAGCTTTTGTTTTCTCAAGATCCTTTCTTAGACCCACAATTTCACATTCTCGTTTTTCATTGTGTTTTTCTCTTTCAACAAGTTAGAATGTCAAGGTATATATAATCATATTCTTTTCTTCTAAACAGATTTTGAGTTTAGATATTTCTTCATAAAGGTCATCTTCATCTACTGCATCAAAAAAATCATCATCTTCATAAGAAATCAAAAGTCTATAGTCATTACTATTTTCATCTTCATCACTAATTGATAAACCATCGCTATCTTCATGAGTATAGTAGCTCTTATTAATTACACTTTGTTTTCTATTACATTTTGTAGATTCTTTCCCTTTATCATATTTATCTTTATGAGGACATTTGGCAGCATGATGACCGATGCTACCACAAGAAAAACATTTGAAAGGTAGTTTACCTCTAAATCTTCCGGAACCCCATTGAAGATTATTGACATAGTTTACTTCCTATTCTTCTTCTTAATGATGATCTAATTCATTGAGTTATTCTTTTCCTTTTGCTAAAGCTTTAAATGCGGCTTCTCTTGTATCTGATGGACCTCCTTTTCTCATCTCAAAGGCAGTTAAGATTCCATGCAATTGTGTCATAGTAATAGTTTGTAGATACTGTTTTTCTTCTATTGCAGATACTTTTGATTCAAACTTAGCAGACAAGGATCTTAAGACCTTTTCAACTAAAGTAACTTCCTTTATCTCTTCACCTAGATTCTTCATGCAATTAACAATCTCATATATATGTAAGAAGTATCTAGCTACACTTTCATCATTGAGAATCTTGATAGTTTCATATTGAATTCTGAGAGTTTGCAGTTTAGCACGTTTTACGTGAGAGTCTCCTTCGTAGCTTAGAATGATTTTGTCCCATATTTCTTTGGCGTGTTTGAGCTACTAAATTTTGACAAACTATGATTGTGATGGACTTCCCAACAATGTATTGACAACCTTCGCATTGGTTTCATATTGCTTTTTACATGTCATATCTGTTGGAATTGTTGATGGAAATGTATATCCTCCTTCCACGATTTCCTAGACACCTGTTCCAAGAGATTGAAGATAGGTTGTGGTTCTTACCTTCCAATAAACAAATTTGTTCCCATCAAAGATTGGCAGTCTGATTGATCCCCCACTTTCTTAATTACTCATGATGATGGATCTTCCTTCAAGTGATCAAGCTTCTTCTGAAGGACCTGCTCTGGTACCAATTGTTGGAAATAATACTAATAGGGGGGCTAAATCAGTATTATTAGATCAATAATTTAATTTTCAAAACTAATTTGTATACGCTACTTTAGATTAGGGAACTAGTGTGTATACACAACTATACTTAATTGAACCACACATAAAGCAGAATAAAGCATCACACATAAGCAACACACAAGAACACCAAGATATAAGGTGGAAACCCAATGTGGGTGAAAACCACCTGTTGTTTTCGTCTCTGTCTTCTTTTAATAATAAGAAAAATTAGTTTAGAATTCTTGTAATGGTGCAGTCTTATACCGATACGCAGGCTTCTACCTGCAGAAGGCTACAACCTTATCTTGTTCTCCAGCTTCTACTGGAAGGGAGCTACAACCCTCTAGCTCTTGTACTAGCTGATATGTTTGCTAGTACGTAGGTGCCAACCACGTTTCATAAATTTTCATACTAGATCCATTAATAACATCATTCAATCATCAAATATATCTGCATCAACCAATCTTCTTTTGAACCAACCACAACTGAATCAATAAATCTGTTATGAAACCAGCTCAAGAAAAGATAGAAAAGATAGATCAATGCCTTAGAATTCAGCCTCTTCGAGGGGGCAACCTCCTTTACATTACATAAATGAACAATTCTTGGATGATACAAATGAAAATACCTCCTTTCTATATATAGGAGTCTAAGGGGTTATAACATAATCAGAGCTGACATAACAATAATAATGTAAGGGCACAATAATAACGACAGTGGGATTCTATGGGGCACAATAGTAACAATATGGGCACTACATGGGTACATCAATATAATAAGTGGGTTATACTAATAACAATAAGGGGTTACACTAGTAGTATAGGGGCCTAACATGCCCCTCTCCTTCAAAAAGCGTTGTCCTCAATGCTTGAGTAGTTCTTGCTGCTTCTGTATAAAATTCTTGTCCTCCCATGTGGAATATTCAGCGGGTAAGTTCTTCCACTTGATGAGATACTCTGAAATTGATCGATTTCGTAGCTGTCGGGTTCTTGTTTCTGTGACTGCTCCAAGTTTCAATATGATTTTTCCTTCCTTTTCAATTTCTGGCAATATTGTTTGAATTGGGATCTTTTGCAACTTTTGAATAAGTGGCCATACTTCTTCTTCCTTCTTCCATTTGTCCCTTGCTTCGTTTATCCAATCTGTTTGGATAATATAAATAGCACAAAACAATGCTTCCACATCCTCATCCTTGAAGAGTCTTCCCATTCGGTAAGGTCGCCATTTTTTAAGTGCATGTAGTATTGCCAACATTTCCTTCTCATAAATAGCTTGCTTGAGATGTAGCAGTAAAAATACCCAATCACCTACATCAAAACATTTTTCACTATAATGTTGATCTACATGTTGTTTCCTTTGATTTTGCATCGAAGTGGCGTTATCCTTTGAAAGTTGGAGAACTTGTTGTTGATGCTCGATGTGATCTTTCACGGCTTGAACATTTTTCTTCTTGATATGTCCTTCTATGTCTAGAGTTTAAGGAGTGGTAATTTCTTCCAATCCTTTACAAGATATGGTCGGATTCATTTCTTGATGCTCGATGTGATCTTTCACTTCTTGAACATTTTTCTTCTTGATATGTCCTTCTATCTTGATAGTTTGAGGAGTGGTAATTTCGACCAATGAATTAAAAGATATGGTTGGATTCATTTCTTCTTTCTCGATGTGATATTTCACTTCTTGCACCTTTTTCTTCTTGATATGTCCTTCTATCTTGAGAGTTTGAGAAGTGGTAATTCTTGCCAATGCTTTACAAGATATTGTCTGATTCATTTCTTATTTCTCTGTGATGGGGTCCTGGCACATATCTTCTTCTTTTGATGTTTCTTGATCCTTTTCTTCCTCCTCTTCATATTCTATGTAAAATAATTTCTTATCAGCACACTTATGACCTTTAATGCATTTGCTATCACAATTGTAACAAAGCCCTTTTTCTCTTTTTTCTTCCAATTGTTGTGGTGTAACCCTTGTAGGTTGTGGAAGGCTAGGAGAAACAACACTTCCATCTTTATAGTTGTGATGGGTATGCTTCCTGGTTTCCATAATTTTGCTTTCCACTATGTCACAAAGCCCTTTTACTCTTTCCAATTGTTGTGGTTTTGCTCTAAAGAAGGTGTTGCTCTTTGTATCCTCATAATGTGCTATCATTTCCTCCGTGAAAATTGACCACGTAAGAAGTTTTTTATGAGAACAAAGCCCTTTGTACCATAAAAATTGATCTGGTTCTAAATATGAAGATGAAATACATACCTTTTGTAACAGTTGTACACCATGTATATCAAAATATTGCTCCATCTAAAGTATCCAATTTACCGGATCCTTGCCATCAAACTTCCTCATCTTGCTTTTTCTTGATTTTAGGAGCTCTACCTTGAAACGACTATAACTCTGTACTTTCGGATCTTTAAGTTCTGAAATTGTGACCTGTAGTAGCCCTCTATGTCCTCTTTCCAATGCCACCAGTCGGATCCAAATTGGATTCTCCAAGAAAGAGTTATGCACGATCTCCCAAGATGACCTGATTATAGACTAGTTTAGTAGAGCGAACTTGTACGACGTGCCACAAGTCACTGTTTCAACCTTTGGATCTGAAAAATTCATACAAGAAACTACATTCCATCCTCTTTTTGTACCTTCTTATGAAATTTCAATCCGATCTCTGGAACCCGATCCCCAGAGAGAAAGTTATGATGATTTTCCCCAGGTCACCTTTTTTGAATGTAATTCAGGAGTCTAGAAAAAGACCAACTTCCTCAGATCATATCTCCGCAAATATCACACGAAAAGCTCTGAAATTCGGATCCAAGGTTCAGCGCGATTTCTTCTCAAATGGGTTCTTTTTGCGACTTTTGAAACGTCACAGAAAAAAAGTTATAGCGAAAATGCCACGATGACCTGTTTGGAGCAGCGAAACCCTAGAATCCAAAGCTCTGATACCAAATGTTATGGAACCAGCTCAAGAAAAGATAGAAAAGATAGATCAATGCCTTAGAATTTAGCCTCTTCGAGGGGGAAACCTCCTTTACATTACATAAATCAACAATTCTTGGATGATACAAATGAAAAGACCTCCTTTCTATATATAGGAGTCTAAGGGGTTATAACATAATCAGAGCCGACATAACAATAATAATGTAAGGGCACAATAATAATGACAGTGGGCTTCTATGGGGCACAATAGTAACAATATGGGCACTACATGGGTACATAAATATAATAAGTGGGTTATACTAATAACAATAACGGGTTACACTAGTAGTATAGGGGCCTAACAAAATCACTTTGAAAACCCATCAATCTGAACTTTCAGAATGCTATCACCAGAATATTGTAACCAGAACCCAAGCCAGAACCCAGAACACTGCACCAGCAAACAGAAGCAACTAAAACATATTTTATAAGGTATATGCTACTTCCATGTATCGAACCTTCATATACACACACTTTTCTCAAAGCCAACCAGTGTATACATCTGCAAATATAATTTCAGAGTTCTGTAGCTATTATAGACTTTAGTTATACCCAGATCATATCATTTACAGAATAATATATGCGTTGGTATTCAGATCTAGAATATACATGAGCTTCAAGACAAAAGATAGTTCATTTTACACCTGAAGATCCTGATTCATCATTAGATCTGATTCCTCATCCTTAGCTAAGGTTCATTCTTGGTTCAGATCTAGTTGTGCACCATAACCCAATAACCTGCATACTAAATCTCAGGCTTCATCAGATATTCAATACTTGCACACCTTGGCCTTATGATATTCTCCTCCTTTTATAGTTTGTAGGCATTTCTCAATACCATGGACCAAAACCACTTAGGACCAATACCTTGGACCAAATACTTAGGGTCAATACGTTGGACCCAATACCTTGGACCAATACCATGGATCAAAATACCATGGACCAAATACTTCAGACCAAAACTTAGATTTCCAAGGTATATGCATTTTTCCTTTTGTGAAAGTGCATGTGTACGTATACGGGACTTGTATACAGTGAACCCGCGTGTATACGCAGCTTGGCTAATGGTGAACCTGTGTATACTTCTCTTTCTTCATTCTGTGAAGTTTGATCTATAACTCTGTGTTGTTAACCTCCTGTACCATGATCTATTATCTGAGTGAGTTTCCATCAAGGACAACACACGTGTCATAATGCCAACATCATGATGAGGGCCTACAACTGCACTTTTTGGTTGAGGCATACAACACATAGGTTTATTTAAAAAACCATAGGCTGTGTCGGATACTTGGGATGAAGACACCAGAGGAGGATTATTCTAGTAACAGGCCATATGTTTGTCACTTTATGATTTTTGGGTTAGTGGTATTTTTCCATGTGACTAAAGATGCATGGAATAATATTGCGCCAACAGTAGAGTTGGGGATATTTTTGGGGTACAATGATACACCTCACAACTATCTAGTGTACTTGTCGACAAAAAGGAAGATAGTGGTTCGTAGGGATGTCAGATTCGATGAGGAGAAGGCCATGTGATTTTCCCTTGAGAGGGAGCTTAAGCTACATGTAGTTTAGGATATTTTAGCTCCTAATTTTTAGGAGCCTTATATTGATGTGGAGTAGCCACATGAAGAGGATCTGGGAGTGGAGATATCCACTCAGGAAGACTCTTCCAAATATGGCAGAAAGCTCAGCAAAGAGGCTGATAGGCTATTGCATTATGCATGGGAGAATGTGGCAGCACCCATATCTTAGCCCAGTAAGAGGAGGTCACCTGAGAGGTAGACTAGAAACATGGCCCTTATGAGCATATGTGTTGAGAGAGATCCATATTCCTTTGAGGAAGCAGTGCAAAAGTCAGTTTGGGTTGATGCCATGGTAGAGGAGTATGACGCCATAGTTCATAACCGTGTTTGGGATGTTGTCCCGATAGTGGAGGAAAAGTTAGTGGTGATCTCCCAATGGCTTTATAGGGTAAAGCAAGTTGCAGATGGTAGTGTGGAGAAGAAAAATTCCATATTTGTGTCCCATGGCTTTTCATAGGTAGAGGGGATTGACTATGATGAGACCTTTGGTCTTGTTGCAAGGTACTCATTGATCAGATCCATATTGGCACTATCATCATAGATGGGTTGGAAGATACATTAGATGGATGTAAACACAACCTTCCTTAATGGCACAATTGAGGAAGAGGTGTAGATAAAGAAACATGAAGGTTTTGAGACCTTCAAACGTGATTCACATGTGAGTTGGATCAGGAGGGCATTGTATTGGCTGAAGCAAGCACCCCATGCTTGGTACACCAGGATCGATAACTACTTCTCTAGGTTGGGCTTCAGTAAGAGTGAAACTAATGTGAACCTATACCACATAGTGGTGGAAGGTAAATTTTTGATAATTGTATTGTATGTCGACGATTTGATTTTGACTGGTGATGATCAGTAGATAAAGTCTTGTGAGGAGGACCTTGCAAGAGAGTTTGAGATAAAGGACATGGGGCGCATGCATTACCTTCTAGGCATGGAAGTATGGTAGGGTGATGGGGAATTGTTTATGTCTCATGGAAAGTATGCCAATGAGACTCCTCTAGTAGGTACCTGGAGAAAAAAGGATGCTACTTCAGGGGAATTAGTGGAAGCTAGTGTTTATAGGCAGCTTGTGGGCTCACTCATGTATCTAGTATCTAGTGAACACACGACCAGATATGTGCTATGCAGTTAACCAAAATTTTCAAGCGATGGTTAGGCCTACCAAGTTGTATTGGAAGGTGGAAAAGAATGTGTTGAGATAACTCAAGGGAACTACTCAGTATGGATTGTGGTAAAGAAAACTAGAAGGAGTGAAGCTTCAAGGCGTCACCAATGCAGATTGGACAAGGATTCCATCTAACAGGAAGAGCACATCATGAGGGATCTTCAGTATTAGGTCAATGACAGTTTCTTGGTACAACATGAAACGAAGATTAGTTACACTAAGTTTAGAAGAAGCAGAGTATATGGCTGCAAGTCATGCAACATGTGAGGCCATTTGAATGAGGAAGATTCTGGTTGGTTTGTTTGGTCAGTAGATGGATCCAAATGTGATTTACTATGATAATCAAAGTTGTATCAAACTCTATGATAAATCTAGTTTTTCATGATTGGACCAAGTGATCTAGGTGGATATTGGTGGCCACCCACCTATTCCACTTAGACCTCAAGTCAGTTTCATTTGTTTCCTTGTTTATTCCAGTAGTTACTATTTTTAGCAATTTTTCAGGTCCTGAACTTCCAAAGCAGTTTTTAGCCCTTAAACGGAATTATTTTGCGGTCCACTATAGGACCATTGCCTTAGGAAAGGATCTAATTCAAATATTGTAGTACTCGGAGAGACCTTTCTAATAAGGTATCATATGCACCAAATGGAGATAATATGACCAAGTTATGACCCCGGGAAGTTGGCTGCCCACCTAACCCCGACGAGACCCACAAACTCTTGGTGTTACATCTCCTCAGGTTAGGGTTTTGGTTTTTTAGGGATTTCTCATATTTTTAAATAATAAATAGGCCATTCATCTTCATTGCAACATAGTGCAGAGGCATGTAGCCACCACATCTCTTCTCAAAGATAAGCTACCATCGCCTGAGCTAGTCTCATTTCCATTCAGTTTATAAGCATATTTCAGTATTTTATATTAATGAAATGAAGTGTTATTTGTGTGTATTTATGGTTATATATGTAACTTTTTTCATTCCTATTTAAGTTTGGATCAGTGGTTTTAGAGTGGTCTACTCTTTCTCTATTTATCTTTGCATGTCCCCAATGAGGTTGGGATATAAGGATTTAGGGCTCAAGCTGGTCCAACCTTTGCAAGACCAGCCTCGCAAATCCTGATGGCCTCCCATGGCGAAAGAGAATAAATAATAGGGGACAGAAGATCCTTTCAAAATCTTGCTCAAATAAGCCCTCGAGTGACAAAGGAATGTGATGATGGACAACTTTTCCTTGATCCTTCGGCGACTACCCAAAGGCAACACATCTACTTCCAGCAGCTACTCTGGAAGTGCCACACCCTTTACGGTACAAGTTAATTTTTAAATCCCCATATTTGAAGGTCAAATCGATTCGAGAATCGTAGATAAATGGTTAAATATACTAGAAGGAAATTTTTTTGTTCATGATTTTTCCACTCAGGAAAAGATTACTTTTCCACTTCTCAAAGCCACCCCCCACATCAAGGACTAGTGGGAAACCTACAATGAGAAGAAAGATGAAAGTACACCCTCACTATTTTTAGCCTCACCCACTTGGAATTTGTTACAGGATTCCATCAAGGAGTAGTACTACGCTGTTGGGAGCTATGAGGATAAATCCTTAAAGTGGACCACTTTGTGGCAGGGAAGAGACCAGGACATACTGGAGTTTACCAATGTTTTCCATACCCTTCACACGAAATTGGGTATCAAGGATTCTAAGAAAAAATTGGTACTCAAGTACCATGACTACCTACACAAGTACATTAAGGATGATATGGGGTTCCTAGACATCTCCTCTCTCAACACAACGTATTGGTACGTTGTCAAGATTGAGAAGAAGTTTAAACACAAAAAGTGAGACTTTGGATCTGTGAATCTGAAGCAAGGGAAAGGCGCCCCCAAACCACAGAAAAAAAGGGTAAAGCTAAGGTGGGGCAATTGAGGATAACCTGTCAAAGTCACAAGCAAATAAAAACACCATGAAGACAAGGAAGGACATAGGAAAGTGGTGTGAGTTCCATAAGAACTCCACTCACAACACAAGTGAGTGTCGGGCCAGGCAGTCATTGGTGGCTAAGTTGAAGGATTCTGAGTCAGACACATGTTCTGACTGTAAGTCAAAAAATGACAAGGGGAATGACAAAGGGTAAAAAATAATTGAAATGGAGCCCAGTGCCACTATGGCTACCACCAAGATCCAGAAGATCAAGCTTGAAGATCTAGAAGAGGAAGAACGTCTATTCCACTCACAGATGTGGGTGAAGGTTTCTCTGCTATGGTTCATTGTCGACAGTGGGATCCAAAAGAACCTCATTTTAGTAGAGGTCATGAAGCAGCTAGGTCTACCAACTACAACACATCCGCAACCATCGAGTGGCTTCACCAAAGATGAGATATCTACGTTAGTCAAGAGTGTCACCTTCCATACAACATCAAGCCCTTCATGGATGAGGTATTGTGTGATGTTGCTCCTCTTGAATTTTGTGATGTATTATTAGGACAACCATAATTATGGAACCATCATGTTGTATATGAGTCTAGACATCACTCTATTATTATTTCTTTGGGTAGTGAGTTATACAAGATACAAGAGGTAGCCCCACCTACCACCATCTCTTTAATCTCTACTAAAAAATGCAGTAAGGTCATCTCCTAGACTGGGAAATTCTTTTCTTTCTCATTCCCTCTCAATGTAAGGGGAAGGTCATAGCCACATCCATGGCCCCCAAGAAGGGTTCCTCCAAGCAATAGAAGAAGGTAGATACGGTCATGGAAGAATGCAGGGACATCTTCTCCTCACCCATAGGGGTACCCTTGCATTTGCAGGTCAAGCATTCGACTGATCTAACTCCTTGATCACCTCTACCCAACGAGGCGATATATCACCACTCCATTCTTGAAAATGAACAGATCAAGAGGAAAATCCAGGAGTTGCTACAAAAAGGGCACATCTGAGAAATTTCCTCACCTAGTGGGAACTTGATTGTACTTGTACAGAATAATGATGGGACGTGGAAGCTCCGCATTGATTATCGGGTGTTAAAAAAAATCACTGTCAGGAACATGCATCCAATCCCATAGATTGATGACTTGTTGGACCAAATCAAGGGGGGAAAGTATTTCACCAAGATCGATCTGAAGTTTGGTTATCACTAGGTTCCAATAGAGCCCACATATGGATGGAAGACTTCCTTTAAATCCAAGGAATGCCTTTTCAAATGGTTGGTTGGTTGAAAAATGCCCCTGCTACTTTTATGAGGCTAACTGATGACATTTTGTGGCCCTTCACCAACTTGTTCGTGGTGGTTTATCTGGACGACATCCTCATCTTTAGCAAGACTTGGAAAGAACACTTGCAACACATTCGGTCAATACTTCAAACGCTTCGGTAGCACAAAATGTTTGACAACTTTGAGAAATGCACCTTTGACATGAGCCAGGTCCAATACTTGGGTTACATCATAGATGAGTGTGGCATGCATGTGGACCCAACTAAGATCCAAGTCATTCAAGATTAGGATCATTTGGGATTTTTATCAAAGGTTTGTGTTGGGATTCTCCCATATTACTTGGTGTTTGAGTTAGATTACTAAGGGAAGGGAAAAATAAAAGTTTTTCTGGTCTAACCATTGATGACAGATTGATGTCATGATGTCATGGTGAAGTGGCTAACATATATGACCATAATGAATATGTGATATGGTTTGGCTTTATGATCTAACATATCTGCTGACAGATGATAGCATAATAGAAAATTTGATGGCATGAACGAAGATGACTGAAGTGGATTCCCATTCAGAGGGAGAACATCTCCATGATATCCCTTCTCCTATTGTCATCCACATTATATAATCTTTACTATTTAAGTATGATTTATGGGCATGAATAGACAAATATATGACATTGTTGATCTGCAGAAAAGTTTTGACCTGAGGAGAGAAAATTTTCTCTTAGTCTAAGCCTTTGTCACACAGAAGAAATCCTATAGGTGTGACTGTAACCTCATAGCTCACATAAGCAAGTTCAAGGGTGTGACTGAGGCACTAAGATAGTTTTGGGCATATCTGACCATAGTTGCTTACTTACTGTGGTTCAAAATAGGATGGGGAAGCCTCAGATGCATGCATAACATCTTGAACGATATGATTGTTATCTCGACCACCTACAAGGAAGGCCCATGGGTGTGACTGTGCCTACAGGATATAAAAATGAAGTTTTGTGGATGAAATCAGATGTTCACATGTAAGATGTCAGTCCTACATATGTGGAGTAGATTGAACTTGTGTTTTTCAGGTGAATAGGAGATGCATATAGATATTCCATTATGATTGAAGTTTGTGCTATAATAGTTTGACATAATTTCGTTGTTTAATATAGATCAGTCGTGTTTGGATTTTTGACATGATGCTTGATAATGACTTAGAACTTTGACTTGATGTTGAGATGTGTTCTTGGCTATAGATCTCACTGTGATAGCGAATTTAGGATTTGACCTGATGAATAATGATTTGATTTGACGTTTGATTATTTTCCTTGATGAGAATGATATATGATCATAATAACTTCGAGTGACCAATATTTGTATTTGATAATGGCCTCCTACTTCTTATTGATAATTGTGATTCAATATGAAGTAATCTCTCGATAAATGGATGGAACCTGCATGCCTTGCTCTTGGTATATGAATTTGCATCTAGTGACTTATATTATGAGCATATTGTTTTGGAAACGACTATTTGTTGACATAGAGAAATTTATAACTTGATGTTTGGATGAAGTTTGGGTTGATATTTCTAATTACAACTTGTTGGCATGATAACAGGTGAAGTCATGACTTGATGAGAGCTCAACCTGTCACTTGGTATAAAGAATTTGATATTGTGATGTTGTGATGATTTTGATATTGGTTCTAATATAGAATTTGATAAGATGAATTAGTTGATTTTATTATAAAATACTTAGAATAAGGGTTTGGAAAAATGTTATGCTTGTAGAGAAGATTATATTAAGCAAGCTCCTCGATCCATATGTTTCCACATTGATAGTTATCTGCTGAAGCCAAGAACATTTGGTGATCTAAACCTCTACTTCAGAAGTATTCCAAGGCATGATTTTGATTTTGGTTTTGGTTTTATATACTGATGGTATATTATTGACAGGAAAGTATCCTTTGGTTATCTATGTAAGAGGGATACGGCTTCTGAAGCTTGAAATAATGAATCATGGCATGATGAATCAATTTCTAAAGCTGGGAAAAGAAAATTTATATTGTGAATCTATTGAAGAAGTATTAGAAAATGGAAATGAAAATCCTTGGATACTATGATTGAATTTCAAGAAGTTGTGAATAGATATTATTGAACTTGACTTGACAAACAACAGTTGATTGAAGCATTGATGTTCCAATTTGTCCATTCGTCCATATATATACATGATTTGCATAGAACCTGAGTTGATTCATGATTGATTCACTTCATTGACATTGAGTTATTCCCTAGAATCCTTAAAAATTATTGCATGGGATGATATTCTTGTGATATGTGACTACTTGGATGTACTAATGATGATTAGGATCATTATTGATGAGATGAGCACATTTAGATGTTTCCTTAGCATGATATCTACCATGATATCTTGGATGAGGGGTCCATAGCACAGCCGAGGTTGAGTACGATTTTGCTATCATCACTAGCTATGTGGGAGGATGAATAAGCTCCTTGGAGAGTCATCTTAACAAATATGCATATGACATGGAAACATTATGATTATAAAGAGTGGGATCTAATTAGCAGAGAATCCCATATATAGGTGGGACTGAGTTACCTTCATATATTGAGACAATGTTGTTATATGAGACAAGCTCAAGCTTGTGGTTGAAACCTACTTGAGAGGGAGGATGAAGATGGTATCCTTTTTATGATATATATATATATATATATATATATATATATATATATATAATTATTTATGTTCTAATATGATATTTTATTTGTTAACCTATATGAATAGGAGATTGTTGTTATTGCAACATGATGGTCAGGTTGATACCAAATATAAGAACGATGATATGTTGATGATATACAAATAGCGCCATTGATCAAGAATACTGAGCCAACTCTTCCTCCCCTATTTGAGATCCCAGGGTGTGCAATTGAGATGGAGGACTCCTGGGGTTGAGGGAACTCTGGATAATAGGGTATCACCCCTATTTGTTACCCATAGGGTTGGAGTAGTAATGCACCCTATCTTGGCCTTTGTAGAGTATACCCCAGTTGGCATTGTACACACAAGATGGGCTTGTTGGGTATACCACTCACTGTCTGGACAATGGGTTGAGAGTGTACTTATGGTTTACAACCCAAGTTGGTTATGAAGTAGGTGTTCTACCACATGATTGCTTAGAGTCATCGATGGGAAGATCAGTAGGCAATAGGATTGGGTTGCAATTTTCTCCCCTATGAGATTTCAGGTTGATAATGAGCTCCTGATGTGATTCTAGGGTTGATATGTTCTCCCCTGTGTGTTTGGATATCTTATTTCTTAATATGGAGTCATAGTAGCAGCTCACCCATCAAACTCTAGGTCACTATGTGCTTCCCGACGCAGTTCTATGTTGAGATGTGCTCCTTGATAGTATACTCTATGATGATGATACAAATCATTGATTTAGCTCCTCCTTGATATCCTCGGGTAGTAGCCCACTAGCAGAGATTCTGGGTAGTATCCCAATGGACAAAGGGTGGTATATTGAGATCCCCTCCAATGCCAAAATTCTTCTTCTTTTAGATTCAATAATTTTTAGCACATGAGCAAGAACAATCAAGAGATAAGAATGAATAAACAATAGATGAATAAATATGCTCAGTGATGTTACAAGATGATACTGGATATGATGACAGGATGATATGTTGATCGATGGTCATATATTTACAAGTGGAATTCTCCCGAGTTGAGAGTGAGTGTTAAAAATGTACAACTATGTTAAAATTCCACGTTGGATAACTCAATTGATGGAGATAATGATTTCATTGAATTCCTCTTTTCAAGAGGACCAAAATAGACCTAAATATCACTCAAATAGGATAAGGAAAAGTGTATTTATGATGAAAAGCCCACATGTGCATATTTGATAAGGTCATACCTAAAGCAAAGTGGACCACCTTGAAAGGCTATCAATACAAGTTCCCTCTACATCATTTATACAAAATGATGAGAAACTCTTCTATCTTGGTTTTTGGCTCGCATAGGTCTGAGGCTCGTCTTGGAAGGAATAAGTTTTCTATGAGGTGAAATTGCAGGGTCCAGGGCTTGCATCTTTGATTAAGGTTTTTTTCCCTCAGACATAGGCACAACACAGGAAGAAGTAGAACCCAAACACTCACATAGAATCTCATTCATGTGAATAGATCCTTCTAGTCACAGAGACAACCCTCCATTGATGTGACTAGGGTGTTAAACATTTTGCAATCTAGATCTGACCCCAGTCGCTTGCATATTAGGCTTAAGGGAGCAACTAGGCATCCATATTCATTCACATGCCACCTCCTACATGTGACCAGGGCATAAAAGATGAAATCTCATTTGTCCAAATATTTCTCTCAGTGATCGTAGCATTCGGTAGTTGACAGAAGACAATGACAGTTCATTACAATCTTTAGAATGATAGTTTTGAGTATAAACATTGTTACGTTCATTTCATGGATGTTGTAGTTGTTTTTGTTGGTTAGTTGCATAGAAGAATATATGGATCATTATACTATATTTTTCTAAATCGTTTGATGACAATCTAATAAGAATAATAATTTTAAAGAGTTTTCCCCATAGTTGTTTTTCCCTAGTCTCTGACCAATCTTGGTGTCTCTATGTGTGAATGTTTTTCTTTTGTTCTTCCTCTTATGATTTTCTACATTGATGATGACGATTTTTTTCTTTCTACATAGTTGCATATGATGCTTAATAATGGTGTAAATATGAATAATGTTGTGGTGTTATGGGGTGAAATTAACGTGTTAATGAAGAAATTCAATTATCAAAGAAAAGAACAATATAGCCCTATGAAAATTAACCCTGGGAAGGAATGGAAAATCTTGTTGATTACTTGTAGATTAGTCCACATAATAAACAACACTTATCCAATAATAACCATAGCTAATAAATTAATTAGTCCATTAAATTAGTGTATGACTATAGCAACATATATCATAAACATAACAAAAATAGTCCTACTATATCTACAATACATGTTTGAATAAGTGTCAGCTCATAGAGCTTCTAATTAAGAGTGAAAGATAATAAGAACATTGTTTCATAAATGAAACACTATATTGAGTAGTGGAACATGAAGCCACAACTTGCTTCTCCAAAGAAGGATCTATCTCTTATGCACTACAAGAGAATCCAAGGCAAGACTCCAAGAATCCATACCATTAGCTTGAGTTATGAGGAGCTATTTATAACAAATAACAATGAACTTTGAACTTCCTCATTACTCCTCAAATCCTATCTGTTCATATTCTATTCATGATGTATACATTCCATATGTGGGCATTCACATTCCACGTGTTTCCCTTGGACATCAATACATAACATTTATTACATAAGACAAATTACATATGAGACGATGGTTATATAAGACAAAACTGATAATGGGACAAATTCTCATAAAATTGATAATTCATTGGCTTCCTCATGAACCAAATTTCTAATGTAAGTGTTCCATGCCCTAAAATCTATTTATATGTCTTTGATATGAACTGGAAAGTTCCCTATGTAACATATCTTCACCTCCAGTACCTCTGTCAATATGGCCTTGTAGTTTGACTATACATTATTCCATAGCCATGAAATTTTCATATGATATTTGACTGGTGCAATGGCATAATGTAGAATAATGTATTTGATAACCTCCAAGCCTTCCTATTTTGTAGCTTGCTTGATCTCCTCAATGCTTTTCCTGATCTCATGGAATATTATTTCTCTGCCTCTGATTACTTCAAATGTCCCTATTGATGGAATCCCATTCTTCTGTGCTAAAGACTCAAAATCATTATGCAGTCAATAATATGTAGCAATAGTACTTATCGATTGTTCTCCAATAAGTGTGTAGTTATGATGGTCGAGTATCAATTGAACTATGTCTATTTCCGCAACAATATTTTCTTTCATTTCCAAATGTTTTTTAGCATCTTAATACTTGGTAGACCACTCCTAAAGATGGTCAACTTCTTTATTTGCTACTTTCAAGAGTTTTACCACTTCTTGTGCTTTCTTTTGAATGCCAACAAAAGGAGCCACCACTTGTTGTAGAAGTATCATCTCATCATATAACTGCACCATGGTGTCCTCCATTGGCCCCAGTTCCTCCCGCATGGATGACTAGAAATATGTGGTGTTGAAACTCTATGATGATAATCGTTGATTCTTCGCCAAAATATGTTCCACCTATTTCTTCACCATAACAAGTTCTTTCTGTAATCTACCATTATCATTCAATAAGTATTCAAAGTTATCTAGTATCATTGTAGCAAAAGAAATATTTTTTGCCATGATTTCTCTAGGACTCATTTGGGTGTTTCCAGCTATCACCTTCTTTGTAGAAACCGAGACTGGATTCTGAGGATAATTTAGGAAGTATCTATGCATTTTTTGCAGGATCCTCTTCTTAAGATGATCAAATGTTACATCGAACACATCCATGACTATGTCTATGAGTGGAGGTGTGATTCCAATTTCTATAAATGGAAGATGATCGCCTATGTGGGGAGGTTCTTTTGGAGAACCTGATTCATCATCCATGGGTTAGATGGTATCTTCTTCCTCCAACTATTCCTCTTATATCTCTTGAGTCAATTGTTCTTATTTAATTCTTTGTGCTGCTTCTTCTTCCTGGGACTTCCTTTGTTCTTCTTCTTCTATTCTTCTCCTCTCCTATTCTTCTTCTTGCTTCTTCTCAAGAATCTCATCTTTCTTCCTCTTCTCCTCTTCTTTTGCTTCTCTCCTCTCATGTTATAATCAAATATCTCTCGTGTTTAAAGGATCAACTGTCCATTTCATCTTGCTTTCACTTGTCAAATCATACCTAGACCTCTTCGTAGGAGCTACTTTCCTTGCTTGAGGGTTTATCTATTCTGCCTCCTGCACCTACATTTATTAAGGTGGTGGATATTGGGGTGAAATGGTGTCCATCCTTGGATGTGCCTCTGTGTTTGCATTGTACTAGTTCATTACTTTCTCATATTCTAGTGTAGATATTGATGAATAACCCCAATTTAAACCTATACTTTCACAATGTTGCCTTCACACTCCCTAGAGATCATATCCATGAAATTATTTAGTCACGAAGTGTAAGTGATCTAGCTCTTGTATTTCTATTGTTGCAAGTAAGGTGGGCCAAGGGGATTTCTTCCTCTTGTGAAGAACTCCTAACAATCCCTTATCCAATTGATTTTCTACTTCCTACATGACTGCCTTATTGGTCACATATCATGGCATGGGATGAGGGATATTTGACAACCAAAAAATCTAATGTATGTACCCTCCGGAGTTGGAAACCAATCCACGATGTCACATAGTAACTCCTTCACCTAATAAATCATGCAAGGAGGATCGATCTTGAATATCATATGAAAGATAACTATAAAGAAGTGTTCAACCAATTTGTCATATGTGCCTTTGAAGCTTGATTCAGATAACACCCTGCAATGGAAGTACACTAGAAGCTTGTCCTCAAGGATCCAGTTCTAGTAATATGTTGGGAAAGAATATTGTGTGCAAATTCTATCAAAAAGGAACACATACATATAGACAATGGTGCTTGGTTCACCCTCAAAAATGTTTTTTCCTGCCCCACGTGGCGTTGCATCTCATATGACAATATATCTACCCAATTGATGATTTTACCATGGGTTACCACCATATTGAGCATATATATCCAATTTTCCTCAAACACCTCAGCATTCTTCTGCCCATGCAACTGAAAACACATGGCTATTAAATACTGATACACATCTCTAAGAATCTTGGTCAGATAAACTGCAGATGGGTGGTGATGAAACTTAGCAGGCTCTCAACACCATGAGTTTATAATGTCACTTGTGTTGAGGTTGGCCCATTTGGTGTAAAAGTTAGTGTTTTCATATTCTATGGGACTGAGCATCTTATAGTATGTCTACATATCTTCTCCGTAATAGGTAGCAAGTTGACCAGCACTCTCACTACGAAGCAAAAGATGAGAGTCATCCATGTGTTTGATAATCAACTCAATCACTTTTTCACAAGGGATGACCAGGAATATGCATACGATATTATGCATTCTGGACCTCTTAATCTTGATGTATTATTGCACATATTCCAAGTTCTTAGCAAAACTATTCTACATGAATGTGTCTTTTATACTTCCCCATTTGACCTTAGTAGAATTATAAATGAAGCATTTTTTATCTGAATAAATGGGAATGGTCGACTTTGTTACTTCAATTTCTTCGTCAGTTTTTTCCTCTGAAGTTTCTTTGAGAGCACTTTATGGGTATATGGAGGCATGTCTCCAACAGATGATGAGAGGGTGAAAATACTTGCAACTCAAACACCCATTTGTGGCAACAAACTCATAATGAGAAGATTAGCTTAATGCAACCTAACTATGCAATAATATCTTCATAAATCATGTACAAAGAGCCATCAAATTTAAATGAACAAGAAAATATATCAACGGTAGTGCATAATCACTTGCATGTGTAAGAAAATCTACATGCAACAAATAGGGCACACTTTCAAACCATGAAGGAGAGTCAAGGGTCATTTGAGGCTTTGCAATGCACTCATGCACTCAAACAAGAGAATAAAACTACCAAGGGTGAATTGGCACACTCTGAACGAATGAAGGGGTGAGTTTTTAGGCCTTCATGCCTTCATAGTATGCTCATGCACTCAAGGATATGGAGAGGGCACATTGGCACACTCCAAATAAATGAAGGAACATGTCTTTAGGTCTTCAGGCCTTCAATATGTGCTCACATGCTCAAATGGAAGAAGGGCGCAATGGCACATGCCTAAGGGATGAAGGGAATGGATTCAAGTCTTCGAGGTGAACTTATGTGCCCAAGGTAGGGCGTAGTTCTTTATTATAAAGGAGTGCACTCAAGAGGTAAATTTGACCATTTTGGGCACAATTTTCAAGGCTAATTAGGCTTTGAGTTCCAGAAGTGTGCTCTTCCTAAGGAAATATCAAGAACAAGTTTGACAACACGATTTCATGAAAGGAATGAGAAGAAGAAGAATATACAAGCTTATATGGATCATGTCGCAAACATGGCGGAATGTGAAAGGTTGAGGAATGTGAAGAGTCTTGACAATAAATTAACACTTGTAGAATCCAAATTGAATAGAAATTCCATTAAATAAATTGAAAAACAAAGAAACACTATCAAGGAAAGCAAGATCGATAGTGAAATCATGAAAGGAAATGAATAGATTTGACATGCAAAATTTACTTGTAATGCAGGTTGATAAATAGTTTCTTGATCCATAGTTGTGCACCCAACCTAGATGAGAATGATTATGCAAATGAATGATTAATCAGGTTATATTAAAAGAGTTGACATGAAAAATTATTTCATGCATGATCTCCACTTGTCGAAAACTAAATGTATTAGTTAAGGGAAGTTAAGTGGGCTCCTATTTTCTAGGAGTGCACCCTCATACAACCAAGGGGCTTATGCATGCATCCAAGAAGAGTGCATCTCTTCAGCATGAAGGAGTGGACTCAAGGAGGGTGCACTTGCTCAGCATGAAGGAGTGTACTGAATGAGGGTGCACTTCTTCAACCCGAAGTAGTTTTCTCAACACAAGCACATGTCTTCATAAACTTGAAGTGTGCTTTTTGCCTTGAAGAGTGTTTTATTTCTTTTGTTTTCCTTTCTTATGCTTTTCGAGTCCATGCATGGTGAAAAGGCTAGTTTCTAAGTCGATATAAGTCATGAGTTCACCTAACCATGGACTAATAACATAAGCACTTCTAAAGGTTAGGTGACGACACTTAGAAAGCATTGACTTAAGAGGATGTGACATTAGGAAAAAAAACAAAAATAACAAATAAACCAACATGACGAAACTAAAGGGATTGAAATGACGATTCATGTAGGCTCCAAAATTGTCTTAGGAAAACATTTTAGAGGGTCATTGTTGCAGCAACAACACTTGGAAATACACTAGAAGAACCCCATCTTCTTTGGAATGGTTTTATTTAGGCTCAAAGTCTCAATTATCCAAGAAATATTGATTCAATTAGAGAGTTAGCTTAGCCACCCACTATTACCTTGTTAAAGATATTGTTTTCCCTATTCCATTACTTGGCATAACACAACATAAAACAAGATATATCACTATCCTATCGATGTAAGTAAGGGTAATATAGTACGATGAGTTGAAACAATCATAGTATGAGTTTTACATATTTGGCATTACTTCCCTACCAGCAAGCCTAGACAGTACCCTGGTGGAGTTGCTTTAGGAACACAAATGTTGCTTCACTGCCAGAAAGCCTAGATAGTACACGAAAAATTCGCTTGCTTCACTTTCCTGCGCAAGAAGCCTTTCTTTTCTTTCACTCTTTATTTATATTTCTTTTCTTTTTCATATGGATGTGCATAGGCACTTATTATTTTTTAATGGGTAGAAGAGGGATCCCGAATCATTAAGAGCAGAAGAGGTTGTTCCTTCAAAGACAGGTTTAATACCTTTGATGCATTGTTCACTAAAATGTTTTCCCTTATCTTAATTTACTTAGATATATAAGCACAAACAAACTATTGATAAACAAGAGCAAGTGCAGTAATGAGAATCTGAAATAGGTACAAGTATCATGGTTCACACACAGCTTCTCGGCTAAAGGATCATATTTTCCATCGAAAAATCATTGACCTGAAAATATGTAAACCAAATCAAGGAAGAGGGTAACAGGAGAAGTGTCAAATCATAAAAAAATAAGAGAGAGAACCATTATGATACTCGATGAGAGCTTTCAAATGGTATTGATGGTTCATTAGACAGAGCTATGGTCTAGTCGCAATGTGCGACAGGAAAACTGTGGGTTTTCTTATAAAAGGGTGTTTTCCCTCCAATTAGAAATGTACCGATCATTGGAATCGGGGTCTACAAATTTCAGGCAAGTGGCCTTACTTTTCTAACCATAGCCTTGATGCTTCTTGGAAGGATGGTTCCTGGTGAAGAACTAAGGGAAGAGGAAAATGAGAATGAACTACTAGAGGAGGTCTAGAATCATCCTCACCCACTAAGTCAAACATGGGGGCTATGTGGTAAAGGTGGTATGACATAGAGTAGAATATTTGAAGATATGGTATCAAACATCTACGATATATGATGTGAATATAGCTCACTAGAGAGGCAAGTAGCACAAACTATCCAAGGAATGGGAGGATAATCGACCATACCTAGATCCGATGGTGATCTAGGCTGAGACTTATGTTAATAAATTGATAAGATGACCAAGGGAAAACCATTATGCCAAGAAGAATGGGATACTTCCTGCAAGCATATGTGATGGAGGGGACTGATCAGGTATGCAATGGTGGGAATGATTCACCCTAGTAGGAGGATTTTGTGGAGCGCCCTTGTGTTCTGAGTGCTCAAAAAGGGATTCAAGCATCTCGGCCTAACTTGGCATGAGATCCTCCAACGGATGATAAGCATATGTATGGGCTTAAGTTCCCCCCGGTATGCTATGGGTGTAGTAGATGTATTTAGAGTGTTGAACTCCAAAGTGGACTCCAAACACATTTATTTTTATATGTCGATACATAATGTGATTATGCATCTTTTATATGACGATGATCGTTTGCCATGTGTTGTGTCCCCCTTACCCAATTCCTTACGAATTGTGTAAGGTTCTATCCATAATGATGAGTGAAATAGTGACGATGGATACAATCAACACCACGACAATAAAGGTCATCCTCGATGAGAAGATAGACAGGGGCCTGGTATCGGATACGTTGTTGATCATTACGAGTAAGATGGAGGGAAAAATTCTGAGTTCGCAAATATGGAAGGAAGTATGCACAATGGTGCATATCATCCCAAGGGTAATTAGGGGTAGACATAGCTTCTATGATGTCCTCATTAGAATGGAAGATGGGTGAAAGGGAGGAAGACTGACTACATGATGCGGTGTTTGTACCTAGTGCATCATCATGAGAAATAAGGTTCGCATATGCATCATCTAGAATGGTAGACAACAAGCTAGTAGATGGAAAATCTACCAATGTTGAGACTAGGGCTTCCGAAAAAGGAGGTTCAATAGAAGCGTGTGAAGAAACCTCAGAAAGGCTTTCCTGCAAGGAAATCAAGGATGATGACAAGTAAAGGATATGGACCATGGAGTCTATCATCTTGACATCGAGGGGAGGGATCACAGTGGTGGGACTAGAGTCCCCCTGTTCTGGTGTACTAGTTGTACAAGAATCCATAGGTAGAGGTGTAGGTGATCCACTATGAGTGACCTTGTATTCACAAAGCGCTTGAAGGAAATCACGAAATTTGTCGAGACAAGGGCAACATTGGGAATAGTGACCATAATGATCGCAAAAGGAACAAGGGTGATTTTTGCGCAACGTTTTGATTTTGCTGGCTGGTCCTGGTAAGGTAACTTAGACCTCATGGATATTTGACTCAGGGAACATTTCATGAATTAAATGTTTGAGACATGGAAGCTCAAGATAGTTATATGTGGCATGCCCCAACAACCTCACACACAGTGCATAAAGGTTTTGGCTTTAGAGCTTTGGGAGCTGGAGGTGCTTGGGGAGCCTTGTCCTTAGGTTCCTTCTTCTTGTCTTTGCCCCCCTGTGATGTTGTCGCAACAGGAGTGGGTTCTAGTTCAGGTTGCGGTGGAACTGGAGTAGTGACAGGGGTCATAGGGATCAGTTGAACCAGGGTCAAAGCATGATATGGTCTAAGTTGACCAGGCGGAGTGTTCGCTAGGGGATCAATGTACCACACTGGGATCCCCAAAGTCATATTAGGGAGAATCAATGAAGCCACGACAGGGAAATGAAAGATTCCATGAGGAGGAAATAGGAAACATACCTGTCTTGCAGGGTAATGTCCCGGTGAAACAACTCCTAGATGGTTGAGGCATGGAGGGATAGTTCCTAGTGGGAAAAAAGGGGAGGCACCCACAAAAGGAGGAGGTCCTCGAGGGTGGATCCAAATAGCTCAACTGAGATGGCAACAATAGGGTGTTGAGGAGTTGGTTGTTGATCATATGTACCAGACTGCTCCTGAGCATCCCATGACACTTGTAACATGCAAACACTCAAAGATCTAGGCTCAAAGATAGGAGGGGGAGTACTAGGGAAAGCACTTAATAATGAGGAATCACTGTATACTCGAAGTGAAACACCGGTGAGAGGGGTAGAAGACTTCTTATTGGACATTGAATAGATAATGGACTTAAGGCAGGTCAAGGATGATAGCTCATAGTATGTCAACTAATCGATAGTGACGATCTTCCCTTCATGGGGGAAACACATCTTGTGGAAAACCACAGATGTGATGACTAACATGGCACAAGTGTAAATACGACCCAAGAGAATGTTGTAATATAGAGGGGTATCGATAACCTGAATGTCTACATGAATAGTCTTGCATGTAAGAGTCAATAGACAATTGTGATACTTGTCGAGAGGCTGGGAGGAGTGATCGTCCCAAGCACGCAAAGTGATCGTGGATGGAAAAATCTCGGGTGATTTGAGTTGCTTCCAAACAGAAACTAACATCATGTAGGTGGATTTACAGACTCTAAATGGTATATGAAAAGCAATGGATGGAGGTAATGGACGATGTTTCGACGTATCAATAGGAAAGAAAATCAAATGATCACCTGAAGGATATATTGTACCCAAAGTGGTTAGTAGATATTTATTTTGAGATGAGCACGACTAGAGCACCTCTAGCATCGACATGGCAGTAGGTGATTATGCCAAGTCATCTACTATACTATATGTATGGGCAGCTCGGTTAGAGGCCACGTTACAGTGTAATGGTCCCTTTCAGATCTTAGGAATTGACTCAACTTTAGGTTGAGGGATCTGTAGCAGACCATTTAGTGTCGTAAGAGGCTCAGTAGATTATTTGGTTTTGGACAGAGTGGTAGATGAATTCGATGGCTTGTCATATTGAAGCAACCAAGTTTGCAAGTTGATATCGAAGGTATTGACCTCATTAGAATTCATCATGAGGATCTGGTAGTGACCAGGACTAGAAGGTTGGGGAGGATGGGCTGCTTGACCTTGTTTATGTTGAGCAACAACAAATCCTTGCTAAGGGAAAGGATATGTGAGCATGGCTGGTTGAGATGGCACTGGATTCCGAGGTAGTTTCTGCATGGGTGGTTGACCTCTAGAAGTTGCTTGGGCTTCCCACATTTGGCACATCTGGAGTAAGAGGGGACACTCATGAGTATAATTTCCACGTACACCACAACATGCACAAGGCTTGTTCATACGAATATCCTTATTCTACTTGCGCTAGTCGCCCTATTGCTAGTTGTTGGTGTTAGGATAGTTCCCTTGGGGTTCATTAGGTTAATTACCTCGGTTACCCTAGTTACCCTTGTTACTTTTCCCCTTATTTTGGTTGCACTTTGCTGTGCAAACACTTGACCCTTAGGTGGCGGTGGATTTTGGGGATGAGGATGCATGGGAAGCTACGATGCTAATGGCTGAGGGGATGAAGCACTCAGCTATGCATAAGTGTAAGATGGTGAAGGGGCAATAGTCTGGTAGACAGGTTGAGCACTAGTTGGCCTTGACATCTACTATTGTGGTTGGGTGAATGCATAAGAGGTGCTTTTTCCTCAATACACATTGCTGGTAGGACAGGCAAAAGTGTTGGAGGAACTGGTACCCCCCTGTGGATAGCCATAACGCTGCTAAGTATATGGTGAAGGATATGAAATAGCTCCAATGATACCATCAATGGTGTGAGATTCCCTTGGTGCATTAGCACCACTAGGACAAGGGAGGTCTGGTATCGTGATATAGACATAACTGGATTGAGAATAAATCAAGTCATATCTTAGAGTAGTCTGGAGAGCCTCCTCCTCTGTCTGAGGAATGTGAGACATAACATCTTTGGACATATGCGCTAAAAGAGTCCTAAGAAACCAATCGAGGTAGACACGGTCTACGAAGGGCAGAGCATGGCACATGCTCCTCCTTCCATGCCATTCCTGGACATGATCAAAAATATGGGTGGCAAAGGAATAACAGAATGTGGTCAAGAGCTCCATACCAATGTTGTATTAGAGAGGTAACTGAAAATATGAGAGGAATTCTTTAGCAAGTTTCACGAAAGTAGAATGAGAGAAAGCGAGCTGGTCAACATACCACTTTACGGCATCTCCAATGAGCATGCTTTAGAACAACTGAAGACGAGTGGACACATCGTTGATGGAGTTGGATGAACACCACATATCAAAGGAGTGGACATGATTGGTGGGTTCCTCTCTAGAATTACCCTCAAAATTAGGAATGTTGGAGGGGAGCTTGGTCTGCATAGCTGGAAAACTAGCATCGTGGTGTATAGGGTCGTTAACAAACTGGCTAAAATCCAGGAGGCTTAACCCAACCACGAAAGGTAGCATGAGAGTTGCAGAAACGATTCCTGAGACGGTTCTGTTAGATGTGACTACCAGGGTAGAACCAGAGCCAACACCAAGTTGTATTCCCACACCTACACTGGGTCCTGACATGATGACGGTGTGCGGTGAAGGAGGCTCAGAATCGGATGAGGAATCAGATGAACTAGAAGAGGATTAGGTATGGGGACTCGAGGTACTATGAACTTGAACCCTGGGAGGAGGAGTAATATGCCCAAGTAGAAACTAGGGAGGAAGGCCTAATATTATCCACATCAAATGCCTTGGTGGGGCAATGCTTGTAAAACACAAGTGACATAGAAATGGTGAATGGATATAAACAAAATGTTTTTGTCTCTATGTAGGGAGATAAATTAATTAAGTTAAGTCTTGGCTTGTCGGTATAAACCAATTGACGTTCTCTTAAGGTTTTCTTATGTGTGTAACTGTGTTTATTAATTAAGCTGAGATCATGTTTGAAAAAAGAAAAATATTGTTGAAATAAACTAGAATTAAAAGTAGAGAATGAACAGCAAATCAACTCTCTAAACCCCACCCAAACTGGTTTTGCAAACACTATGTTGGTTGGTGGCAACATCGACTGAAAACACACGAAAAATTCCAAGAGATCTAAGCGTTAGTGTGACTCGGATCAAATGACACCATGCTACTGGAAAGTGGTAAAGCAACAACAAAAAAACGGGGAGGAAAACTGCTGCAAAAATATAAGGATATGGGTGTGAAACCTAGGGAAAACAATGGGACCCTAAGACAAATGACCAAACAAGGTTTAAGATGAAACTTAGGATGGAAACAACATATCTTTGAAGATCTAAAACGGGAAGGTAAAGATCTGGAAAATATGGCTGAAAGCACTGCAAAAACATAGGATGGAAACGACCTATCTTTGAATATCTGAAACAAGAAGGTAAAGATCTGGAAAATATGGTTGAAAGCTCTGCAAAAACTCAGACTTCTTACTCAGCTAAACTCCTCCTATAAAGGTGGAAGCATACTAGAAGTCCTAAGGGGATAAATTCCACTTCGATAACCGAAACAAAGTAGATCAAGGCCTAAGTGGGCTAAGATAGTGGTCAACCAACCTAGCAGACAGCTCTCGGAAAAACCCACAAACAGATCAGAAAAAATCCTAGAAACCCTAAAATAGTAGGTACTTACCTGTTTAGGGGGATATCAAATTTTTTGGGCCATAAAGTGTGCTCTAGACCTCCAGATCATGCTTTTGGGGCAGAAAATTTTGATTTATGCTCCTTAGTTCTCGGCCGGCAAATCTTAGAATTTTTTTTTTCTCTCTCGTGGTTGGTTCCTGTAACCTACGAAAATGACTATAAAACTTACGGAAGTTAGAAATTTGGCTACTATAGGGTTAGAATGCTAGTAAAAAACATTCAGAGACTGAAAAAAAAAAAAGAAAAACAAAAACAAAAACAAAAAAAAACAAAAAAAACAAAAAAAAAAACAAAAAAAAAAACAAAACAAGAAAACAAAAAAAAAACAAAGAAAACAAAACAAAAAACAAAAAACAAAAACAAAAAAACAAAAAAAAAACAAAAAAACAAAAAAAAAACACAAAAAAACAAAAACAAAAAAATGAAAAAAAAAAAAAACAAACAAAACAAAACAAACAAAACAAAACAAAAAAACAAAAAAAAAAGACAAAAACAAAAAAACAAAAACAAAAAAAACAAATAAACAAACAAACAGAAAAAAACAAAAAAAAACCTAAGCTAAAAAACTGAATGTCACCCAGGTTTCTGAATCAGAATTAAAAACACAATGAAGTTTCCAATTTGTTAGCGACAATATGAAATTCCCCAATGGAGTCGCCAATTTGTTATGGAGAATTATTCTTGAACATGTACGAAAAGAAATTACTTTAGGTTGTGGATGACAAACAACCCTAACAATAAAAATCGGTGTTAAACAATGTAGATCTGTAGCAAATTATAGAAACAAAACCTGCCAAAGCCCTGATCTATGCCACAAACATAGTTAAACAACAAAATGGAATAGTAAAATAAGCACAAATAACTCTAATAATCTAATGGAAACCAGATATATAAAGAATATATTTTATTAAACAAAACCTCTGAAGGGAACAAAATGTTACCAATCCCCCTCTATGAGATGGGTTCTTGGCTATCCTCAATGTCTTCAAATTTTGTAGAGTCTCTCTCCTCTATAATGTGTAAAATCCAACAAATAAAATGTTTGAGCTCAATGAGAACTCAAACGAAAAAGAAGATAGCATACGATAGTGATAATATTCAGAGTTAGAATAGTGAGTGCAATAATGAAAATAATTGAAAGTGAAGAATGAATATAAAACCCTTCTATTTATAACAAAATATTAGGTTATCCTCAAATAATGATAAATAATAAAATATTATTAACCCAATTCTAGAATTAACCATTTGGAATATTTTATTATATTTGGTTTGGAGGGAAAAAGTATTTAAACTTTTATTTAGAAATAATAAATAAATAAATTATTTATTTATCATCTCAAGAAATATGGTTAAGGAATAATAAACAAATAATGCTTTATTTAATTATTCCTAAGGGATTTAGTCAAACTAGACAAGGAATAATAACTAATTAGTGATTAATTAATTATTCCTAGAGAAAAATAAGGTAATTAATGATTTATCTATTTATTTCTCATAACTCGGTCAAATGTGACAAAGAATACTAATTCAACAATGGTTTAATTAATTATTCTTAGAAGATAATTAAATAAATAGTGATTTATTTAATTATTCTTCATGGGTTTAATTATAAATGACTTAACAAATGTGGTTTATCAAGTAATTTGTCATAGTGAAAGCAATTTTACTATGGTAAAATTATCCCTACATGGTGTACTTTGATTGATCTAGTAAATTAAGGCTAGATGATCAATTTTTTGTGATAACAACTATAACTTTCTTTTCACAAAATATTAGCCATGTTCTCTTGAAGCTCAAACCAGCTTTACTCAAGAACAAATAAAAGCAAAATAATAAAAAAAGGAAAAATGAAAACATAAAATAGGAATGTAAGGCATCTAGCTAAATGCAGCCTATCCTATCCTAAAATAAATAGTACAAGGTCAGGTCATGTGAAATGGAACTTCAATTGCAGCCATAGAAGTTGCTCCTGAAATTTGGGTGGAAGGTTGTGATCGTGTAAGACTAGAGTGAAATGAGGTGCAATGAAAATGATAAACCACACAAACACATTCAATGACACATAGAAACAATAAGTTCAATCACAATGGTGTAAAAACTCGAATGCTCTACCAAATGAAAAACTCCACAACAACATTAATTACCAGGACTATGACCATACAATACTCAATGAAGCACATGCAAGTTCATACCATGAGACATAGGTCCTAACTTATAATATTTCTTGAGAGAATCTGTAATATGATCATGGAAACAACCTTTGGGGAAACTATGTAAAAAAAAATTGATCAAAGAAAAATTCACATCATAAGAAACATTAATAGGCTTACCACAATCCATGTTTTCATGCAAGTGAGATTATTTGATGGATGATGTAAAATATTCATTAAGACCTTTCCCTATTTCCACATCACAGTTTGAATATTTATTTGAGGTGGGATGTAGCGATGGAAGTTCAATAGTTGAATTAAACTTTCTTCCCTGAGGGTTGAAAAATTTTACGTAAAGAAAATGAGCATCCCTCAGGAGAGAGTCGATATCCCACGCGATGACATTAGCGACAAAATTTCGCAAGATAATCATGAACTGACTAAAATCACAAATACCATCATGGTGATTGGTACCTGACATAACCATCAGCGTAGGATAAAGTGTCCTACTCACCTGACTTAACTTTGAATTCTGAGGAAACACGCTCAATTGCTTATCAAAACAAGAGTCATTATTATGATTATGAAATTCAAATGAGAATTGGGGTTGATCAGACAGTGTTTTGATATTATCACAAAAATCCTCAATGATAAACATGACATCTTCCTGATCAAAAGGAGTTATACCTGAAATAAAATCCTTGATAATCGCATCAAACTCCAATTGGAATAACTACAAATCTAAATCTTCTTGTAGGAACAAAGATTCATCCATGTTACTTGAACAATCATTCACATAAAATTTAGTGAAAATGAAATCATCATGGTCAGGGTTGTCCAAGGATTTAATTTGAGTAATGGGTAAAAGATCGACTGATGAGATATCAAGATTTGAATATGGTTGATTGATAATATTAGATGAATCACAATCAGGGGAAATATGTGAAAGAAAGGTTAATTCTTCATGAGTGAAATGATCTTCCGATTTAGTGATCGGTTCAAGTTCAAAACATGGAACGTCTAAAGGAGGGGGACATGGGACAAAATTTATTTCCGTCTCTTCCTCAAGATGTTAAATTTATTTTTGATCGAGAGGATATAATGGATTAGATTAAAAATATTTTCTTGACATCCAAACTAAGAAATGAAACCTCTCATCCAAGAACTACCAGCCCACATCCTCATTTGGGAGATAACAAAGATGAAGGAACCTTCCAACAAAACTTTTAAGAGATTAATTCGATTCTATTCTAATTTGATTATTTTCATTAATAACATCTTGATATTCATATTTTTCGAATACATGATGGAGCTTGTTAACTAATCGTTTAACATATGAAATAGAAGTAGTGGGTAGAGAATAGCTCCATTTCTTCTCACGACCATCCAATGTAAGCGTAAACAATTGTGTGATAATTTCTTCCAAATAAATGCCACATGAAAATTAAATTGAATGAATTCAATTATGTAACCAAGGATGGTTATTGTACCCTTCCCATCAAATTTAAAATTTGACAAGTTATGTAAAAATTTCGCGAGGATTGAAAGATCAAAAGCTTCATAAAAACACCTTGATATTGGATATTGGATGAAACCATTAAAGGTAAGATACTTAAACAGACTTCAAGGGCTGAAATTTTCATCTAGCCCTCCTTCTAGCACCAAAGCTGTTGATGGTGCTAGATTCTGCTAACATTGTAAGGTGATATCCCCAATCTGAAGCCTCAATTAGACCTCACACCCTGTAGGAGTCCATCAGGGAATACGGTTCAGCCACCATTGGAAAGGTTTCAAAGGTATTCCTTGGTTACACACACACAAGAAATCACAACACCTCTTTGGGCAGCAAGTATATAGGCTTTATGATACACCCAATGTAAGGTGCATGGTGGAACATCCATGACTGGTAAAAAGAAAACAAGCCTCTGGTCAAAAAAGTAGTAGTACTATTCTAAAGGGGGACTCGAGAAGAAAGGGAAAGGTTTTTTGATTACCTGCAGATTAGTCCACATAACAAAACACAATCATGAAAGCATAGTAGCATTTATCCAATAATAACCATAGTTAATCAACAAAGTAGTTCATTAACTTAGTATGTGACTAAAGAAACATATATCATAAACATAGCAAGAATAGTCCTACTATATCTACAATACGTGTATGAAGAAGTGTCGGCTCATAGAGATTCTAATTAAGAGTGAAAGATCAGAAGTAAATTGTTACATGAATGAAACACTATATCTGGTAGTGGAACTTGAAGCCACAACTTGATTATCCAAAGAATGATATATCTCCAATGCACTACAAGAGAAACCAAGGAAAGACTCCAAGAATTCTAGCCATTAGCTTGTGTTATGAGCTATTATTTATAGAAAATAACAATGAACTTTGAGCTTCCTCATGACTCTTCAAATCCTATGGATTTTCATATTCTACTCGTGAATTAATACATTCCATATGTGTCCATTCACATTCCACATGTTCCCCTTGGACTTTATTACATAACATTTATTACATAAGACAAATTACATATGAGACGGTGGCTATATAAGACAAAATCGATAATGGGACAAATGCTCATCAAATTGATAAGTCATTGGCTTCATCATGGAGCTCATTAGTAATGTAATTGTGCCATGCCCTAAACTTCATTGAGATGGATTTGAGCCAAACAAGAAATTCCCTTATGTAATGCATCTTCACCTCCAGTTCCTCCATCAATATGGCCTTGGAGTTTGATTGTACATTATTCTATAGCCATGAAATTTTCATATGAGATTTGATTAATTCAATGATATACTGTAGAATAATGTATTTGGTAACCTCCAAGTCTTCTTATTCTATAGCTTTCTTGATATGCTTGAAGTATTTCCTGATCTCTTGGAAGATGATTTCTCTAACTATGATTGCTTCAAGTGTCCTTATTGAAGGATTCCATGCTTCTATGCTAAAGAATCAAAACAATTTTGCAGCCGATTATTAGCAACAATTATACTAATTGAATATTCTCCAAGACACGTCTTTTTCTAACGGTGGATTCTTAGCTGAACTCTATCTATTTCGGCGGAAATATTGTCTTTCTTTTCCAAATGTTGCAGAGCATCTAGATACTTGGTAGCCCACTCTTAAAGATGGGCAATTTCTTTGTCGCTACTTTTAGGAGTTTTATCATTTCATATGCTTTCTTCTAAATTTGAACAAGAGGAGCCACCATTTTTTGTAGAAGTATCATCTCATCATGTAATTGTGCCATGGTGTCCTCCATTGGCCACAGTTCCTCCTACATGGCTGACTAACATTCTGTGGTGTTGAAGCTCTATGATGATAACCATTTATTCTCCATCGCAAGATGTTCCACCTGTTGCTTCACCGTAGAAATTTCTCTCTTCAATCTAACATTCTCGTTTAGAAAGTATTTAGATTTATCCTATGTCGCTATAGAAAAAGAAACATTTGCCACCATGATTTCTCTAGGATTCCTTCTATTTTTGGTAGTTATCACCTTCTCTATAGAAACTAGGAATGGATTATAAGGATCATTCTAGAAGTATATATGCCTTTGTTGCATGATCGTCTTCTTTAGCTTATAAAAGGTTACACTGCACACATCCATGATTCTATCTATGGGTGGAGGTGTGATGCCCATTTCTCTTAACGGAAGATGATCACCTATGAGGGGAAGTTCTTCTAGAGAACTTGATTCATCATCCATGGGTTGGAGGATATCCTCTTCCTCCAAATCTTCCTCTTCTATCTTCTTAGTCAATTTTTCTTCTTCTAGTCTCTATGTTGCTTCTTCCTCCTTGGACTTCCTTTGTTGTTCTTCTTTTATTCTTCTCCTCTCCCCTTCTTCTTTTTGTTGCTTCTTAATAAAATCATCTTTCTTCCTCTTCTCCTCTTCTTCTACTTCTCTCCTCTCCAGTTCTCCTCGAATAGACATCATGTTCAAAAGATAAAATTTCAATTCCCTTCTGCTTTCAACTATCAAATCATACCCAATCCTCTTCTTAGGAGCTACTTTCCTTGCTTGAGGGGTTATCTATTATACCTCCTGCACCTACATGTCTTGAGCTGGTGGATCTTGGGATGAGATGGTCTCCATCCTTGGATGTGGATTTGTGTTTTCATTGTACCAGTTATTTACCTTCTCATCTTTTGTTGTAGATATTGATTTATAATACGAATTGAAACCGATCATTTCACAATGTCTCCTGTACACTCTCTTGGGATCATATCCTTGAAATTATTTATTTGTGAAGTGAATGTAATCCAGTGCTTGTATTTCTATCACTGCCTCCTTGTGGCTCATTAACTCATATAATTGAATTCTCAAAGGGAAGGTGGGCCAAGGGGCTTTCTACCTCCTCTGAAGAACCCCTGACAATCCCTTTTCCAATTGATTTGCTACTTCCTACATGACCACCTTATTGGCCACATATCGTGGTATGATATGAGAGGATATCTGACAACCAAGACATCTGATGTATGTAACCTCGAGAGATGCATACCAACCCTGATATGTCATGGTGACTCCTTCACATGATCTGTCATACAAGGAGGATCAATCTTAAATAACATATGAAAGATTATTGCAAAGAATTTCTCATCCAAATTTTCATATGTACCTCTGAAGCTTGATTCTGATAACATCCTAGAATGGACGTACACCAGAAACTTTTCCTCAGGGGTCCTATTTCAGGACAATGTTGGGAAAGCGTATTGTGCGTAGATTTCATCCAAAAGGAACTTTTTTGAGATGGATTTGACCCAAACCGATAACTCCCCTATGTAACACATCTTCACCTCTAGTGCCTCCTTCAATATGGCCTTGGAGTTTGATTATACATTATTCCATAGCCATGAGAGTTTCATATGATATTTGACTAGAGCAATGACATATTGTAGAATAATATATTTGGTAGCCTCCAAGAATCCCTATTCTATAGCTTACTTGATCTTCTTGATGTATTTCTTGACCTCCTAGAAGATGATTTCTCTACCTCTGATTGCTTCAAGTGTCCTTTTTGAAGGAATCCCATGCTTCTATGATAAAGGCTCAAAACCATTTTGTAGTCGATTATTAGCAACAATAATTCTAATTGATTGTTCTCAAAGACACATGTTGTTCTAATGGTGGATTCTCATCTAAACTCTATCTATTTTGATGACAATCTTGTCCTTCCTTTCCAAATGTTGGAGAGCCTCCAGATACTTGGAATCCCACTCCTAAAGATGGTCATTTTCTTTGTTGCTACTTTCAGGAGTTTTACCACTTCCTGTGCTTTCTTCTAAACTCCAACAAGAGGAATCACCACTTGTTATCAAAGTATCATCTCATCATATAACTGTGCCATGGTGTCCTCCATTGGCCACAGTTCCTCCTACATGGTTGACTAGAATTCTTTGGTTTTGAAGATCTATGATGATAACCATTGATTATCCACCACAAGATGTTCCACCTATTGCTTCATCATAGAAATTTCTCTCATCAATCTAGCATTCTCATTCAACAAGTATTCAGATTTATCTTGTCTCGCTATAGAAAAAGAAACATTTGCCACATGATTTCTCTAGGATTCCTTCTCATGTTGGAAGCTATCACCTTCATTGTAGAAGCTAGGAATGGATTATGACGATCATTTGGGAAGTATATATGCCTCTATTGCATGATACTCTTCTTGAGTTAATCAAACATTACACTGCACACATCCATGATTTTTTCTGTGGGTGGAGGTGTGATTCCCATAATATTAAATTGAAGATGACCACATATGAGGGGAGGCTCTTCTGGAGAACCTGGTTCATCATCCATGGGTTAGAGGATATCTTCTTCCTCCAAATCTTCCTCTTTTATCTCTTGAGTCAATTGTTCTTCTTCTAGTCTCTATGATGCTTCTTCCTCCTGGGGTTTCATTTGTTGTTATTCTTCTATTCTTCTCATCTCCTCTTCTTCTTCTTATTGCTTCTCAATAAAATCATCTTGCTTCCTCTTCTCCTATTTTTCTACTTCACTCCTCTCTAGTTCTTCTCAAATAGATCCTCTATTCAAAAGATAAACTTTGCATTTCCTTTTTCTTTCACCTATCAAATCATACCTGATCCTCTTCTTAGGAGATACTTTCCTTTCTTTAGGGTTTATCTATTCTGCCTCCTGCACTTTCATGTCTTGAGCTGGTGGATCTTGGGGTGAGATGGTCTCCATCCTTGGATGTGCCTTTGTGTTTGCATTGTACTAGTTCCTTACCTTCTCATCTTCTGTTGTAGATATTGATGAATAAACCCAATTGAAACTGATCCTTTCATAATGCTTCCTGCACACTCTCTTGGGATAATATCCTTGAAATTATTTAATTATGAAGTGCAAGTAACCAAACTCTTGTATTTCTGTCACTACCTCCTTGTGGCTCATTAACTCATATAATTCGATGCTAAAAGGGAAGGTGGGAAAGGGGCTTTCTTCCTCCTATGAAGAACTCTTGAGAACCCCTTGTCGAATTGATTTGGTACTTCCTAGATGACCACTGTATTGGTCACATATCATGGCATGAGATGAGAGGATATCTAACAACGAAAACATTTGATGTATGTACCCTCGGGAGCTGCATACCAATCCATGATATCTCATGGTGACTCCTTCACATGATCTATCATGTAAGGAGGATTGATCTTAAATATCATATTAAAGATAAATGAAAAGCAGTTCTCATCCAATTTGTCATAAGTGCCTCTGAATCTTGAATATGGTAATGCCCTGCAATGCAAGTACACCAGAAACTTTTCCTTAGGGGTCTAGTTTCAATACAATGTTGGGAAAGCATATTGTGTGTAGATTTCATCCAAAAGGAACACAAACAAACATATATAACACATACATATATCTTTCCCCACATGTCACTACAACTCAAATGACAATATGTATGCCAAATTGAAGACTTTACCATGGTTTACCACCATATTGAGCATATATATCTAATTTTCCTTAAACACCTCAACATTCTTGCACCCATGCAACTAAAAACACATGGCTATCATATATTGATATACATCTCTAACAATATTGGTCGGATAAACTACGAATGGGCAATGGCGAAACTTAACAAGCTCTTGACACCATGATTTTATGATGTCACTTGTATCGCAATTAGCCTATCTAGTGTAAAAGTTAGTGTTTTCATATTCTGTGGGCTTGAGAATCATGTAGTATGTCTTCATATCTTCTCCCTAATAGATTGCAAGTTGACTGCAACTCTCACTATAAAGTAGAAGATGAGATTCATCTATGTGTGTGATAATTGACTCAATCACTTCTGCAAAAGGGATAACCAGGAATATGCATGCAATCTTATGCATTCTAGACCTCTTAAAATTGATGTATCCTTGCACATATTCCAAGTTCTCATTAAACCTCTTCTCCATGAATGTGTCTTTTATACTTCCCCATTTGACCTTAGTAGACTTATCAATGAAGCATTGTTTATCTACATAAATGGGAATGGTCAACTTTCACTTTATGTGTAAAGGGAGCCATGGCTCCAACATATGACAAGAGGGTGAAAATAGTTGCATCTCGACCACTTGTTTGTGGTAACACACTCATAATGACAAGATTAGCTTAATGCAACTTAAATATGTAGCAATATCTTCATAAATGATGTAGAAAGAGCCATCAAATACAATTGAACATGAAAAGGTATCAACGACAATGCAAAATCACGTGCACGTGTAATAAAATCTACATGAAACAAGGAGGGCACACTTTTAAAGCACGAAGGAGAGTCAAGGGTCATTTGGGGCTTTACAGTGCGCTCGTGCGCTCAAGCAAGAGAATAAAATTGCCAAGGGTGCATTGCAAAGGAATGAGGGGGTGATTTTTCAAGCCTCCATGCCTTTGTTGTGTGCTCATGCACTCAAGGAGACAGAGAGGGCATACTTCCATACTTTTAAGATATGAAGGAACATGTCTTCAGGCATTCAATACTTCATGGTGCACTTACATGCTCAAAGGAAAAGAAGGCACACTCGCGCATGCCAAAGTGATGAAGGGAAATCATTAAAGTCTTTGAGGTGCACACATGCACTCAATGGAGGATGCAATTCTTCACAATGAATGAGTGTACTGAATAGGCAAGTTTGACTATTTTTGGTGCAGTTTTCAATTTTGATCAGCTTTGAGTTCCAGAAGTGTGCTCTACCTAACAAAAGCTCAAGAACAAGTTTGACAACAATATTTCATGATAAGAATGAGAAGAACAAGGATTTGCAAGCTTATATGGATTCTATTGCAATTATGGTGGAATGTGAAAGGTTGAGGAATGTGAAGAGTCTCAGCATGCGGCAACAAATTAACACTTGTAGAATAAAAAATGAACATAAACGCCACTAAAAAAACTAAAAAATAAAGAAACACTAGCAAGAAAAGAAAGATCACCAATGAAATCTTGAAAGATAATGAATAGATTTGACATGCAAAACTTACTTGTAATGCAGGTTGATGAAAAGTTTCTTGATCCACAGTTGTGCACCCAACCTATATTAGAATGATTATGCAAATGAATGATTAAGTGGGTTAATTTAAAAGAGTTTACATGAACAATTGTTTCATTCATGATCGCCACTTGTCGACAACTGAAAGGATTAGTTAAATGAAGTTAAGTGGGCTTCTATTTGCTAGGAATGCAGCCACTTGCAACAAAGGGGCTCATGCATGCATCCAAGAGAGCATGTGTCTTCGGCACTAACAAGTTCTCTCATGAACGGCACACTTTCTCAAAATGAAGGATTGTGCTCAAGGGGGGAACACTTATTTAGCATAAAGGAGCGCGCTGAACACAAGTGCATGTATTCATCAACTTGGAGTGTGTTTTTTTCCTTAAAGAGTGATTTCTTGCTTTTGCTTTCCTTTTGTGTGATTTTGAGTGTTTTTCAAGTGTGTTCATGGCGAAAAGGCTAGTTTCTAAGTCATGATAAGTCATGATTTCACCTAACCATGGACTAGATAACATAAGTGATTCTAAAGATTAGGTGACAACACTTTGGAAACATTAACATAGGAGGATTCAACACTAGTTGAAAACACACAAATAAAAAATCAAACAACATGATGACACTAGGGGGCTTGAAACGACGGTTCATGTAAGCTCCAAAATTAAATTTAGGCAAAAAATTTGGAGGTTCATTATTATAGTGACAATAGGTACTTATTGATGTATGCAAAAGTAACGAGTAGTTTTACTTATGTTTATGCATGTGCAAGAAAGTGTTTTCTTAAAAGCAAGTATAATGCATAGAAGGTTATGAAATAATAACTTATATAAATTGAAACTTTAAGATAGAGGGATTTTGACTCTCTCACATTATATGGGAAAGGTCATAATATTGTGGGTTTTGGTAATTTTGATATTAGAGTTTAATAATAATAATGGTGGTAGATAAGAATCATGACTTTTACAAAAGATGTAATGATAACTTTTTTAAAAAACTTCTTTTGTAGTGATTAAAGATGGATTATAAATATGTCATTGTAGGCAATGAAGTTAATATGTATACTTATTATTACATGCCTTCACTCTGGGATCAAGATTTCAAGACCTTTACGAAATAAATGGAATACCTATCCATGCATTGATTTATGATAAGTAATCATCAATATAAACAATGGCGTTGAAAGTTCATTCTTCTTCATTATCTCATGTGAGAAAGATGGTTTCCAAATGCCTGAGATTAGTGTCGATCATGATGGAGTTTATAAAGTGGTGTTCAAGAAAATGCATTTATTCTACTAATGGTGCATTATTGATGGAAAATGGTAATTTATAGAGGCCATATCAAGAGGGAGCTAACATATTCCTTCAATCCCCATTAAAAAATATGTATTTTCAAGTCTTATATTATTTCTTTCTTTATGTCACTTCTTTTGTTCAACTTTATGTTTATAGATCATTGGTTATTCTTCCTGCATGTGTATTTGAATGATTATTTCATTAAACTATTTATGAGGATGTGATCAAGAAAAGTAGATCTTGAAGTTAGTGAGGGTGCATAATAGTGCAGGAAGAGCATACTCCAAGAGGAAGTTGTTGCAAGGATAATGAAGGAGCCACTCTCACATCTAGAAAATAATTAAAAACCTACCTCATCACTAGGTATAATTTCATTATGTTTATTTACTTTGCTACTATTTGTCTTGCTCTTGTTCTACAATCAACACATACATTTGATGAATGTGAGAACCAAGTCATTTGTATCAATATTGAGGAAGATGTTGAGCCATCCCATGATTTGAGTGGACATGAAGTGGACAAGACCTAAAGACTTCTACAAGGAATCTTGAATCAGGAAAGTGACCACATTAATATATAACCCAAAACAAAATTGTGTAATTGAGAGAAATAATAGAACTATCATGGAAAAATTCAAATCTATGTTGCATGATTAGAAACTACCAAAGTTTCTATGGGGAGAATTTGTTAACATAGTTGTCTATGTTCAAAATAGATCTCCTCAATGTTCCCTAAACAACAAGACTCTAGAAGAAGTCATCTCTGGTGAAAAACCTCAGGTTGGTAACTTGATGATATTTGCCTTCTGTATCTTCTTCCACGTGCCAAAAGAAAAGAGGAACAAGTTGGAAGCTTCAGGTAAAAAATGTACATTTGTTGGTTAATGTGAAAATTATAAAGCTTATAAAATATATGTGCTTCGTAAAAGAACTATAGAGTTTAACAAAGATATAACATTTGATGAAGATGCAGCTCTTTGAAAATACATAGACACTCCTCCTACTAATGTTGAAAGACATGATGATGTCTTAGATGCACAAGATGGTCTCTAGCCTGAGCTTGATATTGATAATGAACCCATGGATCCCATGGATTTCTTGGATCCTTCTCCTTGTGCTAGAAAGAAATGATTATGGCTTCGCGACACTCTATAGTATGCTAATAGACATGTTTCTCCCCGAGGAACCTTTAGAGAATGCAAGAAACCATGTCAGTCCCAAGGATATGTTGCAGCCATGAGCAACATTGTTCAAGCCAAACCATGCACTTTTGAAGAATTTGTGAAGGCTGAAGTTTGGAAATATGCAATGGATGAATAATATGAGTCAACCATTCATAATGATGTATGGGAAATGGTTCCAAGACCCCAAATTAAATTTTTTGTGTCTTCTAAATGGTTCTATAAAATTAACATGGTGTTGATGACAATATTGAAAAATTTAAAGCTAGATTTGTGGCTGGAGGGGAATAGACTATGATGAAATACTTGCACTTGTTTGTCATTATAAAATCATTCAATCTATTGCAGCTCTATATGCTAGCGAATTATGGTCCCTTCACCAAATGGATGTGAAGACTACTTTTCTACATGGCTTCCTCAAGGAAGAAGTATTTGTGGAGCAACCACAAAGTATATGATTTGAAAAGTCATGTGTGTAGACCAAAGAAATCCCTCTATGGTTTGAAGCAAACCCCAAGGTCTTGGTATGGCCACATTGATAGCTTCTTGTTGAAGCTTGGTTTTACTAGAAGTAATGCTTATCCAAATCATTACTTCAAGATTGTCCAAGGTATGCCTTTGATTTTAGTATTTTATGTTGATGTTTTATTTTTGACTGGTGGTGAACTTCTTATCCTCCAGTGTAAGAGGGGGTTAGCTTCTGAATTTTAAATGAAATATATTTACTTGATGCACTAATTTCTGGATCTTGAAGTGTGCTAGAAACCTGGTGAGATTTTCCTTTCTCAAGGAAAATATGTTTTCAAGCTGCTTGAAATATTTGGTATGATAGAATGTCAATCCATGAATACTCCAACGGAGATGAACTTCAAAAAGATATTGGTGAAGTTATGGGTCCTGATTTGGAAAATCCTTCTGAGTATCTTCAACTGATTGGGGCACTGATGTTCTTAGTGAACACTATATTGGGCATATATTTTGTGGTCAATACACTGAGCCAAAATATGATTAAACCATCTCATGCACATTAGATTGTTGCAAAGCATGTGTTGAGTACCTACATGGACCATCAATCTCGAATTGAAATATACTACTAGATATATAAGACTACATGGATACTCAGATGTTGATTAGGCTGGAAACTCTACTAATATAAAAAAATGCATTTGGGTGTTGCTTCAACTTAGGATTTTCCATGACATCTTGGATGACCAGGAAGAAAAAGTATGCAGCCCTCAGCATGGCTAAAGTTGAGTACATTACTACTAGCATGGATACTTGTGAGGCAGTATTGCTAAGGAAGATCTTCGAAGTGTTGTTTGACCATGTTTTTACGTACAACAATAATTACTACGACTACAAGAATGGGATTCGACTTGCAGAAAATATCATGTTCCATGAAAAGTATAAGCATATTGAGATCAAATATCACTATATCTAGGATATGGCGCAAATAGGGGAAGTAAGACTCCATCATATAGTGATTGATGACTAGATCTCTCACATTCGTACCAAGCCTTTATCGAAAGGAAAATTCTTTAATTTTAGAGAGCAACTTGGATTAACAGATGTGACCCTTCCTAGAGAGGGTGGCCATGGATTATAAACCTTGGAAGTGTGAGATCTTTGTCATATGTTGACAAGCGGATCCCCCCAAGCAGTGATAAACCTCGTATGTGTGAGATCCTTGTCATGTTTTGACAAGTGGATCCCCCCAAGTAGTGATGAGCCTCGGATGTGTGAGATCCTTGTCATGTGTTAACAAGTGGATCCCCACAAGTAGTGATGAGCCTTAGATGTGTGAGAACCTTATCATGTACTGACAAGTGGATCCCCCCAAGAAGAGATAAGAATTGGTTATATGAGATCCTTGTCATTTGTTGAAAAGTGGGTCCCCCCAATGAGAGATGAGACTTGGTTTTGGAGATCCTTGTTATATTTTGAGAGGTGGATCCCACCATGTAGATATGAGACTTGTTTGTGCAAGATCCTTCTCATGTGTTGACAAGTGGATCCCGCCAAAAGTGATGAGAGTTGGATGTGTGAGATCATTGTCATGTGTTTAAAAGGGGATTCCCCCAACCAGTGATGAGCCTTTGATGTATGAGATCCTTGTCATGTGTTGAAAATTGGATGCCCCCAATAAAATATGAGACTTGGTTGTGAAATATCATTGTCATGTGTTGATAAGTGGGTCCCCCCAAGCAGAGATGAGACTTGGTTTTCCGATATCCTTGTCAAGTGGGTTATCCCCCAAAGAAAAGATGTGACTTGGTTGTGTGAGATCCTTGACTCTTTAATGCATATGTTACACTCTCTCTTAAAATCATAAGGTACATTTCCTAAATAGGCATGAGTTACACTCCTATGGGCATGTGAGTCACTCGTCCTTTATAGCATGGATTCGTTTCTCCTCCTATATATGTATGTCTTATTATTTCTCCCCTTACTACCTATGCATTGTGAAATAATAAATTGAACTTGATAAAGACTTAGAAGAGAGTTGAAGAAGATTATGAGAGAGAGAATTGAAGAGTAAGAGTAGAACTTGTTGAGCCAATGTTGATTTAGTGCTTTAATGTTTCAGTGTTGATTCAGCGTGTGCAATTTTTTCTGCTACTAGTGATCTTCATGCTAAAACTTGTTCAGATTTGGGTGAACATGCTAATTCTCTTGATCTCTCATTGTACTTAGCATCTCTGTTGAACAATTTATTTCTAATAGAAGAAGAATCTAGTTAGGTTTTCCCCTTGTTGGTTTTTCCCAGGTCATTGGACATAAATTCGTTGGGTCTCATTGTATTTTTGGTTGTCTTCCATTGTGCATTTGATTTATGTTCTATTGAAAATTTCTTATCCAATATTGTAGCATAAATAATTTTTGTAATAAGTGATTGTTACAACATAAAACATCAAAATTTCAACACCCTCGGCTACAATAAGGTTGTAAAATATAGGAAGAATAATAGTTGATCGAGGAGAGCACTCCCAGCTCAAAAGTTCTCTCTCTAATGGCCTCCACCACACCAAAATCACAATAGAATTCATAATCCCTCACAATAGAATTATGTAATTTATCCAATAGTAGGGAAAAAGGTGATCCCTCTCCCATAGTTTGCTCCTTTTATAAGAGGCTTCATAAGTGACACTTGTCACTTAATGCAAAAATAATTATTTTTATTACTCTAAAATTTTTATTATTCACCCATCCATGTGTGAGCCTCTCATCAAGGCTCTATACTTAAATTCTTATTTAAAATTAATGTTTTCCTCACCCCAACATGACTCCCTATTTCTTCTCTTAATTGTCTCTTGATCCCCATTTTATACTCCTTATTTTGGGTTCATTACTAAAATAAAATGGTAGGTCTCAGATTTGATTTCCCAACTACACCATAATGTATCTCAATCTAACTCTTAAATGGAGATCCTTATGTTGAATCTTGCCATATGGAGGTTCTCTCATGAAACTAAATTTCTGTAATTTCATTTATTATTCTTTAACTTCATTCATCACCCTCTTTTCTTAATGAGGTTAAAATATCTTAGGATTAATGATTCTAATCATCTCTATGTCCCTTTTCCCTTTTTATCTTATTAAAACGCTAACCTACTTTGAAGTTAGTCTAAATGCACATTATCCACCTAAGATTTTATAAATGTGGGAAGGGTAGAGTTACTCAATTGTTCCAATTTTTCTTAACTTCGTTCTAAAACCTCACTTGCCACATTATGTGAATTAGTATGATTATCATATCTTAATTATATTTCAATAGCTTTTCTTCTTCATTCTAAGGATGCCAAGTCAATTGTATTCTTCAAGAACTTCCCTTTGAAACTCCAAGGGTTCCACACTAAGCGGTTTCTTCTTGATGCCAAGGGTTCTAAGTCATTTGTACCCTTCAAGAACTTCTACTTGAAGTTTCAAGAGTGCCACACATTTTTCCCTTTAAGCATCATGTGACTATGAGGGGGAAGGTTAGTCGTGATGACGGAGACCACTATCATCTCTCATGTTGTCATTTTTAATGAGACTAATGGTGTTATGGATCAAGGGATCCACATTGATGTGGACTCCCCTATTGTTATCGGGAAATCTAGTGTCTATTCAGAACTGCTAGTCCCACTAAGACAGGTAGCTATCTTAGAAACAAACAGATTAAAGTTACTTGTTTTTCCTTTATGAGAGAGAGATGAGAAAGAAGTAGAGAGTACCAACCTCAGTCTTCTGCTTGGCTCCTTGCTTGTTTCCTTTCCCCTTTGACAGAATCTCCCTACTGCTTCCTTACTTGTATACCTTCAAAGAGCACCTGTAGATTCACAGCAACATAATACCATCAAATCATAGAGATCTTTCACTGTAAACAATATAGGATCAGATATATATTGACCATATAAATGCATATAACAACACAATGTTCAGAGATACACAAGAATATGGAGGAAAACTCAAATAGCTTTATTAGTAAAATTCATAGAAGAGAGGATTACAACCACTTGGTCTGACCCAGTTCCATCCTCCTAGCTTGAAAGCCCTCTTCACCTCACACAAAGCAAGATCACCCAACAATGTCTTCAAAAAGAAACCAGCAACACCTCTTTGCAAATTACCAAATTCCAACCTTTGGATTTCTTGGATGAGAGATCCATTTATAGAATTTGCACGAGGGTGAGTGAGCTTCTGGGATTTTGATTAGTGTCATCTCTCTGATAGTTCCTGGTTCCACATGGAGATTTTAGATCTCTTACTCATCCCTGGGTGAACTCAGAGAGGCAAGTGTCAAATGAGCAGTTTCTAGAATATTCTCTGGGTTTCCACCTACCAAACTGCTTGTGCCATTTGTCTGCTCTCACTCATCACACCCTATGAAAGGGCTTTCCATTATGCATTGAACTTTTTTCATGTGGCAGGTGAGATGCATCTCACGTTTAGCACTGGGAAGTCTGTATGGTCCTGCTTTGACCAATTCTGAGTAGATTTTCATGGAAAACTTCTGGGAGGTGATGTAATCAGCTGACCTTGCTTCTTTAGGGTATGAAACAACACTTTTAGGGACTTAGAAGCCCTTGATTTATGGACATATGTGATTGGGGTTGCAGTGCCCAAATATGTCTATAATAGTTGCCCCCTAAAGCATGAGGTCGTAAATCCTTTGATGTTGGGTGAAATGCTTTATAGTGAGGATCCAAGGTTTTTCGCACTGGAAGGTGACCTGTAATAAGATACAATACAATACATTATCTTCATAATATTTTCATGATCTGGCTGAGGTGGGCATTCCCATGCTTAGCTTGATAAATTCATTTTCATGTACATAGGATAGACAACCATCTGTGTGTAGACTGATGATTCTGGTAGAGCCATAATCCTTTAGTTTGGATGATTATATGTGCAGCAATGATGTACATTTGATGTCTTTAATTTCCTGAATATATCGCAGCCCGAATGGATGAAACTAGATCCGGGGTCTTCAAAACTCATTCAATCTTTGCCCGAAGTACAAGTCCATCCATGTGAATAGATGTTCTGATGTCGAACATGGAAAGACATTGCCTAATTACCAGCCAATGATGTAAGATGTTAACAAACGCGAGAGGAATCACTGATAATGATGATGACCCTCAAGGTACTGCAGTACAATTCACGTGGTGTGAATACATGAGTTTATGTCGAACACCATGCAAAATCTTTCGGTCGAAGGCCATTAGTGTAAACCTATTGCTGGAAGTGAGAAACTTGCCATTGAGGCATGCAAGCTTCAAAGTACTAGAAGGGTTGTCCCTAGGTCGGCTTCTTGGATAATGAGCTGATGTTGACAAGAAGTGACCTGTCATAGGAGGGCATTAATGGATCCCACATCTATGACACAGAAAGGAGTAAATGATTTTCTAGAGGTGAAAATGATCTGATGGTACAAGGTTCAAGGTGGCGGTCATGAAAGAATGACGAATGAAGGTATTGTAGCGGATGAGACACAAGTTGGGTAGGTGAATTCTCTGAGCGACTTCTCTTGAACATATCAGCGACATTGAAATGGATTGGTAGCGTTAACCCCAAAAGTGGATGGTACAATGAACCAATGGTGATATGACTGGTGAACAGAATAACCCAACTCGACTCAATCATGGTGATGGAGTGAAAGTTTCATGTTCAAGAGCGACCTGCTACCAATAAAGTTTCTTCAAGTTTTCTTCCCAATTTTCCCTAATCATTTCTGACCAGTACCTCTTTATTTTTGTTAAGCTTGAGGAGGATAACATATGCTTGTTCTATAATTTTCCCTTCGGGCAAACCCGGCACTATGTTTTAACGAGCGTAGCAACAGTGAAACTCCCTCTTGTCTGAATGGACAAGTTTGTCGATATTGTTTTAACAAGTTTAACGACAAGGATAGCTCGGTCCTTTTCAATTTTAGAGAGTCTGAAAAGAGAAGGAAAGAAGACTCCAATATTCCTTTTTCGTAACATAATCCCTTAAGTCCGAAAAAGTATAAAACAATGTGAAAGGGATGACTTTTTCATAGTTTTAATGAGCCAAACAAGACAAACGCTCGATCTTTTTGTGTAATAATCCCTCAGGTTGAAAAAGATTAAAATCTAGAGGAGGGATAGCACTTCCAATCACTTTAATGAGCTGGAGAGGCAAATCGCTCGGGACTATTTTCATATTTTAGGAGTCAGATGAAAAGAGCTTAAAGGAGACTCATTTTTTGAGGAACGAGTGATGTTTTCAGATAGCAGCTGGTTCCAGGTAAGGTTTGGAACTTTCCAATCATGGCAGTTTAAAAAGGTGGCTAACAATATCACTTGTCACAGTTGTTCCAAAGGGGTAAACAATCAAATGGAGGCAAATGATCGGCAAGAACAGAGTGGAGGTGATGGTAAGAACACGACAAAGGCTCAAAAGATGATGACAATGCATTCACAATGGTTATTTACTGGATATGGGTTCATTTTTTAATGAGCTTAAACTCTGGTGGAACATATGCTCATTGCTAGGTTTAATTTTTAACGAGCTTGAACTTCACGTAAAATTGCTCGTGCCAGTCGTATAATAAGGATGTCTCATTGATAGGTTCATTTTTTAGGGAGCTTGCACCATTAGAAATTATGCTCCGACTCCTTTGATTATGTAAGCTAGGAACGACCAATCCTACGAGTTTAAAGGGTTAAGAACCTACAAACTAAGAAAATAAATGGTCGTTTTTAACTTTCACGCAAAAAGTTTGCATGCCCCCAGGTATAGCGAAGTAGAGTTTCCCCAGGTTACCCCTCAATTTGCAGACAAAACACTTCTTTTATCAGGAAAGGCCTACCTTTCCAGGTTACCCTTCAATTTTCAAAAAAAACATTTGTTCTATCAAGAGAGGCCTACCTTCTAGGTTACCCTTCAATTTGCAGACAAAACATTTGTTCTATCAGGAAAGGCCTACCTTCTAATAGAGGTATTTTATTCCGGTCTAATCCCATTTTCCTAAATGGACGGGTGTGTTAGACCAATAATATATCCTCTGTGGAAACCTAACCTATACTTGAAGTTTTCCTACCGCAGCAGGCCAGGGTGCATGCCCCTGGGTTTCAGTCTTGACCACTGAATCACTCGTGCTCATCAAGTGGACGGACTGGAGATTGACCAGACATTCCTTGTGTAAAAAGACTTGTTAGGGATGGAATTTTACTATTAGCTATGTGTGAACCGGGGAATGCAAACTGGTCTACGAGCTGGACCACTCTACTTTCATGTAAAAAAAACATTACTCGAAAGAGTGAGGAGACGATGGCTCCCATGCTATAAATGTAGTCGCGCCCAAGGAGTAGATTGTAGTCTAAAGGTCCTTGGACTACCATTAGATTCAGATAAATGGTTTTCCTTGTCAAAGTTATAAGAAAAATTGGAAGGATCCCTAACAGCCGACTGGTTCCTTTATCAAAGCCTGTCAGATATCGCATCTCAGGCAAAAGTGATGGCGAACCAAGAACTTTCCAAGCAGTTGAGGAAAGGATACTCACAGAAGCCCCTTCATCCATGATGGTACCAACCATGACCATTTTGTAAGTTTGCACTATGATTCAAAATGGTACATTAGATGGTAAACGGGGTTTGCCTACTAGATTCCAATCGAAGGAAATGGCTAGGTTTCTTGGAGGTGGGACCGAATAAACGGCCGGATACAACTCTAACAAATTTCTTTCCTGTGGTAAATGAGTGGGCATATTGCCCCCATGTTCATCAGAGTTTGTGTTTACGAAAAGGATTTGAATGGTGTCATTCTCATTCTCTTCAGTGACTTTATCATTTGAAGGTAAATCTTCTGAAGTCAAGATGGGGTCGATTGCCGTCTCGACCTATTGACTTTCATCCGGTGTGGACTCAGAGGGTATATCTTCAATGATAAGTGCTTCGACTGACTCCAAAGGAGGGTCAGTCAGATTTTCAACTAGCAATGGATTCGGCAAGAGTTTCTTGTACCCAGGAGGGAGTCGCTGTGGTGATACAGGATGAATATCCAAGACTCTTTTAGCTTCATCTAGGAAGGGACAACGGTGGAGGGCATGGTCGCCTTCACACAGTCTACAGGGAAATTTAGATTTTCCTTTTTGTCTGGTGACTGCGCTTTCACTAGTTGACAGTGTACTTTCAACATGATCATCAGAGGTTGACAACACCAGATTGTTCAAGCGGGGAGATGAGTCCCTTAGGATCCGTGGGATGCAAGGACAATCTTGGTGATAGTGGTCTCCTTTGCAGATGACACATGGAGATTTAGGTTTGAACAGTGCAGTGTGTGGATTTTCACTAGACGATGTACGATTTCCCCTTTTTACCATCGGCTCCTTCTTCTTCTTCTCCTTCCCCTTCTTCTTCTTCTTCTCAGTTACTTGGTTTTTAGTTTTACTATCTTTACCAAGTGAAGAGGAAGAAGGAGAGGGAGAGACAAACGAAGTAGAATTTTGGGGGGAAACTCTTGTATCATCTAGTTGCTGATTCGATTGTTCAGGAATTACGGTGCCTTGAATGATAGAGGTCAAGGAAAGCCATACCGGCAAGCCAATTTTCAGCCCTGGAAGGGACAATGTGACCAAATGAGGTGCACCAACATCTCCCCAAGAGGAGAAAGGACTAGGACTTCCCCCAAGGGGAAATCCTGGGTTGGTGGACTCCATTTTCTCAACCTAATACCAACGAGGGAATAGTGACGTTATTCCGATTAAAATAAATTTTAGATGCTTTGACACAACTTGCTTTTTCACTTTTTAAGAGACAAGAAAAAGCTAAAGATGACTCTAGTCACCTTCGATTTTTAATGAGCCTGAAGTGACAAGTGCTCAGATGGACCTTTTCCTTTAAGGAGTCTGAAAAGGAACGAAAGAGACTGCTCTGGAAAACTAGACAGAGGGATTACCAAACCAATCGTAAAACTGCAGAATATTTTTTACGGTACGGCAGTCAATCTTCTCGAATGCTGTGTCCAGTTCATTGCGATCGATAGGGCGGCAAACACGGCTTCCTAAGGATAAAGGATATAGCCTATTGTGGTCTCCCAATATATACTCAACGGTACATGGGAGCACAAGTCCGTACTGGCACTTATCGTCTCAAAGAGGAGGAATCACCCAACCTACGATGAAAGCGACAATTACCATGCTTTACGATGCCAGAATACGTCTCTAGCCTAGACTTCTAGATGTTGTGCATTAGGTTCCAAAGCGTTTTTGTGTTCATTAAATTTATTTTACAATTGATCTTTCTTAAGAAATTTGCCTTTTAGGTTCACCGCATTATGAAGATATACAATTCCTAAAATGCAACCTAAGATGATAAATAGTCATTTAATCTTATTTTTGTAATGAAAATCCTAGCTACTAAGGAAAGAGAAATGAAATTCTTTCAACATAGAGCAGAGAGCACACACTAGATGCACTGTCCTAAATCAAAATCAACAAGCAGCCTAAATGCAAATGCACTTGCATGTATTTGGTTTTCACTTTCTTAATGTGTGAATGACAAAAAGAAAGCTAAATACAAATCTAAACTATTATTTCTTTCAAAGAAACAATACTAACGATTTTCTTTTCAAAAAACGAAAAGGAGACAAGACGACACTTTTACGATTTTGAATTGAAAACTGATTTCAACACTTGAAATACTACTAATTTAGATCAAATACCAGAGTAACAGTATAATCGACCATCAAGAACAATTGGACTCTTTTCTTTGACTAAAAACAACACTTGCGACACTTCCAAATCAAAAGACGACAATTCGATTAAGCTACTTCTTTGTAAAAGAGAACTGTAAATGGCACAGAACACATAAAAACATTCACAATTCTTTTTACAATAGAGGTTGGATGATGCAAATAAGGGGGTTTCAATAGTGGTCTACTGATCACAGACAACAAAACTCTTGAATAAAACTGAAGACAATGAAGAAAAAACCAAAATCTGGAGACAGATCTAGTCTTGTCTGATCATCGCACCTGCAACACAGGGAAATAGGGATGCATCCCACCTACTACACATGGGAGGTGCGATGCATCAGATTTCCTAAAGGAGATGGTGCGATGGTCAAGGAACGAGACTTTAACTTGGTTTTTGGTCACAGTTTGCAGTTTAGTCCAAGGATTTAGGCTGAGCAAATGATAGTTAGTAACTACAAAGTATAGGGCTGATCTAATGAGGTTACTCAAGCTACCTCTAGGGCACTTAGGATGTTTTCAAGTCAATTTTTCAGTTCATAAACAAACCCAAAGATTGACTAAAGCATCGTTGATCTACTTTGCACTTGCATAGCAAATGCAGTTTGAAGGCTATGTGGCTTGACTTTAGGCTCCGTCCGTGGTTTATGAATCAAACAAATAGAGACAAGCAATCAAACTAATCTCTCCCCAATGGAGTCACCATTTTGTTATTGGGGAATCTAGTGTCTATTCAAAACTGCTAGTCCCACTAAGACGGGTAGCCATCTTAGAAACAAACAGATTAAAGTTACATGTTTTTCCTTTATGAGAGAGAGATGAGAAAGAAGCAGATAGTACCAACCTCAGTCTTCCGCTTGGCTCCTTGCTTGTTTCCTTTCCCCTTTGACAGAATCTCAATACTGTTTCCTTACTTGTCTAGCTTCAAAGAGCACCTATAGATTCACAACAACATAATGCCATCAAAGCATAGAGATCTTTCACTATAAACAATATAGGATCAAATATATATTGACCATATAAATGCATATAACAACACAATATTCAGAGATACACAAGAATATGGAGGAAAACTCAAATAGCTTTATTAGTAAAAGTCATAGAAGAGAGGATTACAACCACTTGGTTTGACCCAGCACCATCCTCCTAGCTTGAAATCCCTATTCACCTCACACAAAGCAAGATCACCGAACAATGGCTTCAAAAAGAAACCAGCAGCACCTCTTTACAAATTACCAAATTCCAACCTTTGGATCTCTTGGATGAGAGATCCATTTATAGATATTTGCATGGGGGTGAGTCAGCTTTTGGGATTTTGATTAGTGTCATCTCTCTGAAAGTTCCTGGTTCCACATGGAGATTTTAGATCTCTTACTCATCCCTGGGCGAACTCAGAGAGGCAAGTGTCAAATGAGCAGTTTCTAGAAGATTCTCTGGGTTTCCACCTAGAAAACTGCTTGTGCCATTTGTATGCTCTTGCTCATCGTACCCTATGAAAGGGATTTCCAGTATGCATCACAGTTTTTGCATGTGGTAGGTGAGATACATCGCACCTTTAGCACTGGGCAGAATTTATGGTCCTACTTTGACCAGTTCTGAGTAGATTTTCATGGAAAACTTCTAGGAGGTGATGTAATCAGCTGACCTTGCTTCTTTAGGGTATGAAACAACACTTTTAGGGACTTAGAAGCCCTTGATTTATGGACATATGTGATTGGGTTTGCAGTGCCCAAATATGTCTATAACACCTATAGATCCTCATGAGTGACCCAATCTGGGGTCTACCCCCATGGCATCATGATCTTAAAGGCAAAGGTATCTGAATACCTTCCATCCTAAGACACAGTGGGAGTGTGAGCAAGTGAAAAATGGATGCTTTCCCACCCCTCCCACGAAGTTCCATATATTTTTATAACCTCGTCACCCATGTATAAGTCATTCATCCAAGAAACTAACCTATGCATGTAGTCACTAACATATTATTATAATTCACAACAGAACCTTAAATTTAACTATAAGAAAAAAATTGAGACAACAACATGCAATTCAAAGCAAACAAGAGGTCGTTGAATCATCATATTCAACTGCATCTAGGTAGTCCCTTTCCACACTCAATATTCATCACTAATATTTGTTCATAACATTAGTAACTAATATAATATTTTATGTTAAATCGTCATCATGACATAATCATCCACGTATTTGTTAATTGTGAGAAAGAACTAATGTAAAGGGACAACATAATGAATCCATCACATGATCAGACACATCCATCACAACCTTTATAATCATAAAATCAAATTAGAAAACAATTATTACCACATCTACTAATAGTAAGAGTCAAATATATGGACCATCAACCCAAGGTCTTCAAAGAATAATGTATCATCCTTAAGGTTATATCAAGGATAATTTCATATCAAGATCAGTCAACGAAAGTGGGGAAATACATACACCCCTCTTAATAATAGACTTCATCCCAAAGTCCTCAGAAAAGGAATGGAAGAGGGTGACACATCTCCTTGTCATCGTCCTAGCTAGATTGGGACTATAACTATCCCATTAGACCTTCCTTTGGTCTACCAATCATCATCTAAGTGGTAACAATTTCTAGTTTGTAATGCAAGCTAGCACCACCATTACCTTTTTCGTTCCCCTCGTATGTGACGTGTAGATGACTCAAGTCAGTAACATGCAAAGGATCCAAAAAGTAGTGGCATAAGAATGACACATGGAACTTTTATGCATTCATGCCAATGATGTGGGTAATGCAAACCTATATGTTACTGGCCCTTTCTTCTCTATGAATTTGAATGGTCTTACGAATTTTCTCCCTTCCTTTATTTTAAGGAATTATTTTGAGGTTTTATTGTTATAAACACATTATTTCCAATCTTGATTTTACCATAAAAAACAATTTATCTCCAATATCATAACCATGATTCATCCAATGAGCATATGAATAAAACATTTGTTGATCTTGATCTTCCTTTAACCTTTCCTTAATCATGGTTATCAAAAAGAATAATCCCCATGTTGTCAAAATGAAGTTTATTAAAATTGGAAAGTCATGCATTTAAGGTACATAATGAAGTTCATCATTCCCTCTTTTTAAGTGTTCTTGCCATATTTGTAAAGCATGCAAGGAAAGTTGGATCAAAACTACTTTTCCTATCATAATATCCCTCTCTAATCCAATTGTATCCATATTTCATTATAATTATATTACAGTATAGGTATTAACCTAGGATAATACTGGATTGTCTTCAAGGTTGGATGAATGTTTATCTGTATGAATTGTTTCATTCATTCAAGTTACTTTCTATTAAATAGAGGAAAACATGGAAATAAAATCATGTGGAATGACCACTCCTCTTCCTAATAATGTGTTATCCAATACCCCTCCTTATTGAGTCTAGAGATTAAATGTTGTTGCATCTATTTTCCCTTGGAATCTATTATTAATAGTAGAATTTGGCCCAATATGTGCATTCCTTAGTTTTATTCGATTTTGCACATTGTTTATTATTTACCTTTCTCCCTCAAGCTATTGGTAGTCTTTGGATCTACCCTATTATGATCCTAGGATTCTTGTAACCACTCAAACTATGTTTTTTTTTCTCGGCAAAGACTATTATCTATTAACTAAAAATAAAAATATTTTTACATATAAGCGAGACCTCATAAGAGTCATGAGGCCTCTATACACAGCAAGTTCGCCTCAGAATGTAAGGATTCTGAGCATAGGTGCTACAAAAGACTTCATTACAGAGAAACATTTCAGATAAAGACCAGAAGATGAGAGAGGTTGTGCACGAGAGCATAGAAGCGAGAATCCATTGCAAGTCTGCCTGTAAAGCATTGCTTCTGCCTTGAAACTGAGCAAAAACTTCAAGCTGACTGAGATAAGACATATGTTTTATCAAAGAGACCTGAAAATAGTCGACTACTTGACAGACAAAAAACAAAATATACCGAACGGTGCTGCGTGTGCTTAATCTTCCTTGCTCCCGCCAGAGGTCTTCTCGTCTGCTAGACATTCACAAGCCACCCCCAGAACTTCATCGCTAGCCTTATCGTCCTTAAGGATTAAAATTGGGCGGTTGGAATCATTCATAGCTTCAACCCCTTCAGCAGGGAGAGTATCGACATGGGGAAGAGTGATTCTCGGGCTCTCAATGTTGCCTGTTTGATCCACCAATGCTTTCTCCGAACTGTCCAGGGTTAGAGGCTGCTCACTGCTCTGAGAGGGTTCCGGTGCTATGCAAGCCAAAGGATGGATGTGATTTTCTTCCTCAGAGATAATTAAGGTGATGTGGGTAGAGACCAGAGGTCGGTTGAGGTTACTTTGGAATTTAAAATGGGTGGTCTGAAAGGCATTGTTAGGGAGAGGCCGACGAACAGAACTAGTGGGTTGTACATTAGCCTGAGGTGGAGGGGGACTAGCAGGGAAATGATCAGGGTTATCGGAGCTGCTAGGAGAGAGCCGAGAGCCTTCACGAGGATTACCTCTGGGTCTCTTCCTGCCCCCTCGTCGACCCATGATGAAATGCAGGAAAAGGGCAATAGAAACCACAGAACCAACAAAGAGCGTAATAAACAAGCAAAATACATGAACTAGAGCAGGATAAGTGTTTTTCTTACCCCTGAGTCACGTTTGAAACATGCAAGGCATGCCTCTGAGGAGGAGAACTCTCTTGCTTCCAGGAGAGTTCGCAAACCAGAATTTAGAACCAGAGTAATTGGAACACATCGTGAAAAGGAAGAGTTGGGTGGTGAGGAATATAACCATCCTCGCCATGCCTTGAACCATGTAAACCATAAATGCACAGACACCACCATTGCCGTCATAATGCTGAACATTCATATTACCTGAGGTGAATATCTGGGGAGCCCCACCGCTCTGTTGCATGCAGTATGCGGTAATTACACTTGCCATCAGAGCCATTTATGACCGCTCTAACACCCGCATCTGGGGACCACTCAAACTATGTTATCTACTACATTGCAATCATTTTCTTTCATGATATCATAATGGGCATGTTGTAGAATCAATATCAAAACCATCATCAGAGAGTCATTTGATAGACCTCTAAGGAAATTTATTAAAATCCAATCCCATAATATATGAGGGACTAAAAATGGAATGTCATAAGAAAATAACTAAAAGATTGTAATATTTACCCATCTACTAATTTTTTGTCTTGAATATATCATATAAAGAGAAACTTGTCATAAATCCTTCTTCCATCTATGTCATCATTAGCCAATAAACTTTTTTTCAGTAGGCTATGCGTAGGTTGTTTTTTTTTGGGGCATCGTAGATGTGTGTATACTTTTCATAACATAAATATCCATAAATGGAAGTTCTAAACCACTTGAATTACAAAAATGTTGTCAATGTGATTTTTGGAGAGAAATTGGTTTCCTTATTAGTGCTTCACTTTCAGCACTTACTCACAATATTGAACTATTGCATATGAGTGACCCAATTTATGTATCAAACACTATTAACCTTATTCTATTAATTGAAAATGGATAAAATTGTGATCACCATGAATGATAGTCTCTTTTCAAAGAAAATAATTTTATCAACATGTTAGAACCAATGCATACATCTCTTGGTTGTACAATAAATAATTGAAAAAGAATCCCACGAAAATGTTTCAGAGTGGAAATGATTTTAATGATTATAAATAGGATATCTCAACAAAGTAATGACTCCCATGGGAAATATTCTCTTGATAAACATAAGCATGTTGAATAATTCAAATCATAGTTGACAAGAAAGAAACATTGAGTTATGTTTCTCCACCCAATCTCAATGTGTTATATTCATCTCACATGATTCAGGTTGTGTCTTTGAACACAAATAGAGAAAAATATAAAAAGGAGATGGTTGGTATGGAATGTTATGTAACCAGATCACAAAATAGAAGAAAATATAGATCAACAACTTGAAAATCAACCCCTTTGATGGGGCAACCTCCTTTACATCACATAAATGAACAATTCTTGGATGATACAAATGACAAGATCCCCTTGGTATATATACGAGTCTAAAGGGTCACAATATAATCATAGCCAACATAACCATAATAATGTAAGGGCACAACAATAACAATATGGGGGTTACATGGGCACTACAATAACAATTAATGGGATAAATTAACAATAACAATAAGGGGGATACACCAATATTATAGGGACATAACATGCCCCTCTCCTTAAAAAAGAAAGTGTTGTCCTCAATGCTTCAGTAGTTCTAGATGCTTCTGTATAAAATTCTCGTCCTCCAATGTAGAATTTTATATGGGGAAGTTCTTCCACTTAATGAGACACTATGAAATTGATTGATTTCATAGTTTTTGGGTTCTTGTTTCTGTGACTTCTTTAGGCTCCAATATGATTTTTCCTTTCTTTTCATGTTCTCGAAATATTATTTTAATTGGAAGCTTGTCACCGATAACCTTCTTTAAGAATGAAACATGGAAAGCTTGGTGTACTCGGGAATATGAAGGCAACTCAAATTTGTATTCCACAATACCAATGTTTTGCAACACCTTGTAAGGACCATAGTACTCGATTGATAATTTATTATCCTTATTAGATTGCTTGAGGGACATTTGTTTGTATGGTTGTAGCCTTAAAAATACTCAGTCGCTTACGTCAAAACTTATTTCACTGCAATGTTGATCTGCCTATTATTTCATTCAATTTTGCGCTAGAGTGAGGTTATCCTTTAAGAGTTGGGGAATTGTTGTTGATACTCAATGTGATCTTCCACTACTTTAACCTTAGAATTTTCTCATAAATATGATGTGATGGATGGTGGTGATATTCATAAAGCGCCATAAATGTGATCATTTTCGCTGCAGTATGGAAGGAAGTGTTATACCACCATTCAGATAGAGGTAACCACTTGATCCATTGTGTCTGTTTATTAAATACGAAGAAACAAATATATCCTTCCAAACAAAAAATTCACTATCATAGTTTTCTCATCAGATTGAGGATGATAAGATAATTTATGAGCTAATTGATCACCAAGACAAGAAAATAATTTCGTCCAAATTTTTCTAGTGAAAATGGGATATCTATCACTTACAATAATCTTTGGGTTTCCATTTATCTTTTGAATTGTTTCCATAAATGCACTAGCAATTGTGCTATATTTAAAAGAGTGAGATAATGCACAAAAGTGTACATATTTGGTAAGTCTATCAACTGCTACCATTATGAAACTATTTCCTTTAGAATTGGGTAAACCTATGATGAAATCCTTCAAGACCTCCTCCCAACGCTAACTTAGAATGACTAAATGTTGTAACAAACCTGGGGTCGTAATTGTCTCAACTTTATTTTGTTGGAAAAATAAATATTATACCACAAACTTCTAAATATGATATTTAAGGGCATCACAAAAAAATCCTTCTTGACACTTTGTTAAGTTTTTTAAAATGCTAAATGCCCTCCTAAAGGAGAGGTGTGCAATTCCAAAAGAATATTTTTTTGAGTTGGGAATTCTCACATAGATATAAATGATCTTTGTACCATAATGAGTCATTTTTCGAGTTAAATGTATCACATGTACGAGGATATTGTTGCAAATTTTGAATGAGCATCCACAATTCTTCATCATTATTCCATTCCTCCCTTGCTTTTGTTATCCAGCTAGTTTGGATAATATAAATGGCATAGAGAAATGATTCCACGTCCTCATCCCTTATTGAGAGTGTATCTGCAACAACATTTTTCTTCCTTTTTTGTAGATGATTTCAAAATCATAACCCAACATTTTAGTGACCCATTTTTGCTTCTCTTCTAAAGATAATATCTGTTCAAAAAAGTATTTAATACTATCATATTTTTTTTTTTACCTTGAAGTGTCTTCCCATTAGGTAAGGACACCACTGCTTCAGGGCATGTAGTATTGCCAATATTTCATTCTCATAAAAAGGTTTGTGTAAATACTTACCCTTGATTTGACGAATTTCAAAATAAATGGGTCTTCCATCTTGCATTAAAAAGCACCAATTCCATTTCCTAAGGCATCACATTCCACCATAAAGGTTTATGTGAAGTCTAGAGTAGCTAAATCATAGTTTGGCACATTGCCTCTTTAATATGTTCAAAGGACTTCGTTACTTTTGTAGTCCATAAAAGTGCATATTTCTTGAGTAATGTTGTTAGAGGTGTTGTTATTTTCCATAATTCTTAACAAACTTGCAATAATACCCTTTCAACCCAAAAAATACTTGAAGATTGTTTAGGGTTGTGGGGATTTTCCATTCCTTGATGGCTTTAATTTTGTTAGGATCTACCTTAACACCCTTATGAGATACAATATGACCCAAATATTCCACCTCTCGTACCACAAAGAAACATTCAGAGGTTTTTGCATAAAATTGTTTCCCCTCCAATAGTTTGAGCACCCTCTCAACATGTTGAACATGATTCTTCCAAAACTTGTTGTAAAATTAACACAAATTTTTTAAGGAATGGTTTGAAAATGGAATTCATCAAACATTGAAATGTGGAAGGTGCATTAGTAAGGCCAAAAGGCAAGACCAAAAATTCATAATGACCTTCATGAGTTGTGAATGTTATTTTTGGAATGCCTTCAGACTTCATTCTAATTTGATGATATCTTGAAAAGAGATTGAGAATGGTGGAATAAACTACTCCATGTAATTCATCAATGACAGGAATGGGAAATTTATCTTTAATAGTGAGCTTGTTCAACTCCCTATAATAAAGACACATATGCCATGATCCATACTTCTTTTGAACCAATACTACTCGAGTTGAGAAAGAACTTTTTCTAGGTTCATACCTGACTCTAACATTTATGCAACCATATGTTCAATTTCACACTTTTAGGCATAGGGATATATGTAAGGTTTGATGTTTATAGGAATGCTTTGTGGAATCAAGTGAATAGCATGATCATCATCATGAATAGTTGGGAGGCCTTTGCGAGCATCAAATGCCTTGGAATGATTGTCCAAGGTTCTTTGAAGATCTACAGAAACAAATGATTTCGATGTTTGAACATCTAGTGAACTTAATTGTGAGATTATGCCTCCTTTTTCTTTGTTAAAAATATTTTTCATGCCATTAGAGCTGATTATCTTCCCAGTTTTCTCCATGATGCCCCTTAATTCAATTTCCTTTCCTTCCAGGGAAAATTTGAAGAAAAATTCTTAAAAATTAAAAGTTATCGTCCCAAAGATTGTAAGCATTGGACTCCTAATACAACATCAACACCACCCATTAAAATGGAAAGCATTGAATTATTCAATACATATTCCCCCATGGTTAGATTGATAATATGGCACTTTCGTGAGCAATTTATAGTTCCTCCATTTGCAACCATCAATTGACACTTTGGTGCCGGATATATAAAGAAATTCAATTCCACGGCTATCTTACAATGAATAAAATTATGGGTACTAACATAATCAATCAAAACTATTACTTTTTTCTTCTCGATATATCCTTCTATCTTGAGAGTTTGAGGAGTGTTAATTGCTACCAATGAATTACAAGATATGGTCATATTCATTTATTCTTTCTCTCGGGTTGGTTCCTAGTGTATATTCTCTTCTTTGGATGTTTCTTGTTCCTTTTCTTCCTCATATTCAAAATCTATGTAAAATAATTTCTTATCTCCAAACTTATGACTCTTAGTCTATTTGATATCACAAGTGTAACAAAGCCCTTTTGCTCTTTTTTCCTCAAGTTGTTGTTGTGTCAACCTTGTAGGTTGTGGGAGGTTAGGAGCAGAAACACTTCCATATTTATAGTTGTGAGTGGTAGAATTCCTTGTTTACATGATTTTTCTTTCATCTTTTCTTTCCACCTTGAATGCCTTCGCCAATGAATTAGGCTACCAAAGGTGAAGCTTGTGTTGGATGTTATCTTTTAAAATCCCTATGAAGACATCAATCATATGCTCCTCTAGAATATCATTTACCTTAATATTCAATCTTTGGAAGTCCTCAATGTTCTTTGTCATTGAACTCTTTCGTTTGAGATTTATCAATTGGCTAAAGAATACATTGCTCTATGTATCCTCATAATGTCCTACCAATTATTTTGTAAAAATTGTCGAGGTGAAAATTGATCTAGGAAAACAAAGTCATCAATACCACACAAATTGATTTTGTTCTAAATATAAAGATGCAATGTGTACCTTTTGTGTATGCGGCACATCATGTAGATCAAAGAATTTCTTGATCTATAGTATCCATGTTATCAGATCCTTGTCATCAAACTTCCTCATATGAATCTTTGAAATGTGGTTAGTCTTCAACCCACTTTTCGAGTATCCAAAATCCTAATTTGTATTCCTTTTTTCCTCATCATGATTTTCATAGAGTACCTTGTTGGCACTAGAAAGCATTTATTGCAGCAACTTTGTCAAACCTTCCTTCAAACCTTAGAGGTCCATTTTTATTTATGTTTTTAAACCATCCTTCAAACCTTCCATATTGACATTCATAATTTCTTTCATGTCAAACCATCCATCTTAGCTTCTAGTCCATTTTTGGTTACTCTTTGTGAGAGTGAAATTTGTTGCAGCTGGTCTAGTAATTTTGATATATCATGTGGCATTTCTTCCTCTCCTTAGTGTGTCATACTATAGTATTCATTTTCTTGATACAAGGCACATTGGGACAAAATAATTATTTTTATGCTTGATTATGCCCTTTGAATCACTTCAAACATTTTTTTTAAGTACACACATTTTTCTTTGTTTAGGAAATCAATATTGAAATTGTTGTATATCTTTAATTTTAGCTCTCTAAGGTCTAAAAATTCATCCTTTTGTATCCCTTTGAGTCTTTTTTCCAACACCACAAGTTAATCTAATGTTGGATTTTCCAAGATAAAGTTATGCCCAATCTCCCACGATGTCCCAATTATGGACTCATTCAGTAAAGAAAACTTGTAAACTTGTACGGAATGCCACATGTCATTGTTTCAACCAATGATCATAGAGAAAGTTATGACTATTTTTAGTAGGTGGCCTATTTGAGAATAAATTCTAGAGCATGCAAAAACCCTAAATTCTTTGAACCATATCTCATAAAAAATAGGTAACAAAGATATGAAATTTTTACATGAATTTCACCAAGAATTCTGCTCCACAAGGTCAAAATTTAAGCTTCTACTAAAAATCCAAGATGACCTATTTAAAGCATCAAAACACTAGAATCCAAACCTCTCATACCAAATGTCATGTAACAAAATCATAAAACAAAAGAAAAGATAGATCAATGACTAGAAAATTAGCCTCTTAGATGAAACCTCCTTTACATCACATAAATGAACAATTCTTGGATGATACAAATGACAAGACCTCCTTAATATATGTAGGAGTATAAAGGGTAACAACATAGTTAGTGAGAGCCTACATAACCATAATAATGTAAGGGCCCAACAATAACAATATAAGGGTTACATGGTCACAACAATAATAACAAGGGGATACACTAGTATTATAGGGACCTAAAATGGAAATACAATTGATAGAAACAATATAGAAAAAGATTGAAAACTAATAAAACCAAAATTGGCTATTATCACATAATTTACTTCAATTCTTAGCACTAACACTTATGCTATTATTGTTTTCAATGCACTTAATATTGGAAACTATATTGAGATATATTCTAGGGAATTTGTATTTTAGTGTGTAGGAAATAGAACACAACCATTCTATGAACTTGGAGGTCTGCACAAGATTGTTAATGAGAATGGTCAAATACAAATGTTTTTATGAGATAAAACATGGATCTCATTAATTACATTGTCCATACATGCAATTTGAGAGGAACACTACACACACATCAACCATTCTAATAAGGATTTTGAAGGTCCTTTCAAATGAGATAAATAACCCTATAAAAATTTCAAATATGAAATTAAAAATAGGTATTGTGTCCCAATTAGGTGTGTGAACTATGCTCCATTGATTATGAATGTTTGAACTTTGTACTAATGGAGTTTCTTATATGTTTTTATGCATTAACTCTAGTTACATATGACATCGTCAACTACTAACCTTCGAAAAGAAATAAACCTCTCTTTCAAAAATAAGTTATTAACACACAATTAAGCTTAGTTAGATATGAATTTCATATCATTAAATGAATAAATTAATAAATATCCATATATACCAAAATAGTTTACTTTTTGCAAATAAAAAATTCCACAAAATTTATGTTCATTAAAGGACCTTGAGAAAGCAATCATCAAAAATAGTCTCATTAGCATTTCCCAAAGGGATAAATATAAAGGCAAAAGGAAACCAGGAAAACAAAGATACATAAACATCATAAATATGTGAAGTATAACTATAGCTAACAATGCAAGCTATAAATATTTTTTTTTCATTTGAAGCTTTTTCAATTGTCTTACCCTGCAAAAAAAGATGTTGACCTCAAAGGATATGAAGGAAAATTAAAAAGAAACCAAAATTCAAAAATTTAATGAACTTTCTTTCCATGAGTGAATGAGTTCAGCAAAGTCTCTAACTCCAATAGGAAAAATAAAAGCCAACAAAACAAAAACTAACCATCAATATGTTTATTAAATTACTTTGCAATGAAAAATGACTTAGTTCACCCTACCCAAAAAGATAACCATTATTTTGGTTTGATATGTTTTTCACAGGGATTGGAAGTAGCGTTAGTATCGAATCTGGTTACAATTAAAATCTTAGGATATTGAAAAAGGAAGTAGACATTGATAAAGAAACATTATGGACATTGTAAAATCTTAGGATATTGAAAAAGGAAGTAGACATTGATAAAGAAACATTATGGATGTGCTCGTAACAAATCTAGCTTCCAAGAAAACTAGAAAGCAACCCATATTTGATGTAATGGCCACTAACATGAAAAATCCTCAGTCTGCCATTTTTGGATGAAAATTTTTCATTCTCACTAAAAAAGAAATGTTATGTTATTTTCATTCTTAGCAAAATTGCCAAGTGTCATAAGATAATCGTACAGATATTGTGAAGTACACATCTGATTTGCTAGAGGTGGTCAACACAAAAGAGGTTCTAACAGAAGCTTAGATAAAGTTTCAGGAAGGATGAATCGGAAGTCAATTGAGAGTATCCTAGATGGTTGGGAGGGATTAACTAAACTGCCCATCCTAGTTTTCCATAGTGACCAATCAGTGACTTGGACCAGGACTAAGCCAATTATACCAAACTCATAAGCAAAGTCAGAATATGGATCTCGAGCATGATAATGATATTACTAAGAAATATGCAGCCAAAACATTATATATTATAACATTGTACGACAATTATAACTTTCCGCACAGTATTCTGTATTGTAGGTTACCAAGTTATCAGGCAGAGTCAAATAGTTCATACCCAATATAGGCCAATCAATTTGAGTACCAGAGTTTGTTCTCTATAACAATAAGAAGGTGGCTCATTTTAGCTTTGAATAAAATAGATGGGTACTCTTACAGGCGCCTGAAATAGAAAGTAGCCACATGTTTTGCTGTTAATGTCCCTACTATTTATGTGAAAACCCCTACATGCTCATCTATTGATTCTACTATCTATCTATCTGGTCGGTTCTTTGTAATGTGGAAGGCAGAACAAGGTAGCAGCAAGTCAAGCGTTAACGGATACCATACCAATTGAATGACCATGCAAATGTGTTTAGGGTTTATCCATGAACGGTGCTTTATTTCACCTTATATAAAATCTAATGAAACGAGTTGGGTGCTAGCTCGTTATACTATTTTACGGGGATACGCACATGACCATGGAGACTTAGTTAGCTACTTCATTCGTATTTCTACAGTTGATAAAAAGAAACATGCTCACGTTTCCCTACCCACTATGCATTATAGAACCTTCTCCATCGATGGTTTCATAATTAGATATCATTGGATCAGATCCATCTCGTTTGAACTTTTGATACAGTTGATAAATGATATGGTCGATCGCCCCAAAACATAATAATTTTATATGGATGGAAACAATGAATATTTGAGCACTGGAACCTATGAATCGAAAAGAGGTTCTAGCACGAGAATGAACACAATTGAAAGACTAAGATTTCTCTGATCACCATTTATACATTACTCATATGTTGTATTAGTAATGGAAATAAGCTTTCTCATAACATAACCGAGGTATACGGCACAATACTCACTAATAGAGAGTGAATTACAACTTTGACTACACAGTTATGTCAGCAGTTTCTTGCTACAGTTCACCCCGCAATTGCATTCACAGTACACCCTTATTCTTTCCTTGTAAAAAAAATACAATCTCACATTTACCCCAGAGCCTATGGCCTACGCTGAGTAAAATAAATCTTCTACATTTAACCTGGATCCTATGCCCTATTCTTACTGGCATTTGATTCTAACTGCATTTGTTCTTACACCGTAAGAAAAAAGAGCCTAATGCCTACCCTTATGTTCTCTTAATCCAAACAAGATTACCTCCTCTTGATTCTAACTGGACTATCTCTTACAGCATAAAATAGAGACATAATAGAGACATACAAGGTTGTTTCCATTTCCTCAGATGGAAATTTAATGTCAAAATGTATTGCATGGATAGAAAATATAACGTAATGTAATTTTGTACATGTTAAATCTACATAGTGAACACATAGTTTAACAGTTCAATAGCCAACTAGATGAGTTCACAGCCAAACATTCTGTAATATTTGTGTAATCTGCAACCAATTAAGTTATCACTGTATTTTAGAAGGATCATTGTACACTTCAGCATAGTTACCTAGTCTTCTTTCCACCGAGGCTATAGTGAATACAAATCTATTTAAGATAAAATAAAAGGGATTTAAAACTTGTTAATTTCGAGCAAACTGAACATTAATCTCTTTAACGAAAAAAAAATACAAACTTTGAATTTTCCAAAAAAAATGCCTTCATCACTATGTTTGTCATTGAATACTCTTCATCTTTACAAATAAATACATCACATCCATGTAGAATGATAGAAGCGACTGCCACTGTCACGTCATCAATTTCACAAACTCCCCATGACACCTAAGCATGGAGGAAGGGTTGATAAGTGGAATTTTGATAATTAATATGTGGCTCGTCATTTTTGGTCTCTTCCAGTGCAGCACCACGTGCTTTCATCGAATAACGTTGCTACCTATTAAACACGACACATGCAAAGTCCCATGCTTACATAACACCCCACCAAATTTAGTTGAAATCATGATAAGCAGAAATTTGATGTCGATTATTATAGTCAGTAAGAAAGATCGTCCTCAACCTCCGATGCTCCATAAGATGTATGTGGGAATTTCACCGCAACTTATATGAAATTTAATGACAATCAACAACCAAATTGCATATGTGGCAAGTGAGTAATGAATTGGTGATTTGAACACCTGGTGCATAGGGGTCGTAGAAAGAGACATGAATTGCAGATCACTATAGGTTAGATCACTAGTTCCGTTTTGAGATTGATATGAAGGGTTCTCAATTTTGGAGTGCATAACTAATTTGAGTCAGAACTCTTTGATTATTCGATCCATACATTCATTTTATTTATAAATATAACCAGTAATAACTACCATAGATCAAGATAGAATTTTGGACAAATATCTATGGTGGAAGATCTGATTCATGGTCAAGTGGATAGAGCCTGGGATCAACTCGCTCAAATCCCAAACAAATTAGTGGAACAATTTAGATACTGGACCAGCCGATTCAGACCAATCTAAACCAGCTAGGTCCATCCTGCACTAACCAAGTCACCTTCCCCATATGCGGAGTGCAGCCACCTTAGAATGCAGATTTGGAAAGGCATGCACAAAGATCATTATTTTTTATTGAGGCTCAAGCTCCCTAGAAAGGCCTTGAAAAAATACAACCAAGTCACCTTGCCCATATGCGGAGTGCAGCCACCTTAGAATGCAGATTTGCAAAGGCATGCACAAAGATCATTATCTTTTATTGAGGCTCAAGCTCCCTAGAAAGGCCTTGAAAAAATACATCGTTGCGGCAGGTGACATGTGCAAATATCATTCTAGACTTATCAGTTTGACACATCAAATGATCATTGCCATGGTTGCTCTCGTTTGGTGGCATTTTCATTTTTATAATGTTTCATATGGTCATTTTTATAATGTTTCATATTGTATTGTAAGCTTCCCTCCTAGAGAGACACTTGATCACTTTTTTTAGTTGATCCAAAGTGCAAGATGGATCATTTTGAAACGAGAGTGACGTAGCAATGGCTAGGGCAATGGAAAAGGTTGAATTCACATTCATGGGCTTGCATTTCCAAAATTATAGGTAGTATAATCGCTTCAGAACGACTTATCACTGCAAACACACAATAACTAAACTCTATTTATCCAATCAATTTAGGAAAACAATTTAGAAACAATCTGCAAAAATGTCGTGGGAGAAGGTGTATAGACATGGAGTCAATCCATGGAAGAGTACAAGGGCAACTTAGTTTGTGACATGAATGAGAGACTTTATGAGTCACCTATAGAAAGGTAGCTTGCTGCTGGTAGATTGAAGAACTAGCGGAAAACGATAGCTTATTGCCCAATCTGACTCCTGAAAAATGCGTTATCAAATCTCTTTATGGCACAGTCAATTATTCCTATTACTCTTAAAAAAACTTCCTATTACTCTTAAAAACACTATGCATGTGTATTATTTCTAGAATGCAGCTTTGTGGAGTTTCATTTTACATTAAATGCCTATTGTCAAATCTAGTCCAAATTGAAAAACATGACTAAAAAGAAGACACTTTCAGCAAGCATCGGTTAAAATTTTATTTCCTATAAGATACAATGTCTATTTTAAATCTGAATATAATCTAAGATACAACAGCTTGTCAAAGTTGGTTATATCCCTAAGTTTCACTTTTGACTTTGGTGTCATCACTCACTTGTTTTTAGTGATGGCTTTCATGATTTCAAGTGAAATTGTGACACATTTTGAAGGAACACTTTAAAACTAATCCAAATTGCAAGTTTTGGACTTTTGAGTATAGTTTGTGTTATAATGCTAATTTTTACATATTCTCATCCTAAAATACATTGCACTTCTAAGTGAAATATATGTTATCATTAATTCACTATTTAGTTGAAGCAATTTGGGTAAATTGTTGTAGTTTTGTAACAAACATAAAGATGATTTAAAATTCATATTTTTGTAGTGTAAATGTCAAATGCTAACACCTCCATAGGTTTTAATAGCTTAAACTTGCCTTTGATACCAAGTGTAGAGACTTTCCTTAGGAATTTTTTTTTTTACATACCCAACTCAACATAATAGCAACTAATTATTACATGCAGGAAAGCATGCTAGTATTTTATTAACCAATACTTAATGGAGTCTAAGTTATCATGTTGCAAATAATAAGAAAATGAATATTTTCATTTTAAACTAATCTTCCATTAGAAACATTCATTATGAAAGTCACACAGTAATTAAAAACACATCAACATGAGAAGCACGTATTAATTTTAAGGCCCATACATCAATAGTCCATAAATTCACATATATCCTTCACTTTTACAATACTATAATTATCAAGCATGTAATAAAACTTTATGGAAACAATGGGTATCATTCACCAACCACGTGGAGATTGGTTCTCTTCTTCAATGCTTCTTGTGCTCTCTTGTTGTTGTTTGCGTACACATGTGAAGGATGTTAACAAGGATGTTAACTTCTCTTCTTCATTTCTTCTTGTGCATTACATCTAGACCAAACATTGTCAACTCAACCATTGACCTCCTAGCCCAAACATTGTCAACTCAACCATTGACCTCCTAGCCTACTCATTGGCATAGAAAATTTTAGGGGCGAATGTTCGCCCTTTGGCGAAATTAAGGGGTTTTAAATTTTTAGTGGGCAAATATTTTGTATCATAGTACATTTTTACAAATCACCTCAAATAGCCCACCTTATTTTAAGGGAGAGAGTAAAAAAGGTAAATTTAGCCCTTGAAATTAGGAGTTACAACCTTCCATTTGCCCATTTTCAAGAACAGGTTTTATTTAAGTGAATCCATTCGCCCATTTTCAAGAATAGGTTTTATTTAAGTGAATCCTATGGGCCAAAGGCCCAAATACCATATTTATAAAAGAGGTATGGTAAATTAATAAAAATATAAATAAATGAGAGGTATGGTAAATAAATAAAACATTTTTTATATTTACTCCATAAGTCACTTTATATACATGCAAGGGTGTAAACAAATAAAAATATAAGTAAAGTGGAGGTATGGTAAATAAATAAAACGTCTTTCTATACTTACTCAAAAGGTATGGTAAATAAATAAAAATATAAATAAACTTGATGCATGGTAAATAAATAAAACCTCTTTTTATATTTATTCCATAACCCTCGTTCTATTTATGTTCTATTTATGAAGGCTCAAGAAAGAGGTTTTATTTAAGTGAATCCTATGGGCCAAATACCATATTTGTAAAAGACGTATGGTAAATTAATAAAAATATAAATAAATGAGAGGTATGGTAAACAAATAAAACATTTTTTATATTTACTCCATAAGTCACCTTATATTTACTAACACTCAAAAAAACGCGTTATATTTAGGTGAAACCTATGGGCAAAATACTATGGGACAAATACCGGACTAGATTGTTATTAATACCATGCAAAAAACATTATTAACCCTAATATTAATATTAATAAAAATAAAAATGGCACATGGTATTGACCCATGGTATTGACCTGGAATGTAGCCTATTTAAATGGGGGAATTAAACCAGCATAGATCCATCTTTACTCTGGATCTACTAACCCCCGAGAGGTATCAAATATCATGATATGCAAACTAGCATTGAGTGAAAAAATATTTGATCCAATCAAGAGTAAAAAGGGATGTTGTAATTTAATGTATGTTAAACATTTTAGCTTGGATTTTAGCTTGGTTAAAATAAAAAATAAAATAAAAATCAACTATTAATTTTATTAATTTTTATAAATTACTAATAGTAATTTTTAAGCTCCAGGTTTATGATAACCCATGGTATTGACCCATGGTAGTACCATGGTATTCATGTGAGCATAGACTATTTAAAGGGGAAATTCTATCATCTTAGATCCATCTTAATTCTGGGTCTACAAGTGCTCAGAGGGATAAATAGATTTCATCCCCCTAAGAGTGGTAGATGTGGAGTTAAGATGGATATAGGTTGGTTTTTATGATAATGAAGATATTAAATAAACTTAGGAAATTATATTGTAAAAACATATTAAGGTGAATGGTTAAAGCATAGACATTGGACAAGTATATTTGTATCCTTCTATAACTTTCCAACATATTCTGGAGTAAAGAGATTGTAATTTGGGTAATTTTTCTAATTGCAAATAGGAACATAGTTGTGTATTGGCAGGGTGGTTATGAGGTCCCTAGAAGTGATGAACTTGAATTTTTCTTGGTTTTATATATAGTATTAGGTTTTTTCTCATGCTTTCTGTGAATGGCACGGGTGAATTTTATCCTACACCCACTAGGTTATTGATATGTAATTTCGGTAATTTTGATTTCAAAAGATATTTTAAAGAAATGTAATGATTTCATTTGTGTATTCAATAAACAAAAGATTTTATAATTGAGTAAAATATTCGCCATGCCTGGTGAGAGATTCGCCAAAAATTATATATACATATCATATTATTGATAAAATCGCCTTCTATTTGTCCTATATACCATGGAGATTCGGCCATTTATTATAAATGTAAATTTGGGGGGGTTCTTAAAATTTTCCCTGCTCATTGGGTACTCTTCTTCCCCACATACCCAGAGATGCAATGGGGATGTAAGGTAGAGGAAGAATACTAAAGAGTGAAGAGAGCACCCTTGGCTCGAGATTTCCCTCTCTAATGGCCTTCATCATACCAAACTCACTATAGACTTTGTAGTCACTCACAATAGCATTATGTAATTCATCCAACAATAGGAAAAAAAGTGATCCCTCTCCCATATCTTGCTCCTTTTATAGGAGGCATCATAGCTGACACTTGTCACTTCATGCAAAAAAAAATTATTTTTGTTAATTTGAAAGTTTGATCATCCAGCCATCCATATGTCAACCTCTCACCAAGGGTCTCCTAAATTATTTACTTAAAAAAAAATTAAAATTATATTTTCCCTCACCCCAACATAACTCCCTATTTCTTCTCCTATTTGTCTCTTGATCCGCCTTTTATCTCCTTATTTTTTGTTCATTAATGAAGTCAAATGGTAGGTCTGAGATTGGTTCCCGAACTACACCCTACTTTATCTGAAACTCACTTTTAGATGGAGATCCTTGTGTTGCGTCTTGCAACATGGAGGTTCTCTCATGAAACTAAATTTCTCTAATTTAATTTATTATTCTTTAATTTCATTCACCACCCTCTTTTCTTCATGAGGTTAAACTATCCTAGGATTAATGTTTCTAATTAATTCTATGTTCCTTTCTCCTTTTTGCTTATTAAAACACTTACATAATTTGGAGTTACATTAAATGTGCATTATCTACCTAAGATTTTCCAAACCTCGGAAGAATAGAGTTACTCAATTGATCTAATTTTATTATTATTATTATTACTATTATTTTATTTCTATATATTCTCCCTTTATCCCAAGGTTTACTCTCGATTTAGTTAATGTGGTTAGACAACCTTACTTACTGCATTATGTGAGTTAGTATGATTATCATATCTTAATTATATTTTACTTTGGTTGAGGCCTCTACATCCTCTGGTATAGTCAGTTCATGCACTAACTTGCAATATTACTTGATCATTGTCTCCAATTGCTGACAGTGTGTCTGCAACTCTTCCTTTTCCTTCAACACCTGAGTTTTCTTTGCGAACAACTATTCATTGTTAACCTTAAATTCACTGATGACTGTGAGTGCACACTATTCCCTGTTCCTCAATTCTTCTTACACTCCATGATGCAATGCATGGAGGGTCTGGAGCGGAAGTGCAGCCAAATTTAGCCCCATTTCCTTCACTTTATTAATCACAATGCAATCCTCTTATGACTCTGTGCAAAAAGACCCCTCTGGTAATGGAATGACTTTGAGGTCCAAAGTCCATTCTAGTACCATTGTGTTATTGCCTTTTGTTATGCTCACTTGCGCTCCACTCGGTTGTTTGACACCCGCCTAGATCCTGTTCGCCTGGATGTGTAACTCATAGGTATCCTTTCGGATGCTCCTCAACATCTACATATATTGCTATTTAAATTGTTGCAACACCTTAGTTATCCTATCTCGTATATTGTCTTCGATCTCATCGAGATCACCTTTGGTCAGCACCATGGGATCGATATGTGTCTACTTATCAAACTTATGCTTTTCTCGTCCCACCCATCTGCTCCTACCCACATCTCTTTACGATGAATGTAATGCTTTTCTCCTCACCACTACCTCCTCCCTGTGCTGATAACTCTTGCTCATCAGTGTGATGTGAAGAAGACTCTCTACCCTCCTCCATATCCAGCTGATCCTTCTTTTCTTTCTCTTTAGCAGTGTGCTCTTTTCCCATCCGTTCCTTCTTTGTGGCTGCCTTAGCATCTTCCTTCTTTTTCTACTCGACCAAGGTGTGCATGACCTTCTGAGCAGCATGCTTCCACTTCTGCACACTAGAGCTCTCTGCGCCTTTCCTTGTTCCCAAATCTAATGTTGTAGATTCACTCCACTCTACTCGACAACACCCTACAACTTCTTGCACATCTATCTCAAACACCAAATAAGGCAACATATCCCATGTTTCCTTTGGGTCCTTTTGCGCATGGATTGACACATTGTGAAAGTCAACCTTGAAATTCACGTAGGCTGTCAATTGTTCAAAGAAGGTTGGGGACAACTTTGGCCTGTAATTAACCACCATATGAAGGTCCATTTGCATCAGGATCCAGAAAATCTTCATCTCCTTGACCCATGTCTCATCCTTTATAGACCAAAATGAGGCAAACCACATTGCCTCAAGTAAATCTTCCTTGTGCGGAGGAAACTGACTGTCCTCTGGCAACCTCCAAGCAACTAAGATGATAGAAAATAAAAGACAAGCATAATGAAATGACTTTCTTTCCTCTTGGGCTTCTCGATAGTTTGTGAGGAACTCATGGCAAAGATATTTGGACCAATTATACTGCATTCCCTTCGCGCATTGTGCAACAAGTGACACTACCGGCGCCAGAAATTCATCCACGCAACACTTCCTCATGATCTTTCCCGTGAGGATCTGGGTAGTGAACTATACTACCTAGTCCTGAATTGATAGGATAGAGTATCCATGTGACTTTTTCACAAGACCATACTCTTTCTTCATCTTATCAACTAGTTCCTTCTCCCTAGTTTTCCCTCCAAGCTCCTTGGTAGGGTCCACTCCTTTATATGGAAACTTATTTATCCTATGGATCAACATGTCCATTATTGGAATGGGCAGCCCAAGCCACAAAATCCCATTATGCACCAGTGCAAGGAGCTAGTGCACACACACCTGATAATTGAGCGCTAATAGTGCAGTATAAAGATCATGTTCAGTAGCCTCTCCTGCTCAACATTGCGGACCCACGTCATGGGATCCAACGTCATAACTCCCATTTCTTCATAATATATCTTTTTCATATACTTATGGGTCATTAAGTGTGGGAAATTTTCATGCCCTGCGAGGTCGCAGTCCTCTATTTTCAAGACCGAAATTTGGGCAAACCTGGGACCTTCAAATTTGACCTAATCAAGTAGCAAGGGTGTCGATATTGTGAATTTCCTAGAATCACGATTCTTGGGCACTTTAGTTTTTCCCTTCCGTGGAGGGATGTACTCAGGAAGCCTTGAAATAGGTTCAATTCCCTTGACATCAACTTCTTTCACACCTTGGTATTCTTCTTTGTCTAAATCCACCACTTTCTTTGGATATTATTTTTTTTTCTCCTTTTGCCAAACGTCCAGATTTTTCCTCAGTGACATTCTCACAGGCACCAAATTATTCTTCTTTTCCTTCATGGTGGAGTTCTTGTCCCTTATGGCTAACTGTTTCTCTTTTGTAGCAGTTTTCTTTGGCCTAGGCGACCTCAGCACCATAGGCACAATGGGCGTAGCTTCCATACTGGTTACTTCAGGGCTTGGCGCATCATAAACAATAGCTTCTGAACTTATGGCTTCAGCAAGTTTGTAAAGTTCATATTCTCAATGAGTCGCTCTCGGGATGCTGTAGTATAGTTTGCAAACGAGGGGCGCATCACAAATTCTTCCCAGAACACATGATTCATATGCTACAGACAATAAAATATGCAAGCAACTCTTAGAATGCAAATTGTTCATTGTTGGACCAAAATGCGTAATTGATAAGGGTTTTGTATTCAAATCCGACCATTCCCCCCAATTTTTGATAATCAATGCCCCTTTGGTGGCAAATCTCCAAATATTTTCACAATAAATAGCACCTGCCCACTCCTCTTAACCATTTTTAGGCCATCAAGTCATGAATAGTAACCTCAATGATTACCTTTGGACCTACTTGCACAACACTATCTTCCATGGCGCAACTCATCCAGTGCAGCTTCACCTGTCACACCCCTACCACCCATCACACAACGTTTCTACCAAGATTTTCCCTGAGTCAGGAAGCGTAGTTTATAGTCCCACAACCCCTTGTAGCTACCTGGATTATTGATACTGTCCTGTTACCATATAGTCATCGTGGAGGGGCAGGATCCCTTGTATACACCTTCAATCTACTACCATTCACTTTTCTAGGGAATGGTTCCCTATTCAACTTCGTGAGCTGAACTGCACCACCATTTGTGATATCCTTAATGACATATGACCCAAACCAGTGCATTTGAAATTTTCCTATAAAATTCGTAAAGTTTCTATCATATAATAACACCAAATCATCGACCTTGAATGTGCGCAACTTAATGTGCATAACATGCCATGCTTTTTTGCATTCCTTTTGTACTTGCTGATGAAATCGAGATAGGAAATGGTCTTCCTTTAACTCCGTGATCTACGGGAGCCATTCCTCCAAGATCTCGCGATATGCCATCTTAGTCAAGGCTTCTATCCTTAAGCTGGGAACAATTTATTCCATTGGCATGACAACTTCAATTCCATAGACCAACCTGAATGGTGTTTTTCCTATCAATTTCTTGCAGATCATTCTATAAGCCCATAATACATTAGGTATGTGCATGTCCTAATCATTCCTCTATGCATTACATACCTTCATCAATGCATGCTCTAAGATATTATTAAAAGCTTCCACCGTTCCATTTGCTTGTGGGTGATAGGGCATGATCTTTTGATGATATACATGAAATTCTTCCAACATCGTGCTGATCATTTCATTCAAAAAATGCGTACCTCTATCACTCATAAAAATCTTCAGGCATCCGAAACTTGTTAAGACATACTCGAAGAGAAACTTCGCAGCAACGACAGCTTTACAATCTCTCATTGGATACGCTTCCACCCATCAGGTTAAATACTTTGTTGCAGTAATGATATAACACGTGCCTTTCGTCTTTCCTAGTGGTTGTATGGGACCTATAAAATCAATGGCCCATTTCTTAAATACCTACAACGGAACTTGAGGATTTAAAGGAAATTCATCCCTTCATGAAGGCTGCCCCATCCTTTGGCCACCATAACCCAGCACGCAAGCTCTTCTCCTTCAAGACATGCAAGCTATGATGAAATTCTTCATCCCAGAAGAACATCGCATCCTTTTTTAGCAACTTTTCAATCGGCGTGGTTATTTTGGCATATGCCTTGATAAAATTTATGTAGTTCCCAGTGTGTCCCATTGTCACGCGCAGTTGTTTCACATTCCTAGGAGGTTCCAAATTCACAATAACAACAATCTTCGTAGGGTCCACCATCAATCCCTGCTTATGGACAACGTGGCCGAGACAAATCCCAAAAGGCACACCAAATACACACTTCTTCAAGTTCAGCAGGATCTAAAATATTCGACATGTATCTAGCATGAGGCACAGACTCACAACATGGTGCTTCACCAACCCAAACACAGTCCAATCATCGAAGTATACTTCTAGGAACTTATGAATAAATTCATTGAACGACTCGATCATTACCCGGGAAAAGATTGCAAGCGCGTTGTTCAATCCGAATGACATAAATATATGTTCGAAGCACCCCCATTCAGCTGTGAAGGTTATTTTGCTTCTATCCTCTGGTGTGATCTTTATTTGATGATAACCCAAAAATCCATGAGTGAATGAATATGCTTCTTGTCCACCAACATTCTCTAATACTTCGTCAGTAAATGGTGTCAGAAATGGGTCATGCACACATGCATCATTCAACTTTCACAGATAGATGCATATGCAGATTTCTCTCTTGTGTTTATTTTCTTGGACCACCATTGGGCTTACCTAATCAGATTCTTCTACAGGCTCAATAATTCCCGCTTGCAGCATCTTATCCAGTTCTAGGAACACTTTTTATTTGTTCTTTGGATTCAATCGATAAGGTCGCTATTTAATATGCTTTGCATCCGGTGTCAATGTAATATTCATAACGTTGAGATCTCCGACAATTCCTTTCAGATCCGAAAATTTTGTTGGGAACAAATCCTAGTACTCGTGCAACAACTTAGCACGAATACTCATCCCAATAATCTTCATCCTGATAATACTCATCAACCGTATCTTCATCCCAATAATCTCCAATCTTCATGAACTTGGGTTCTTCTTTAGACCCAATGTTTACCGGTCGAGTTTTAAGAGGCTCTGATATATCTGGGTTTGCTACCTTTGGTCCCTCAACGTTGTGTTGTCCTTCGGTCTTAGGGATGGTAATATTCTGTGGGTCATCCTCTTATTTAGTAGTCACATTATAACATTCCAACACATGGCGTAGCTGTGTACTTCAATCTAGCTGAGTCCATTCTATAGGTTCCTTTAGCGTTCTGAATATAACTATTTTAATTTCTTTGAGTGCCTCATTGATGCTCTCAAACTCATCCTCGAAGCTGAATGTTAATAGAAAAATATCCCTTAAAATGTCCCATTCATCTGTTTCATGGCGAAGCTCTGTCTCCAAATACCAGTTCATTGGGATCGTATCTAGCGTATGATAGAATATATGCACCCATTCTGGTTGTGGTTATGTTCCCCAGGCCCTAGTCCATCATGAAAAATGATCACGTGAATCATCCTCCCCACTGTATTTTTCTATGATCCTGGTGTTAGCATAGCCAAACATTAACTTCATCATTCTGCGGTATTCTCTCCATCCAGTAAAGCTCTCCTTATGCGTGCCCCACCAACGGGCAGGTGTAGCACGTAGCGCTAATTCCAGTGCCTGGAATTGATGCTTTTCTGGTACTTCACGTTCAATTTCATCTAAAAAAAATTCCACATCAGTGAACCTATCATAATGAAGAATATTTCTTACCTCAGTTGAAGCGCACCTAAGCAAATTGGTCATCATATTGCAGCGGAGTGTAGATACTTCATGAAACTTATTCTGCCAATTCTCAAGTTCTTCATCTGAATATGAGGCGCAAGAGCTTTCCCTGTCCCATGCGATTCATCCATCTGCTGTAGGATTGATCCAATCCTCATTGCACACTATTATCTTATATATCTAATCGAGATCATCGTCACTTTCTACATAGTCTCACACAAGTCCAATATAACGCGCTCCCTCTGCAAGGTCAAATGGCACTATTACCCTGAGCGACTTCTTCTCAAAGGACATATTTCGCTTCTTCAAGTTGATTACCCCGTTCATATAAATGGTCCAGTCGATTCCTAACAATGCGGGGTATGGGTTACTGTCATCCACTATCTCAATGACCTCAAAATTAGCTAGTGCAGTCGAACCCTCAATGTCCACTGTTACCCCATATAAGTGCCCCATTGGAATAATATTCTTCTGATTTTCCATGCACAACTGAATAGGAGACCACTGTAGTGCAGGTCTTCCCATCCTTTCCCATGTCTTCTTAGGCAAGACATTCACATCAAACCCCATATCCAAGATGACTTGGTCCATTTCATATTCACCTATCTATGTGGTTAGCCTCATCTCACACCCTGTTTTCTGTCTTATGCTTGCTAATATTCCTTAGTGTGCACTACTTTGTAGGAGCCTTTTCCTCATTGGAGCACTTATCTATTAAGTCTTGTAATCATTCGATGACTTTCTGATCACATAGAAGCTTCATACAAGTCTTTAATAAGGTAGCTAGTATGGAAGGATCTACTTCTTGCATTGTGTTAGTCTCTAGAAGTTTCTCTTGACTTCCTGAGGTGGATGCATCAGCGAAGTTCTTCTTTGCTTCCAAGAACATCTTTTTAGCGCGATTCAAATCAAAGTTGACTTCCTTCTCAATAGTCTTACATACCCATCCTTCTTCCTCAGGTTGCTTACCTTTCTCTGTGCAAGTTTTTATACCACTTCTTAACACAATGTTTATGTTCGGATCCTCTTTTCCGAGCTCAACCCTCATCATATGAATGTTCTGCGTAGGATACTGGGGCTGCGTCTTCTTCTCTTGAATATTTTCCAAAAGGACTAGAAATTATTCTATGACATAATCAAATTGTCGATAATACTGACATGAGGGATGTGGGGAATTTGGAAAATCATGCACGAAGTGCCCTAATTCTCCACAGTTATAGAAAATTACCTACCCACTCCCTCGCCCTGGTCCAACGCCTCTTCCTCATCTTCTACCTTGGAATCCATCGTGTTCTACTCCTGTGCCTTGATCCTAAGGCTGGATTTTTGCCTGCATTCTATCGGTAAGGGTTCTATCCATCATCAACTCATTACTTCTACAATGGCACTCATCATGTCCTACAGAATTACAAAAATTACAAAAATAACTACTGAGGGGTCTGTCCAAACTTTTGCAGTAGGTGGTAGTTATCGGTAGCATCCTGTCTTGTAACTGAAAAAATAGAACACCATAGCGCAGCTCCTATCGTCATCGCAATATTAACCTCTAGTTTCAAGGGTACACACCCTCCCCCTATAATATAATTCTTAAAGATCGGGCAATGATCCTTATCATGTCCATGGCTTTTTCATTTTATACACTGGATCTCAGCATGCACCTATGGCTGAGCTTCTGTCCTTTCTTCAGGCTCTGTAACTCCAAGTGTAGGCTCTCCATCTGCGAAATAATCTATTGCACCCCAAGGTTCGTATCTAGAATAGGTGATGCATGTAGCCTCATCACGATCTCCAAGGCTTCTGCTTGTGTTTCTATCTTCTGCTGTGACAGAGGTATTCTTAAGTATGGAAAAAGTGATGCTATAAACCAGTGGCGTTGCTAGGTATCTGAGATTTACATATTAGCCCGCTTGATCTCTAACTTCAACCTCTAATCAAAGTCCCAAGGGGTCTCATCAAATCTCATTTGGATCTCCTTAAATTCAATTACTTATTTCTCCTCTAACTTAGGCCTACTGAACTCCTTATTCAAAGCTAGTTGGGTATCTGCCAATGACGCATTGGGGTTATCAGTGTAATACTTTATATACCATGTTAGTGCATAGTCCTGCAAGGTGGTAACCAACTATGATTTCTTAATATTGTCATTGACAATCTTTTGCGCTATCCACACAGCTCCTGCAACAAACCAAAATTGTTCTGGACCTTCATCGCCCATTCCTTTAAAAATTGACATCTTCATTGTGTTCTCCATGATGAATGGTGGAGGTGGAGGTGGAGTTGATGGATGTTGGGAAATGGTCCCTTAGGAGGGTGGACAGGCATGTGAAGAGGAGTGTGGCTCTGACCAAAGTCAGAAGTCACCTTCCCCGGAGATCGAGGAAGAAGATAATCAGATAGAGCAGGGAGGAGTAGACTTGGAGACAACTCCATTCTGCACCAAGCGCACCAGAGATCTGTTACACTAAAATTTGTCACCATGACTATTTGCAGTTAGTATGGCTCCATCAACTGTCATACTATCCTCCTCGGCAAGCCTCATACCTCTGCTCTCCATGTCAAACTTCAAGAAAGAGAGAAATTCATTAAAAATATATATATCTCTGGGTACGCAGTTTCTCTTAGCCTTACCTGCGTGTACGCACTCCAAGTTCACAATACCTGCGTACTTGTACGCTCTGTATGTAAAGCAATGGGTGCGTACTCCTGTAAAGGTCAAAAGGCGCAAGTTTCACTCCAAAAAAGTTACTTGTGGTCATTTCTAGAGCCTTCTAGAAGCTTGTTTGATGTGTATGGAGCGCCTCCAGATGGTTCATGTATCCCTACCAAAGAGGAACTTATCCCATCAAGAGGGGAGCTATCCCATCCAAAGAGGGGCTTATCCCATTGATGGTGGACCTGAATAACTTCCTCTAGAGCACTATAAATATAGGCATTGGGCCAAAGGGAGAGAGGTTGAAAGCTGAACATTCCTAAGGGTAGATGCTGCTGGAATTAGGACTCCCTTGTAAAGCTTGAGAGGAGAGATTCCCATCCTTTCCTAGCCTTATTTGAGAGTGGGTGAGCTGATCAAAGTAAAGGAAAACTCTTGCTGGACCCTAGGAGGGACTTGCACAACACCAAGGCTCAGGTTGTAATGGTTCCTTTTGTTACCTTTTAATGCAAATGAACTTATTTTTCTCAACAGATTGTTATTCATGATTTGTTTCATATACTCCTTGGTCCATATGATAGATATGTATTGTTTTATGAGTTTATCAGGTGCTATTTAATCTTTTGGCTTGTTAGTGAATGCAGGTTTCGAAGATAAGGAGGAGCTCATCTGGATCGGCGAGGCTGGACTACTAAAAAGCGTTGGACTAGAGGTATGTTAAAGATCCCCTGATTACTTGTAATTGCAATGCATGTTTAGAGAAAAGTAGCTTTATTTGTCTTGTTTGTCACTAGAAAGCTTTTGCTTCTAGGGAGGTCGGTTGTGTCCGCACTAACGACTCTTTCCGCATGACAAAATGGCAACCATACTGGGGAATCCATTAATGTGAATGTTTTTTCCTTTGTATGAACTTTTGATCTGAGAAAAGTTATTTGTTTTCTGGTTTTTGCCTGTCTGACTGTGTGTTTGGGTGGACTAGCTTAGGGTTAAATTAGATTTTAGTTTTTCTTTGTTTTGCTCGAAGTACGCAGCCTCTGAGTGTAGCACAGTGCGTACCTGTACGCACTGTCGCTTTGTGCACAGAGCGTACCCGCACCTGTGCAAACAGGTCGCCTGCGTACCCCTGTCAAAACTAAGAAAATTTCATTTTCCTTCTTTTTGCCTTTTACTTTTTGTTTTTAATTTGTTTTTCTGCCCAGATCCATTAGTTTTCTGCCATAAATATTCACCTAAGCTTGTTCCGTTAGTGTCGAGGGTTTTAGTAAAATTCATAGGGATTTTGCCTTAGGGTTTGATTTTTAACTGGTCCTGTAGTGACTTTGGCGTTAGAGGTTGTCAAACTTTGGATCTCCTTGGTTTCGTTCAGTCCTCTTAGGAGTCGGGCCTGTCATAGAATTCACCCTTGTGAGAGACCTGCCTTTGTGTCTTCTCTTTGCAAATCTCAAAAAGTTTGTTATTAGAACTTTGAATTTTATTCTTGAGAAAAGAACAAAAAGATTTTTGATTTTTTGTTTTTACTAGTTTTTGGTTCTGCATTAACTAGTCCTTAGTTACATTTTGACTGAGTAAAACATCCAGGAATCATCTCTAGTAAGCTTTTGACTCGTTAGATTTACTTTTATATTTATTTCTCTTAGATTTGCTTTTGAGTGAAATTGAGTTGATTTGATTGCCATAGCTTTTTTTAACTTTGATTTTCGTTAAAGTAAGTTTTACATGCTTTATTAATTAAGAAAAAGTACAAAAATATCTTTTGAAGGAAAGTTTGCTTTGGTAGCATTTGTGTCTTTGAAAGAAAAGGAATTTTCGTGAAGTGAATAGTGGTCATGTGTCGTATGTTTTGAAAAGAAAACGAGTTTATTTCTTTGTTTTCATTGCCAAGAAAGTTGTTTTTACTTCGAATTTGCATTCTCTAACTCTCTTAGCTAAGAAATTCATTGAAAAAGGAAAAATTAGTGTAAATCATCCTAAGTGCATCTTTTTAGTGGATTTCGGTCGAGTCTACACACCACCAGTTTCATCTCCACTACCTTTTGTCTTAAAAAAGCCATAAAATTAACGCTTAAAGTAAAATCAACTTAGTAACTTTTATTTACTAGGGCTCTGAAACACCAATATAGATTAGGTTAGTGTCTTGGAGTAGGAGAGTAATTAACTCTCCAAGACAGTAAAACCAAACAAGTAGCTCATCTTGTGGTAGGATAAATCCAATTGTTTCATTTGTACTCTGGGAAAGCTCCTCTTAAAGGAGAAGCACGAGCTCGTGTTCGAACCAGTGAGGGGATCAATCCTCCCTCGTTGGGAACGACGCCAGACACGCACGTATTACAAACGGTAAACCTCGGATTAACCATTGTCGAGGAGCCAGGGATCACTTGTCGGTAAACCTTGGATTATTGTCAAGGAGCCGGCAAGGGGATTGAGCTTGATACTCTGCCCTTGCGTGCTGTCGGAGTGTAGACTGTTCCCCTAGGTGCATTTGTTGCTGTTGGTAACCTTAGTGACCATTATCTTTAGGATTCTACCAAGGTGACGGTGGAGGGAAGATCCCACTGTACCTGGAGCAGACGTCGGCTAGACTCACTTGGATTTACCGGGGGGTTCACTTCACTCGAGATGGTTAAAGTGGAGGAACTTGTGCCGGTCTATTCATTAAGTAGGTTGCCGGGGTAACTGTTCCACCCTCCACTTCTGTACTGAATTTGGCGATGTTGGGCTTCATCACCAACTAGTGTTTTCGGTCCGGAAGGCTACTGTTTGTGCATGGTTTGACGCCCTATATTCTTTAGGCATGTGATTCAAATTTTTTTGGTTCTTTAGAGACTTTAGGTGGTTTGCTTTGAGATTTTACTTTGTTTGTGTGTGCAGTAGTTAAAAAGTTTTTAACTGTGGCGGAATTACCGAGACAGTCCCGTCGACTTCGGGGCAAGTCTCCTGAGATCGTTTTCGTGGCCGAATTGTTGAGGAAATCTCGTAGACTTCGGGGTGAGCCTCCTCAAGGCGTCCCGAGTCATTACGAAGGTTTAAAGGTCCTTTTAACTCCTAGTGGCAGTAAAGTAGGTTCACCTGAAGAAGGAGAATCGTCGTTGGTAGTCCATCCAGATTACCAAGGTCTAGAAACAGGTTATAATCCTGAAGCAGTTGTAGTTTCCGAGCTTGCTGGTAGTTTTTCATCTACTAGTGATATAGGTGAAGAACCTGAAGTATTTGAACCTGTTACTCCAACTTCTAGTTCACCAGATTCACCTAGGGTAGAAAGAGTCATCACCGAAAATCTTCCTGCTGGTTTGATAGCTATTGAAGAACTTGCTCCAGAGGAAAAATTAGGCGTATCTATCCTTGAAGATCAACCTACTATTGATCTAAGGGAGCGTGAATCTATCTTTTACAGTCCTCCTAGAAGTACTACTTGGTACCTTTCGTTAACCAATTATTTAGACAACTCAGGGATAAGTTTTTCTCCATCTCGAACTCCTTTTCCACCCGGAGGTATTTATACTCCTGTAAATATGTCTGGTCAGTTGTTCGTGTTTACTCAATCTCCTGAATCTTTCTTGTATGGCGGTCCTTCTGTGCCCTCCGGGTATCAGTCACTTTCTGGTACCTTTGCAGGAGCATCTCCTCAACCCATTGATCATGGGTTATTAGCTGGAAACAATGGTAATAAACCGTTGGGTGTAGGAGACATTTACATGATGTCAGGTTCAGTTCCCGTTTCTCAACCTCAAGGTGGCCAATTACCACCTAGGGGGCAGCCTCAATTAACGCCTGGGGGGCAACCTCAAGATACACAAATTGTGTCTGGGGGGCAACCTCAAGGACAGTATGTACCCATAGTACAATACATTCCTCAAGGTCAACCCCAGCCTCAATATGTACCCCAGGGTCAACCTCAGTATCAATATTTACCTCAAGGGTATCAACCTCAAGGTCAAGGTCAACCCCAGTATCAGTATTTACCTCAAGGTTATCAACCTCAATGTTAATACTCCAGTCAAGGTTATCAACCACCTCAAGGTCAGTCATATGTTCAAGGTACGGGAACTGTGCCTTTCAGTTATCAATCCTATCCTCAATCCGATTATGGATCTCAATATCCTCAACCTGTCATGGGTCAATACCCCGGAATGAACATAGTGTGGGATCCATCGCAAGTTCAACAGGTATTGCAGCTAGGTATACAGTTGTCATCTCAAGCTGGACAACCTTTAGTTGCTGGTCCATCCCAGCAACCAGTCTAGTCTAATGTTGAAACTTCTGTAACATCGGTAGTTACTCAGCCGCCAATTGCACCTAGTACTCCATCTCAAACAACGGTTGCTGCAACTACCGCAACATCTGCTCCTTCCACCACACTTGCTTCTGGAGTATCGACAGTTCCGGTTTCTACTTTCTCTGCAACTACTCCTCAAACATCTTTACCTTTTTCTGGATCTACGATTCAAACTACGGTTCAGATGCCTGCAGGACAACCTTGTTTAAGTACGGTTGTCACTAGTCAACCACAATTCGTTTATCAACCGTACCAGGGACAGTACCAATACGGGCCTGCTGTCCAACAACCGGTTTACCAGTATCAACTGTATCCTGGGTACACTTATCAACAACCTCAGCAACCCCAGTACGATCCGGTTAATCCTGGTTTTCCAGGAGGATATAATATCCCGAATGTGATTCATGTTCCAAGTTATCCTGGATATCCTCCTCCTGGGACTGGTCTTGTGACCCAGAGTTTTAGGGATCCAAATAGGCAAGTATCGTTTATCGCAACTTTGGATTTACCAGACTTGACACACCTAACGAATGATCCAATACAATATCTTTCGTTCTGGCCGCCAATGCCAAATAAGTTGCCCAGTGATATACCCAAGTTCGAAGGTAAGTCTGGAGAGGATCCGTCCAATCATGTGATGACTTACCACCTCTGGTGTGCTTCAAATTCCATCTCGGATGATTCGATCCGCTTACGTCTTTTTCAGCGTAAGCTCATTGGTCTCGCAGCCAAGTGGTACATTGAGTTACCACGGGCCTCTTTTTACAATTTTAGTCAGTTAGCTACCTCGTTCCTAACTCATTTTCAGTTGCCGGTCAGATACAATAACGGCACGGAGCTATTAACTTCATTAAAACAGTCGACCTCCACTTATATTTCCGATCATATCCATGAATGGAGACGTCGACGACGATTAGTGAAAGTTTTTATTCTGGACCAAATCTTAGCTGAATGGTTTGTTAAATCATTATTACTGAAGATGTAGCTAAGGCCGGAGTAGTTACTGAAGAGCAAGTAATTTCTCAAGCGCAGTACCTTGACTTAGTTTACACTCAGTCAGGTACGTTACATGAAAAGATCCCAGATCTTCCAAAGTCAAATCAAATTGCTGCTGCTCCTTCGGGATCTCATGCTGCTGATGGCATGATTGGTTCGGTAAATACTAAAAGCAAGAAGAAATCTTCAAAGAATTCTTCGCCCATTATAACCTTACCAGATTCCCCGACAGGAGAGTCTTCTCCTGAAATTTCCGCCGATATTCACGCTGTAGAGTCATCTACGGCTAAATCAAAAATGGTGGGAAGAAAAAGGGTAAGAAGAAGGGTAAAGCAGACAAGACTCCAAAGGAGAAAACAGAAAAGTCGAAATCCAATGACGAAAAATGCAAACCTCGATATCCTTGTCTTATTTGTGAAGAGGATCATTTTACAAGAGATTGCCCCCATCGGGCCGAGGTTGTGAAAATTGTCAAAGGTTCCTCATCTCCTGCTGTTTTGAAAGATACATTTCCAAAGTAGGAGAGTAAGATGATAGGTTCTTCCTCGAGTGCCACTGAAGAACCCATATTGATGATGTCTCATGTAAGGATTGCGAGTCGATCTCATGATTATGGTAGTAAAAGTCCTACTGATCGATCGAAAGAAGCATAATCTTCTCGTTCAAATCCATCAACCTCAGCTCCCGGTTCCGATCCACTACAGATCAAGAAACCTAACCCTGACTTAGTAATAAAACCCACCAAGGGTGTACTTCGAAGGTCTGCTTTCAATCCACATGCGAGAGCGGCCCAGAATTACAACATTGTTGAGGATTTAGCTGTTTCACCCTCAGCAATGTCGGCTTTAGAAGTGCTGCAATCATGCCCAGCACAGCGAAAATTACTTTTGTCGGCTATAGGAGCTGTTGATGTTCAGGACCCGAACCTGATAATCTTTGATCTAGAAAATAGTACACTGCGTCTCCCTCATCAGATGGCTTTCCAGATTCCAGTGATAGTCAAAAACAGGCCTATTCATCGGACTGTAATTGATGAGGGAGCCTCCACGTGTATTATGTCGATTCAGTGTTGGAGATCGCTTGGTTCTCCTTCGCTGAACCAATCCCCGACTATTCTTAAGGCCTTTGATGGCCGTGGGTTCCATCCGTTTGGCATTTTACAGGATTTGCCTATAGGGGTTGAAGGAAAAACCGTTAGTCTAGATGTGGAGGTGGTTGATGCCCCTCTAGACTACAACCTTCTGTTGGGTCGAAGTTGGTCTTACGCTATCACAGCGGTCGTTTCATCGGTCTTCAGAGTCATAAAGTTTCCACATAATGGCAAGATCGTGACAATAGACCAGCTAGCTTATTTTTCATCCGATCCAGCCTCTTCAGAGAGTATCCAGCATGTCGGTAAAACGACTATCCCTTATAAGGATGTTGGCGTAGGATTAGTTAAAGATTCTGGTTTACTGGGAACTTTTCCTTTTCCTCCAATCAACGCAGACCCTTCATTCGCAACCATTCATATGATTACTTCAGACACTATTATCTATGATGATCCTTGGATTGTCCCATCTGAATCTGAGATAGACTCATTCGGTAATGCAATGCCTTTGAGTCCATATGAAATTGCTTATGAGGCCGTGCAGTCTTTTTCCGACTCAAGTTCAACCCAAATCGACCAAATGAATGTGGTCCGCGAGGAATCCCTTTTCACGTCATCCTCGGAGTTAATAACATTTCCCGGAGTTGTGTTATCTGACGAGCAACTTTGTGAAGTCCTGTGCGTAGACGATTTACCATGGGAAGATCTCCATCATAGATCTTCGTTTTTACCTGAGGATGATCGTTTTGAAAATGATTTCTCGTCAATTTTTACAGCTGAATATGTCAAAGACGCTCAGAGTCCAATGAAACATCCTGATTCAGAGCTGAATTTGGGAAATGTTTCTCGCACTATTCCCATTGACATTTCAGTGAAGCTTGGAATTGTTGAACACATTCATATAGGTGCCTCGTGTTCAAATGACGAAATTCAAACATACAAGGCCCTATTTCAAGAATTCCGCGACGTGTTTGCCTGGTCCTATGAGGAAATGCCAGGAATTGATCCCTCCATTGTTGTTCATGAGATCAAGACTTACCCGGACGCTAAACCCGTTCGGCAACGTCTGCGTCAGATCTACCCTTGGAAAGCGGCTGCAATTAAAGCAGAAGTTGAGAAGCTGTTGAAAGCAGGTTTCATTTATCCGATCTCGTTAACGGATTGGGTATCGAATATTGTTCCGATTAACAAAAAGCAGGGAACAATAAGAATATGTATCGACTATAGGGATATCAATCGTGCTTGTCCTAAGGACAACTATCCCACGCCCTATATCGATCAAATAATTGATGATTGTGCCGGCAGTGAAATATTTTCCTTTATGGACGGTTTTTCCAGTTACAACCAAATCAATATTCTACCTGCCGATCAACCAAAAACGGCTTTCATTTGTCCATGGGGGAAATTTGCTTATTGCAAACTACCTTTTGGGCTTAAGAATGCCGGAGCGAATTTTCAAAGGGCGATGTCTTATGCATTTCATGACATCAAGCACATTGTGCAACTGTATCTCGATGATTTTCCCGCTCACTCCTTACGTCGAGCTGATCACCTTGTCCATTTACGAGCAATTTTCATGAGGTGTAGGCATTATCGTATACGGTTGAACCCACACAAATGTGTCTTCTGCATCGAAGTGGGACGATTGCTGGGATTTGTCATTTCAAAAGCTGGCATTCGCGTCGATCCCTCGAAGGTCGAAGCTATCATCAAATTGCCTCCTCCTTCGAGTTTGCGCCAACTCCAAAGTTTGCAAGGGAAAGCAAACTTTTTACGCCGAGATAACCAAGGGCTTTACCCGGTTGTTGAAACAAAATGCTCAATTCTCGTGGGATGAGATAGCTCAGAAATCTTTTGATGCGCTAAAGCACGCGTTGACCCATGCACCGTTGCTGCATCCTCCCAACTACAACCAGGATTACTTTTTGTACCTCGCCGCCGCTCATTCCACTATTGGAATGGTCTTAGTACAGGAAGATGAATTCGACACGGAACATGTGATATATTATCTTAGTAGGACATTAAATCCCACTGAGCTAAAATATTCGCATGTGGAGAAATTGGCCCTCGCAGCTGTTCAGGCTGTCCAGCGTTTTCGTCATTACATTCTTCTCCGTAAAACTACAGTCATTTCGGATTGCAACCCTATGATTTACATTTTGACTAAACAATTGCTAGGGGGCAATTACTCTAAATGGATTGTTATCTTGCAAGAGTTCGACTTGGAGTTTGAAAAATCTAAGTCGAGAAATCTTTAATTTTTGTGGAATTGATGTGTGACTTCCCGCGTGTTGACACGGAAACCGTGGTAGAGGAACCCATTGCGGACGAATCTCTGTTTCTCATCAGCACTTTAGATTCGTGGTATGGGGATATAATCTTCTATCTCCAAACCCAATCCTTTCTGCTCGAAGCTTCAAAGTCGGAACACCGAAAAATTCGATTCCAGTCCCAACAATACAAAATTATTGGAGATACTCTTTATCGTCCTGGGGCGGATTTAGTTTTTCATCGTTGTTTAACTCATGAAGAGGCAGAAAGGGTTATGAATGACTGTCATTCTGGAGCGTGTGGCGGTCATATGTCTGGGTATGCCACAGCCCAGAAAGTGTTGCGTGCTGGCTACTTCTGGCCATCCATGTTTAAAGATTGTATCATTGCGGTCCGAAAATGCCACAACTGTCAAGTGTTTGATCGCAAGATGTGCGCACCACCTGCTCCTCTCCACCCTATAATTACCGTTGGCCCTTTTGCTAAATGGGGTATCCACTTTATTACATGTAACCCTCACTCGGCCGGGGGGCATGCGTATATCATCCTTGCGGTTGATTATTTTACTAAGTGGGCCAAGGCGATGCCTACATTCGAGGCTGACGGCAAGACAGCTGCGATTTTCGTATTTAGTCATATTATTGCTAGGTTTGGTGTCCCACAAGCGATAATCACTGACCATGGGCGCCATTTTCGAAACATTATGATGACAGAACTTACAAGCCAGCTTGGTTTGCGCCATGATAGTTCTACTCCTTATTATCCCCAAGCAAACAGTTTGGTTGAGTCCATCAACAAAGTTCTATTTATCATGATCCGACGAATCATTGGTATTCATCGGTCGAATTGGCACAACATGTTATTTTCAGCGCTTTGGGCGTACCGAACCTCAGGGGAAAACATCAACAGGGTTCACTCCTTTCCAACTAGTTTATGGTTTGGAAGCAGTGTTGCCCATTGAATGCGAAATCCCATCACTTCAAATGGCTATCGAATTACTTCCAGCTACTTCCAAAGAGGAGAAGCGTCTATTATACTTAGCTAAATTAGATGAGACTCGATGTGACGCTGCATTGGCAATCGAGACTCACGCAAAAAGGATGAAAGCTCAGTATGATCGTAATGTGACCCCTTGTAATTTTTCGGAAGGAGACCTAGTGCTATTATATGATCAAGCTAACGATAAACTGGGTGCTGGTAAATTCGTTCCTATGTGGCATGGACCCTACATTGTCAAGCGAAAGCTAGCAAAAGGGGCCTATGAGCTGGTAGATTTTGATGGGGACTCTTTGGGTAAGCCCAGAAATGGACTTTACCTAAAGAGGTATTATGCTTAAATGATGGGTATGGAGATTTATTTAGGTTAGTTTTTCTTTCTAGCTGGTGTGTTTGTTAGTTTAGACAGTGTGCTTAGCTTAGAGAGTGTGCTTTTCGTCGTTATTCTGGCTTATCTTGGTTTTACTCTTGATATTGCAGATGTCGACGCCTCTCCAAACGTACATTGGATTTGCTGATGGTGCTTGTCATAATACATGGAATATCTCTTCCGCAGCTTGGGTTATCTATTCGCCCTCTGACGAGTTAGTCTCTATGCATGGGGTGAGCCTCGGTCAAACAACAAACAACATTGCAGAATATAGTGCAGTGATTGAGTTATTATCTGAATCTATTTCATTTGGGATTCGGAGTTTGATAGTGAGGTTAGATTCTGAACTCGTTGTGTTACAACTTAATAGAGTATATGCCATTAGAAATCCAGTGTTATTAAGGTTATTTTTGAGAGTGCGCCTCTTGGAACGTGAACTTGATTACATTGAATATCAGCATATTCCAAGGTCATTAAATACATTAGCAGATGCAATTGCTTCTCGAATGTTAGACAGACATTTACGATAATCATAAATGTAAATTTAAAAACATTTCATCATACATGTTTAACAAGATAAGCCGGTAATAATGATATATATATAGATAGGAGTGTATCCAAAATATACATCGTCTTCGATCATAAGTTGCAAAACACCTTATGATCGGCAAAAATGATAAGTACAAAAAACCAAAAATGTCATATGTGTCTACAAAAAGTGACTAGCCGATCACTGGTGGTGCTCTCTATACGAGACCACTGCCCGCGCTACCCTACAAAGGAACCTCCTGAAAGGTCCTGGGACTGCGACCACATAGCGCTGAAGTCGGATAGGAATATCGTCTATAGTCGTCTCTGGTATGTCCGCCGTGAGACGCTCTAGGTCCTGTTCCAGCTCGGCTAAGGTCTCTACGGCCGCATCCTGTGGGGCCGATGCTGGTGCAACTGGTACTCTTCTCTCGAATGGCCGGAGATTGGCCGGACGCTGTGGACCTACATCTGCATTTTGAAAATTGTCACTGTCAATTTTGAGACGATATAAAAACAAATAAAAAGTAAATAATTTAAAAACTTGTGAAAATGAAATACCTCTGTCGTCCCATTGTTCTCCCTGTGGAAGAACCATGTCCGGATCACCGCGAAAATCTACTCCGGCATAAGGAAAGTCCTGAATTGCAAAGACCTGGTCCTCCAACCAGTGAAAGTAACCCGCAGGAAATCGAACAACTCCCGCTCCCTCATCAGGATGCCGGGCCATCACCGTAACCCATCGCATCAACTTTGGCTCCCGAGGAGGCCCAGCTGGAACAGTGAGATGCTGTGGGATCAGCATCAGAACCCTCTCTAGGGCAAAGCTCACAAGTAAAGGCCCATACCCAAAGGTCTTTAATTTTCCATTCTTTGCCCTAGTCAGTTGGCCCTTCATATTGGCCAACACAGCGTCACACCAATTGAAAATGGTGCCTCGGTAGCAATCTATCGCCATCTGCATTTGGGACCCGGTGGCAATGTGCAAGGCGGCTGCGCCGCAGAGTCTGGTAACTGTAAAGGCAATTACCATAAGTTCGGGCAGGGATATGTATTTGGTTTCTATCCCTTTCTCCTAGTTTTGATTGTTGCACCACTCTAGCCGGAGGCTAGTAAGGGATTGGCCACCCGGCCTAGTCCCGGACAGAGTCAGTTCCTCGCCCCTATTAGGAAAACCAGTGAGAAAATATATGTCAGAGGGCTCTATCTCGAGCTGGTGCCCTCCGATGTAGAAGCATTGATCCTGGACATTCCACCTTTCAACCAGCCATTCTAAGAATCGCACCTGGGCCCTCATGCCAGGTATGGCCCAGTATTTGTAGAGACCGCATGCCTTCAAAGCATCAACGGAGGGTTGATGATCTATTGCGGCCAAATCGACATCTTCGTGTTCTCTTTCGCGCCAATCAAGCATGGTGGACAATCTACACACCAGAAAACATTCATTAGAATTCATTAAATCAAAATTTGATGGTTTGTTTTTGAGTTTTGGGGTTTTGAAATTGCTTTGCGCGGGGTACGCACCCCGCGTTTAGAAACAGAGCGTCTGAACGCAGCTGTTCTGAAGGCAGGCTGCGTACTCCCGCCATTTTCCCATAAATGAAAATGTCGGGGTACGCAGGTCGCCCATGGGGCACCTGCGTACCCCGAAAGGCGGATCCTAAAACCCCAAAGCCCTCAAAAAATCAAAATAGGGCTTGAAATGAAATTCTAAATGGATGAAAACAAAGAGGAGGATGTTGTGAAATACCTGAAAGAGACGGCGCTCGATTCCGACGGTCGGATTCTCCGCAAAGTCCACGGGAAGTTTCTTGCCAAAAGCCCTTTTCTCTCCTTCAACAGTAAAATGGTAAAAATGACATGGTAAAAAGTCTTTTTATAGGTTTTTTGGATAAATGAGTGCTAAATTTGTTTATTTTTCACCATGGAAGGATATTTCTCAATGCATTTTTGCTTATCTTAAACAGGTATGAGTAATGTGTCGTTTTTGTGCAGGACAATAGGACTTTCAAGGAAAATTATCATTTTTCACAAACCAAAACATCAGAGTCATCTTTTAAGCCCTTTTCTGACTCCTAAAACATGAAAATATCGCCGAGCGTTTCTTTTAGACTCGTTAAAACATAATTAATAGACGGTCCCCTTATAGCTCTTTTCTGACCGTAAAAACAGGAAAAGATTGCTGGGTTTTTGTCGTTTCAAACTCGATACGGAAATAAAATGACGTGTCCTTGATCGCTTTTTACTTTTCAGGTCAGAGGCACTAATCATGAAAGTACTCCTTGGTCGCAAGACTAAGCGGTTCTCTCAGGTATTATTTTATACTTTTTCGAGCTTGGGAGACACAACTTTACGAAAAAGTTCAACCTAGAGTCTTCTTTAGTTTTTTCAGACTCTCTAAAAATGAAAAACGCCGAATTTCTCCTATACTGGACTCATTAAAATTTCACAGTAAAGGACTTGTTCGATTACAAACAGGAACGGACCACTCCTTCTTAGGGTTCGAATCAAAACTAAGTTGGACTCATCCGAAGGATGAGCTTATAATCAAGCATATGTTATCCTCCTCAAGCTTGTAAAAAATAAAGAGGTACTTGCCAGAAATGGTGGGGGAAAAGAGAGAAAAATGAGCCCATTTGTCATCCTTTATCTCAAAAGAAGCCTTATTACCACTCTTGAACACGACACTTTCATTCACCTGGGTTGGGAAATCCTTTGCCTCACAGTTGATCAAACCACATTGAAAGTCTTTAGCCGGGTATTAACTTTGGGTCAAATGTCACCAAGCCATCTGTCGTGTCGTGATGTGTTCAAGAGGTCTCTGCAATAAACATTCATCTGCAAAATACTCATCATCCATTTTGACCATCCCTGAGTCAGTCCTTACAGCTATATTTCTTCAACTTGATCTATGATTTCATGTTGTGGGCTTGCCTGCAACGGGTCGCTTTCTATCGACATCAGCACATTATCTAGAAAGATGACCTAGGAATCGTCAGTACCTTGAAGTCTGCATGCATCAATGGCAGGTTTCTCGCCTTTGACGACAGTTTACATCATTGACTTTCGATCGAAGGATTCCGTGAAATGTTCGACTTCAACTCATTCATTCACATCTCATGGATTGTACTGGGTACTTTGAGAACCATTGACATCACTGGTGGTTTCTCTCACGCTTGTTAACAGTTTACATCATTGACTAGTAATCAAGTGGTTTCTACCATGTTCGACATCAACTCATTTATTCGCATGGATAGAATTTTACCTGTTCGAGAAGTAGAAATGAAGACCCTGGATCTAGTTTCCACCATCCAGGCTGCGAGGAGTTTTGTATTCATTATATAGTAGACCAACTATAAACAGATGGCTGCGTCCATACTGTGTCTACAAAAGTCTATGATTATGATGTACTACAGAATCATTCCTGTATCAGAGCAGTAGATAGTCAATTAGTTAAAGTTTTCAATCTGAGAATGGGAATGCCTACCTCAGCGATGATATGATCATATATATGTATTTTGTGTTGAATACTTGCAGGTTCTGACTGGGCTCTCCACAAGATAATCCTTGAAATGATAAAGTACTTCACCCTTCCTAGAAAATATGAAACCCTTATTGACTACAGGCTTCACACTTTAGGGGGCAATCTGTTACACTAAAATTTGTCACCATGACTATTTGCAGTTAGTATGGCTCCATCAACTGTCATACTATCCTCCTCGGCAAGCCTCATACCTCTGCTCTCCATGTCAAACTTCAAGAAAGAGAGAAAGTCATTAAAAATATATATATCTTTGGGTATGCAGTTTCTCTTAGCCTTACCTGTGTGTACGCACTCCAAGTTCACAATACCTGCATACTTGTACGCTCTGTATGTAAAGCAATGGGTGCGTACTCCTGTAAAGGTCAAAAGGCGCAAGTTTCACTCCAAAAAAGTTACTTGTGGTCATTTCTAGAGCCTTCTAGAAGCTTGTTTGACGTGTATGGAGCGCCTCCAGATGGTTCATGTATCCCTACCAAAGAGGAACTTATCCCATCAAGAGGGGAGCTATCCCATCCAAAGAGGGGCTTATCCCATTGATGGTGGACCTGAATAACTTCCTCTAGAGCACTATAAATACAGGCATTGGGCCAAAGGGAGAGAGGTTGAAAGCTGAACATTCCTAAGGGTAGATGCTGCTGGAATTAGGACTCCCTTGTAAAGCTTGAGAGGAGAGATTCCCATCCTTTCCTAGCCTTATTTGAGAGTGGGTGAGCTGATCAAAGTAAAGGAAAACTCTTACTGGACCCTAGGAGGGACTTGCACAACACCAAGGCTCAGGTTGTAATGGTTCCTTTTGTTACCTTTTAATGCAAATGAACTTATTTTTCTCAACAGATTGTTATTCATGGTTTGTTTCATATACTCCTTGGTCCATATGATAGATATGTATTGTTTTATGAGTTTATCAGGTGCTATTTAATCTTTTGGCTTGTTAGTGAATGCAGGTTTCGAAGAGAAGGAGGAGCTCATCCGGATCGGCGAGGCTGGACTACTACAAAGCGTTGGACTAGAGGTATGTTAAAGATCCCCTGATTACTTGTAATTGCAATGCATGTTTAGAGAAAAGTAGCTTTATTTGTCATGCAGAAAGAGTCGTTAGTGCGGACACAACCGACCTCCCTAGAAGCAAAAGCTTTCTAGTGACAAACAAGGGGTCTCATCAAATCTCATTTGGATCTCCTTAAATTCAATTACTTATTGCTCCTCTAACTTAGGCCTACTGAACTCCTTATTCAAAGCTAGTTGGGTATCTGCCAATGACGCATTGGGGTTATCAGTGTAATACTTTATATACCATGTTAGTGCACAGTCCTGCAAGGTGGTAACCAACTATGATTTCTTAATATTGTCATTGACAATCTTTTGCGTTATCCACACAGCTCCTGAAACAAACCGAAATTGTTCTGGACCTTCATCGCCCATTCCTTTAAAAATTGACATCTTCATTGTGTTCTCCATGATGAATGGTGGAGGTGGAGGTGGAGTTGATGGATGTTGGGAAATGGTCCCTTAGGGGGGTGGACAGGCATGCGAAGAGGAGTGTGGCTTTGACGAAAGTCAGAAGTAACCTTCCCCGGAGATCGAGGAAGAAGATAATCAGATAGAGCAGGGAGGAGTAGACTTGGAGACAACTCCATTCTGCACCAAGCGCACCAAAGATCCATAGAAAGTAAGGTTGTGGAAGAAGTCTAAGGCTATAAATACATCTCTGGACCCAATCACCCTAATAGAGTGGGAATTAAATGATATAGGTGATACAGTGTGGGATTCCACCATGGAACTACTACAGCAGTTCGAGCAACAATAATAATAGGAATTGGGTGCTATATAGATGACTCTGCGTGAGCTGCAGATCCATGCTTCACAGATACAGACTAGTGTGGCATCAACTAGCTTGGCACCTGGTACCTCAGAAGCTGTAGGGATGTTGTGTGGAAGGGATCCCCGAGAAATAGTGCTGCTAGATGGAGCACTAGCAAGAGAGGCTGAAGCTAACAAACCCGCTGTCAGTGCACTCAAGATATTTGGACTCAACTTGGCTACACTTCCCAATGAGGCACTTTACCTTTTGTAGCATGGCATGATCGTAGAACTTCGGGCCTGTGAACAACGTGCATTAAAGGTGTTTAGCGAACAAAAGGTCAACAATGCCCAACTAACCATGTAGAGAGACTCCACCCTTAACCTTATCAAAGACATTATAGACAAGAACCAACGCATTACCACAGTCGTGACTGAGGCATGCAGGACTGCCCCAGAGTTGCCTAAGGTTGAGCTGATAGATGTAAGGGTTCGGAAGCTCGCTGCTGGAGTGTATGATGCACAAACTGAATTGGCAAAGGTTCAGCTGGAACTGAACCTCAACATTACAAAGTTGCAGTTGAAGGCCAGGCCTTCGATTCCACTAGAGATCAAAGAGCAATGCGAGACTGCTGTGCAAGACATGGTAGCATCAGTTTAGAGAGAAATGAAGGAATGTACCATGCTCTTCAAGCAGTCGCTCAAGGTAGTCACCTGCCTGCAAGAAGATCCTACTATACAATGGTTGGAAACAGAAGCACGAGAGCCGCACCAACGCTACGATGAAGTCAAAGTGACAAAGTGCATTGTTTCCATCACACAAAGGTTAGCTAAGCTGTAGGAGGCCAGCGCATTGAAAGAGAAGGTAGATGCAACTCAACACAAGGAAGTCATGCTGAAGGCTCGCTTGAATCCTTGGTTGGACAAGGCCTAGTTTATCATAGCCACTATTGAAGGCAAGCTGGCTAGTCTACAGGAGAGTCAATAGAAGATTAAGTCAGACAGCATAGGGCCAGCGACAGACCAGTTGGTCGAGAAGATGAAGCAGATGGCAACACAATGCATTGTTGAGGTAGCAGTTGTCTAAGTCAAGTTGGGAGGTATTCGTGACAAGATCTCTGCACCATCTGAGTGGCTCAAGGGTGATTCACCATGTTTGTGTTGGGGGCCTGTTGGGAACGGGTCCCCTAGGGGTCAATTTTGGGGTAAAAAACCCAAGTTTTGGGGTAGAAGGCCTGAAGTTTGTATAAATAAATGTAAAGTCTCCACATTTTGGGGTCACAAAGCCTAAAGATATCAAAAGTCAAAAAGTGTTTTCCACCCTTAGTTTAGATAGGTTGTGTCAGTTTTAGAGATTTTCCCTTGGTCCACGGACCATGGGATTGTATAAAAAGGAGGTCGTAGAGGAGTCTAATGGAGTCAGTCAGTGAAGTGGAAGTACTTGATGAGTCTATAAAGATCTAAGAGCCAGAGTATTAGCGTAGGAAGAGGCTCTGCAGTTGAGTGCGTAGAGTCCTAGGGTAGAAGTCCGCAGATGAGTGCACAAACCCCTGTAGCTATGTGCGCAGGGCAAAGAGAGTCTGTATTGAGAATCCGAATCATCAATAAAGAGAAGTATTCTAAAATAACTGTGTACTTTCCATCTGTGTGTGTCTTATTTTACCTCTGATATGAATGTTACAATTATGATATGTTGAATACTGGGGTTATGAATTAATGCTATATTGATGCGCGAATCTATGTATTTCACTTTGTCATATGAATGCAAGTAAGAATATATGTTTACGCTAAGATAACTATAATGCATGTTAAATTTAACCAATACTTAAGCCAATATGGGTAGACATAGAAGTAAGGATAATTACAAAGGCATGTAAGCATCTGATCTATCTATTTAGGGTCCGCGAAGGATGATCAGAGACTTTCGCAGAGGTTCCAAGGGTGAATAAGAGAAGTACATTGATAAGCCCTAAAAGGATTATCAATCTGTCGAAGGTAGAGTGATGGTCTAAAAACTGGCATCACAACCATCTCTGGGTGTGGAAACTTGGTTCCTTCATCCCCTCATATTGCTTCGGGTGAGACATTGGTCTGTGCTTCGCAAACTAATGCTGAAAGTGATAGTAGTATAGGGATTTCCTTGGATAACTAAGAATAATCCTGGATTAGGGCCCATAAAGCCAACAATGGATGAGATATCCTTGGAATACCCTAATTTATTAAGTGAATGACTCTTCGCGGCATAGTTAGCATCAACCCTTCATTTTCACTTGAAGGGGGTTCAATGAGCGGACTATATTCTAGGCTAGATCCCCTATTTCTTCTAAAGAGTCTCCCACTTCATGTAGCTCTAAAAATTAAGGTCATGGAATTACCCTCTTTTCACATAATATAATTTGAATCCAAGTATTAAATGACCTTAAGTACTTACCTCATGGTCCTTTGAATAATCTTCGTTCCACTTCGCTATAGCTAACTGATGTGTTAACTGCAAATTAAGTAACAAATCCTACCAAAATTCAATCAAGCCAATGATCAACAACTCGCACGATCTTGTTTTCAGATGCCTTTAGTCATCGCACCAATTCTAGAGTCTACACTATAGTACTATCGAGCATCCACCTCCCTTGACTGTCTGCCAATTTAGCTAACCAATCATATAACTCGCATGTAAAAGTGCAAAAGAAAATTTTGTGTACCTCTATATATAGATATCTATTTAGCCAATCTACCTTCGACAGGTGGGGATTCCTATTTTATTGAGCCGAAAACTTGTAAATCTTTTGATCTAACCACTTTTCAATCTCTTTCTTAGTTGGATTCCAATGATGCGACATCACACATCTCTTAAGAAGATCTCGGTCCTAGCAATGGAACCATATATTGGCTTAAGGGGTCCTAACCCAGGTTCGAAGTTAGTTGCGTCAACCAACAAAACCCTACACTGTTGGCCCTTTCGGCAGCAACCTACGTAGCACAGGTCACAGTCTCACCTGAAGCAGTATTGGGGGATGCAAGAACCAAGTTTTTGCATCGAGAGACTAGTGTGATTTCTTTGAGTGCCTTAGAACTGCTTCCATGCAGATTGGTAGTCTTCTAGGGCTCTTCATTGCAACTAAGTTAAAATGGCCTCCAGATATTTGTGAATGTCCATGATTAGTCATTGTAGACTTAAATAGGCGATCTACCTACTTTCACGCATCAATAAACTACCGTAGATCTGAGTTCACGTAGATCTACTTAATTCATCAGAAAACATAACAAAAAAAAAACTTTTAACTTCGTGAAAGTAGATAACCATTCATATGATGCATTACTAAGATAGATTTAGTGGCTTCGCACAACATTCGTTCAATATTTCATAAAATATATCATTAAGCAACATAATAAAACAGATTCACAAAAATACACTATAATTCTCTCAAAACAGTCTTTATTGATCTTCAATTCTCAGATTACAGACTTGTCTACCTTGTGCACTCAGCTGTATGGGTCCACGCACTCAGTTTCAGACTCTACCCAGGCCTCCTACGCACTTAGTTGTAGGAGCCTTCCATTCTTCATCTAAGCACAGGAAGCATAGCCTTCCTACCTTAGCACTTGCCCAAGACAACAAAACCCTTTCAGCGTACCCAATTCTCTATCAAAAGTTATATCTAAGACTTGCTATGACTCAACTATTTATAGCTTTCCTGCATACAATACCATGGTTTGCGGACCATGGGAGAATCTTAAAATTGACCAAAAACAAGGGATAAGACCCTTTTGACTCATATCTATCTGCACATTCCGCATCCACATGTCGTAAATACTTTACATTATTTTTATAAAAGCTTTTTTAAAATTGGGTTAAATTAACCCCAAAAATAACACTAGGGAACCTATCCCAACAATGGTTTATTATAGGTTTATGTCATGATAATTTTTTAATGAATCATAAGTGTCAAATATCCCAATAATTGAACCCAAGACCCCAATTTTACTACTAGTCTAGGATAGTATACATTTTCATCATCAAGATACTCATGGTGGTGTTCATAGCCGACATCATGAGAAGTTTCTATAATTATTTTAATTTGTAGGTTAAATTAGGGACTTTTAAATTCCTATAAGTGGAATTGTTGTTAAGGAACCATTGTTTACTATAGTTCATATCATCCTATGCTAAGATGATCATAAGGTTGGCTACGTAGACTTTGGTGAGTGTCTTCCTTACTGTACGAATTACCACGATGGGATATATGTAATATACTTACATTGCTAAAATAATAGAGACATTGGGAGGTTAACCTATAGTTCACATTTTTGTGGCCGAAACTATAGTTAACCCTCTATACAATTCGAGACATTGAATATTGTGATTGCTAATATAATATAGAGGTGATTGTTGCACATAGTGTTTTGATCAATGACAACAAGATGAAATTTATGTAAAAAGGTTGTTTGGGACAAGAAAAATACCATTCATGGTGCCCAAGGTAGCAACAATACGCTCTATGAAGCAATATAATAACTAAGTTTCTTGCAAGATCTCATCAACTGAAGTCAGAGGAACTTGAAGTTATTTGATATTGTGATGCAATTATGGAGCCCTAATGATTCTATAACAACATGATTATGTAGGCATCATTAAGACCTTTCAAAAAATACATCTTTCTTTGAAAACTCCTCTTGGATGAGAATTTATGGCCATTTGTGCTAAAAATTGTGCAGCATCAGGATGAATTTCCCACTGGGAAACCCTAATCTCCAAATGAAAACCCTTGTGCCACAAAATAAGGTTTTTCATTGGTCATAGAAGATCCAATTTGAATAAATATATTATTATTTTTTTTCCCATTTGACAAAGGAATTATTGAGAAAATGAAAAAGATATATTTTCTTAAAAAAAATTTGAACTTAAGTTAAAAGATTTCCCTCTTAAAGTTTTTGATTCGGCCTCACAAAGGAGTCCCCATTTAATAATATAAATTTAGCCCCGAAGTCTCATATTATGATCATTTTTTTATAATGGTTCATAGATCTTATTCTGAAGTGGGTTTATTCTATGTTCTACATATTACTAAATCTTGTGTTCTTTGTGGAAACCCACACTTCAATTTTTCACAATAAGGCCCACATCTATGCCTCGCTTATGATCTTTATCTATCCACCTATGGCTCAGATCAATTGAATATATCACATTTCTCTCAGTGTCACTAATACATGATGTGGAATCATTTTATCTAAACTATGATTTGATTTCTCTGAGGATTTTGTTCTCGTCATTCCTATGGCTCTATCATACATACGAGGTTCAAACTTTTATGGAAAGATATATAATTTACATTGGGTTGGGGTTCAGATGTCTTGTAGCTTGGATATTCTATCTGCTCTCTCTCGCTCTCTCTCTCTCTCTCTCTCTCTCTCTCTCTCTCACACACACACACACACACACACACACACACACACACACACACACATATATCCCATTAAATGGTTATCTTATATTTAGTGACATATTTTCTAATACAATCCCATACATGTAGCATTCATTTGATAATAAAAAATAACAAATATGCTATTGGAAAGCCATCATGGACAATGACCTAATATAAGAATATTAGTGTTTGACAATAGTATTTGGCAGTGGCAGTGAAGGCTTCAAATTCAACATGGAAATGACCTAATATTTGATGAACAACAACCCTATTATGAATGGTATCGTTGATGTAAATCATCAACATTATATGACTAGCCTGGAGGCATATCTTTGTTGATAATACTTTATTGCAGTGACTTGGGATTGCAGCAGATTACTTGATAATGACAATGATTTCTGTATTCAAGATTCTATGATCCATAAGAGAAATTATCTTATGTGATTTCTACTGAAATACTTTTGTTAATGACAATGATGTATATATCATCAATAACAGTTGTTTGTATGCCAGTAATGTGACATGATGGTAGTTACCTTATGTATTTAGATGACCATGAGATGATGAAGATAGAGACATATGTTGCTCAGTTCATAATCAAAGCTATGAACTATTTTGGATTGGTCTTGAAGGCGTAATGTAATGATGTTGTCTCTCTATGAATGTACTTTATATCTTAGCTAAAAAATTAATGAAATCTAATAGAAGAAATTGAATTTTACGTTTTCCCCCTTGTGGGGTTTTTCCTTGGTATCCAACCAAATTCTAGTGTCTCTATTTGTGCATGTTTTTCTTTTGTTGTTCCTTTTTGTTCCACTACATTTTTATTGTTATTTCTACATAATTTCTAATGTTGTTATGATGTTGTGGGATGAACTCAATGTGTAAAATATGTAATGCAGTTATCTAAAGTAGAGAACAATATATCCCTAAGAAACATTGACATGGTATCAGAGCTGGGTTGATGAAAAGTCATGGACATCATCCCTGTGAAGACACCATTGATGGAAGTACGTGAATATGGCAGAGACCCAATAGAATGATAGGGTTTGAAGGAAACCCTAGGAAACCTGGTTAGTAGGGTTTGGTGGATAACAGAGGTTAGGGTTTGGAAGAAAAAATGGAGTATGAAGGTACTAGATATGATAAAGGATTGATTTGTACAAGTATTGAAACCATGACTTGATTACTAAGAAGTTATTTTGGCATTTGTGACAGATTTAGTGTAACCCTAGATGGGCTAGTTTGAGTTGGCCTTGGTTGCTGATGAAGACGATTGAAAATATTGAAGGCAACGCTGACATATGGATGATGAATAATAATGAATCTTGAAGTCTAGTTCAAGAGGGAGATGATCACATTTCATTAAGGATAAGTACCTTATAAACTTATGTTATTTCTTTATGGCACTAGTCTTGTTTCAACTTATCATTAAGATTATTGCTTATCCTTCCTACATCTTAGAGTATTTACTTCTAACTTCCTGATGAAAATATGATAAGAAGATCCTTATTGAGCATCATCTGGATGCTAGTGAAGGAAGAGAAAAGTTGGAGCGGGAACAAGAAGATGGAACAAGAACCTGATGCAAATTTATTCTGGGAGCTAGTAAATAATATTATGGGCATATGTGAGTGTTGACATTGTAGTGTTGGAATTGATGTCAACAGGGCCATCGCATCATCATATGCATTATGTATACCTGATGATGATTAGTCCTCCTCATGATGTGTGATGAGTGTTTGAATTTATGGTCTTATTGGTTGGCATTGAAGTCAACTTAGTTGTGGTATGACTCAATGGAGGTGATGTGGAAGCTGAGTAGAGATGGCTACAAGGTAGGTTATGATTGGCTTGTCATATGATGATGCTGTTGCAGGTGGTTGGAGTGCTGCTACAGGTGTTGCATATGTTTCTACATGTGTTGGAAGCACTAGATATGTTGCTACATATGTTGGAGGTGCTTCTACCAGTGTTAGAGGTAGTTGGATGACATGATGTTGCCGCTGCAAGAGTTGGAGATGTTGCTATAGGTGTTGGAGGTGTTTATATAGGTTGTCATTGTTGCTTCAGGAGTTGGAGGCGTTGGTCTTAGTGATGAAGTTAACAAAATAGGGACTGCTTGTCACTAACTTGTTGTAGGAGTCCTTGGCCTATGCCATCTATTGCAAAATTGTTACAAAGACTTGGAGGTGTTTTTTGGAGCTGATGAAGGTTTTCCTGGAGTTTTGCAGAGCTTTGAGTTGCCTTGATTGCGTTTTTCCTTCATCCTCTACCTAGTCACATGGATGGTGAATCATGGGAGTGACTAACAATTTACAGTTATTGGAAGGTAGGCCCGTGGGAGCGACCGAGGAGCTCCAGTCTAGTATGTGTAGTGTTGTGTGTGCGACTGAGCCTTTTCACGAGTTTTTCTCTACATTCCTTGCATAACTCAGCTAATTTTGGTATTATGGTGACATTCTTGTTTGGAACTTTTAGGCATATGGTCGGAGAAGTTCATGGGGCCTCTAGAAGCTAATAAAAGTTGAAAATATCAAAAGGAAAGTGGAGTTAGTGTCTTGACTGAGTCAATGAGCTGAATCTGGATCAAATCAAGCATATGAATAGAGTTGTGAAGCTCAGTAGTTTCTGGTAATTACTGAGTTGAGCACTTTAGTTCATTGGCATATTCGAGGTAGATCAATGATATATTGGTTGGATGAGTTATGTGTTGAGTGAGTGTGAGTTTGGAGGACAATGTGCAGATCATGTGAGTTATCTATGCATATTTTATGAAGTAGTTTGTAGTTGTAGTAGCAATTAGCTGAAGTATGTTTCAACCATCATTTATGAGCAATGAGTGAGGCAATGAAGTGTGGATTGGTATATGTGTTCTTGATATGGTTATGGAATTTTTGTTGTAGTTTTGATTCATATTTTGTGTGCCTTGATGATACACTCTTGTAATTCTCATGTTGAGTAGTTTTTGGTTCTAGTATGAAAATGTATGAAACGAGAACCACATAGAGAAGTGGAGTTGGAGGACTCCGACGAAATCAATAAAAGTGAGTAGTTTTATCAATCCAACGGTGGTTGAATAGTTCGGTAGAAACTTGGTAAGGCTCATTGGTCATGGTGGCTTCGAGCAAACCAGAGTCGGTAGAGTCGATTAATAGTTAGGGAGAAACTGGATGGGGATCGTTGATTGTGGTGGCCTTTAGTGGATGGTATCCTGTAGATCCACATGAGAAAGTGTCTCCATTTGATAGTAGCCATTTATATCTCTATGTAAATAATTATTTTGACTAATAGAATATTTGAGTAGTGCAACAACAACGGGTGGTTTTTTTTCCCTAAAGAGGGTTTTCGACAAGAAATATCTATGTCCATTGTGTTAAATGCTTTCATGGTTTCTAGTTTATGTTTGGTGCGCTAATATTTGATCATGTATTTCAATTTATGCATGGTTTAAATGATTAATAATTTGGAGAAAAAATTATAAGTTCCTTCACTACTGATTCACCCTCCCCTAGTAGTGATCTAGTTTCCAACAATTGGTATTAGAGAAAGGACTATCAGTTGCAGCTTGATCCATGGACAATGGATCTTGGATATTTTGGCACAAATTTTCATTTTTTTTTCTTTCAGAATGAGTTCTCCAAGGAAATCGGTTCTTACTACTGCAAATTTCAAGTCATGGAAAGAAAGTGTAAGAAATACATTATTGCTTTGTGACTCTCACATTTGGAGATTGGTTTGTGAAGGATATAATGGAGATTTTCCTTCATCTAAAGTATGGAAGAAAAATGCTCAAGCAAGGAATTTTTTTTTGAAAATATCCATAATGCAAATTTAGAGAAAATTGGAGATTTGAAATCTTCTAAGGAAATTTGGGATAGATTGCATTTGTTATATGGATCGAGAAAAAAAAACAACGATGAATGGGTTGATAAGAGTAGCAAAAACAAGAAGGAATCTGTAGCCGAACCAAATGTGGAAAGGAATGATAAATCTAAAGGTATAAGATGTAATGAAATACTTTTTAGTTATATTTTTGATAACGAAAAGGACAATGATTCACATTTAGTTAGTGAAAGAGATGATGATCACAATTATATGCTCCTTAAGGCTAAATATGAATCTACCATGATTATTATTAAAGAAGTTTCTAGTGAAATTGGTAGAATAACAAATGTATGAAAGAAGCATGAGAAGAAATTGTAGGGTTGTGACCAAAAGGAGAAAACTCTCAAGGAAGAAATCAATACCTTGAGAAAAGAACTAGCAGAATCGAAAAGATTAGAAGTCAATTACAGTAAGAAAAAATATAGGAAGTATTATGTTGAAGTGCTTGAAGGTGTGATTGAAAAATTGAGAAAGGAGCTTGAGAAAAAGAACCAGCAGTTGGAAAAAGTGAAGAGCACCATAGTAGTGAGAAAATCTAGCAACAATTTTTAAAAAGGTGAGACAATTTTGCATGCAGGAAAGAATAACAAAGTAAAACCAAATGTGCCTACAACAATGAATGTGACCAACTATAAAAGAAAGAAAGGAGAAAGAAAATAGATCCACTAGAAGCAACAAAGAGGAGAATCAAAGAAACCATTCACTCCTAGGATTGATGGTGGCAGATTTCAAAGGAGAAATCAAAACTCCTTTGCCCCCTTGATCGACGAGATCGAGTGTCTAAATTGTCACAATTTTGGTCATATGGAATTTGATTATAGAAGGAGAATACACACATCCATGCAACAATATGATCAACCAAAAATAGGACCTATATTTAGGTATACAAGTTCTTTCAATGATCGTTTATTTTCTTGTAACATGTTTGGGCACAAAGCCATTGATTGCAGATATAGCATGAGAAGATGGAGGTCAATTATGAGTAACAAAAGATCATATCCTTTGGCTATATATCTTGGTCATATAGATTTCTATGCATGACATAATTTTGGGCACATGGCCAAGGATTTTCAGATGCCTAGACCATTGAGGCCATTTGTTCAAAATCAACACTCAAGGGAGAATGTACAACCAAGGAACACATGGAAGAAGGGGAAACATATAGGAATATGTGGCGTTGCACTTTGTTCTCATGATGAGGTTGACATGTTGTATATAGATAGCGTATTCTCACACCATATTTCAGGTGATAGGAGAAAAGTTCACTTTCTCAATAAAACCAAGAGTGGTCTTGTTGTGTTTAAAGGTAATGAAACAACTAGAGTGTTGGGAAGTGGCACAGCCAATATTGGCGAGAAGAGGACAAATGAAAAAGATGTTTATCTCATTGAAGGCCTAAAGCATAATATATTGAGTGTGAGCCAAATGGTTGATGGGGGTGAGGAAGTAATTTTCAATTCCAAAGGTTACATCATCCAGAAAGAAGGATCAAAGAGAGTGGTTGCAAGAGGAGTGAAGACCCCAAATAATGTGTATGTGTTGAAGGGAAGATTGAAGAGTAAGAAGAGATCAAGGGAATACTCTTCTTCATAATATTTAGAGTAGATGAGATCGGTCCCTATTGCAGTCCATTCGTGCATGTTAGATCTACTTGACTGCAACATTATGTATGGTACTAGTATGGTCTTAGGGGGAGTGTTGGTAGCTTGAGGAGCACCAAGCAACAACGAGGTTTTGATCCAGTTTATCCATGCATATTCAGGGCCATAGGATCAACATGCTCATGAGGTATATGATGCTCAGGGGGGGCTATGTTTTTCAATGCTTGTTATTCATGTTTATTTCTATTCACTCATCACTTTTGTAGCTGATGTATGTACTATATATGAGTGGGAAAGACGTGTGGATCAACCTTGTTGTACCATTGTTTGACTAATTTTCAGATATTTATGTGCTTCTCATGGTTTGATTTAATGGTTGGTGAGCCTCATGATGATGAAGATATTTACTTATTGCTGCTTTTTGTTGGGTGTAACTTTTGGGCATACTTTAGATACCTCTTTCCCCCATTTTTGACCATTTTACCTTTGAACCTGCAAGCTTTACATCCTATTTATCGCTTTTCCTAGTTATAAGAAGAAACTCTTGTTGCGACATATTATTTTTCCATATTTGTTAAATATGAATGAAGTGATATATTTTTGATGGCTAACTAGGGTAATTGTGGAAGAAGTCTCTGGCTCTTTTTCTTTCAGGCGTTGCCCATGAAATCAAGGCCAAAGGACGGACAACTATATTGTTAATTCACAAATATGTTTTGAGGATTTTCTGTTATAGACCATTCATGTTAGACCTCAAGTTGTTGTTACATCGCAACTATCAAAGACCATGTGTACTATTCCATGAGACAACTATCGAGAAGCATGAATTATCTGTGGGCAGTCAAAGAACCTAGGTGGTTATGATTTTAGAAAATGATGTAACTTGAATAGGCCTTGTATTTAGAAACCAATTGTAACCATTCCTATTTTATTTTAATATCTATCATCATGAAAATTGTAATATTCTCATGACTGATCTGTTCCCTATTTTGGGCATGTAAACTTTATAAAAGGAATCAATTACATGGAAGGGAACATTAAACATGAGATAGTATCGTCATTTTGATTTTGTAATTCACAGCTCTTTTAATACAAGAACATCGTTGGTGATGCTTTTACAGATTCTGTGTTGAATTCCTAACTAGTTCTTGTTTCATTCCTGCGCCCTGCTAGGGACGAAGGGCCCTCCTCTTTAGTGGGGATTGTAGTAGTAGTTGTAGCAGTAGATTAATTAATTTTTTTCATAAGTGTGAAGTTATTGTTGTCGTTGTATAATTCATAGAGAAGATTTACTTCTGTTTCTCAGATTTATGACATGTTGTTACACAAGATTGATTTAAGCTTTAATATTTGATCAGCTGGTTTAGTCATTGATATTGTGTGTGGCGCACCCGTTTCTTGGTAAAACATGAAGTGTGATTTCATTCCTGTAGAATTATTTTTGATTTCTGCATAAGTGTTTAATTTATGCAATTGGCTCAATGAAATTTCTTTCCATTCTTTATTTATATCCTTGGTTGTTATGTATTGACACAAATAGTGCATACACCTATAGTGCGGGCTCACCAATATAGAAGATGAGACACTTATGGTGAGAAATAAACACACATAGGGTCCATGTTGAAGGTGTAGGAGTAATAGAGATACCAAAACACAACCACTCTAATAAATCATAGGAAAATTGGGTCATAAAAGGAACAAGAAGGGCACAAATTTGGGGAGAAAAAACATTTATTTAGGAGCTAATCTCAAAAGGAGAGAAAGAACAATCAAACTCACAGAGGGATACAAGAAAATAGGGCCACAAAAAGTTGTTACCTCCATAGTAAGGCCATAAACACCTAGTTTCTTTGTCTCTAGACCTCATCATCCTCAAACTAGTGTACCCACTCCCAAAACTATAGAATCAATTCAAGAACAACAAGGGGAAACTATTTATTAGGACCTTAGGTTTGAGGGCCAAGGGGAAAACAGTGGGGAAAACCAAGGGCTTGAATCAGAAGAGCATTCATTTACTTATTAATATCCAGATTCGGGAAGTGCGGTGAAACAACGAGCAATGGAGTAGCCTGAGCTATCATCTCACGAATCTTCACCCACAAGACAGTCACCTATACGGTCTGAAGAAGGAGACTCATGACAACAAGAGTTAGGAGGATCAACAATGGGGGACAACAATAATAATAACAATTAAAAAAACCAAATATATGCCACCATTACCACCTTTGAGTTTCCAATAGGTGATATAAGGGGCAAAGCTCCCATGAAAAACATTCCTTTGTCATCTCTTTCATGTTTTCAAGGAATGACTGTAGAAGACCCTACCACGTTCTTGTTTGAATTTGATTTCTTATGAAATAGCTATTATTATACTTCGGATGCTCAAAAGCTGCAATTGTTCCCTGCTACTCTAAAAGGATCAACACTGAGATGGTTTATGGGACTAGGCTTTGCTACTTTCAGACATGGGGTGACATGAAAGGTACGTTCCTATCCAAGTATCAAGACTATTGTCGGACCAAGGACCTGAGGGAAAAAATATTTAGGATGACACAAAAGAAGAAAGAAAGCTTGGAGGATTATGTGGAACAATTCCATTATAACTTGTAGAGATCTAAACATAGTGATTTAGATCCACAAATATTGAAGACCATATTCATAAGGGGAATGAGAGATGATTGGCTTGATACCATGAATCTACTAGGAAAGGGAGACATATCTCAGGAATCATTTGATGAGATAATAAATCTCTGCCTAAGATGCTTGAGAGGGTCATTGAGAGGAAGAAGTACGGTACGGGATGCCTCTATCAGAATACAAAAATATGCAAATGGAGGTGTGACTAAAGCTGAAATCAGAAATGTGTTCGAAAACCTTAAAACTGATCTCCTCGATACCTTATGTGCTCAAATAACAACGACACAAGTGAAGAAAGAAGAGGATGAAGCTGATACAACTTTAGCTATATTTTTCTTGAAATGCAGGGAGAAGCATTCCCTAAAGGAATGAAGAGTAAACATTATCATCTTGTGCAACTTTTGTGATCTAAAACATTCTACAAGCTATTGCCCGGAGCTTCCCAGACTAAAAGCGGTGCTCATTAGATCTAGGAAATCATGGCAACCATGAACCCCGAGTATGTCTCAAGACTTCTCTTATTTTAATACATGGAATAATATATATAATTCTCAACAATTCCCTTGACAATATTCTACTCCTCCTCCAGCACAGTGTCCTTCACCTTGGAACCAATGATCTCCTTCTCCACCATTCTAATACCCTCCATCTTAGCCATATTCTTGACTCAAAATTAGAGAGGAAATTCCCTATGTCTAGCCCCTCTTGCAATTCCAATGAAATGGAAATTACAGCTGCCACCTCTTCAAACACTTGCTACTACACCTCCTATATGACCCCAGTTACCTATGAAACTAACCCTAACACAAGCAATAAGGTACTCCAGAACATTGAGGCCCCAACTGCATTCCAGAATTATAACATCACTCCTGTCAGATGTAACGAAATTCATCTTTAGTTAGGGAAAGTGATTAACCCAAAACACTCTACTATTATCACTAAATAAGAGTGTGATTCACCCAGATAAAATACCACAGATCTTGAATATGCTCTCACACCTATAACAACTAACTCAAAAAGGATTGTTGCACCTGTAACAACCAATTCGAGTAAAGCTGATACACCTATAAAAAATAACTCATATATGATAAATAAGGATCCTCTATATCCCCAAATATTAGCCGAAGCTGGGATGACTTCACGACCAGAATCTAATTTCATTAGGGAGTTAAAAAATTCACACATACGGATTCCTATACTGCAGGCTATTAAAGATGTACGTATTTATACAAAAACAGTAAGAGATTCGTGTGTTAAAAAGCCTAGGTGGAAGCCGAAAGACCCCACTACTATTCATGTGATGGGAAATTTTTCCGAATTGATGACTAATCAACCTATCTTAATCGAATATAATGATCCAGGAAATCCCACAATGACTATTTACATCAATGACAAGCCCATTACCATTACATTGACTGATTTAGGGGCAACCATTAATGTAATGACCAAGGAGCTCTTCACCACCTTGGGGTTACATGGACTAAGACACACAACTACGATTTTCGAATTAGTAGACAGGTCCTGTGTCATACTTGAGGGAGTGTTAGAAGACATAGCGATCACAGTGGATTCTTAGAGATATCCAACTGACTTCCTTATTTTACAAACTAAATCAAACCTAGGGGGCATCCTTTGATTCTAGGGAGACCTTGGCTAGCCACTACAGATGCATTCATAGGATGCAGTTCTAGGTCTATGATAAAGTCAGATGGCTAGGCCACAAAGAACCTTAGTCTCTACCCTGTAGCAAAACCAAGTATGGATTCGGGAAACCCCTTGTGGGATGAATTCGAACTCGAATCAGATTACTCCCAGCCACTTCGCACCCTCGGGAAAGCCCAATAATTCAAGGATGAGACAAAAGATGATATCACAAATAGTTTTATTATTAATTCAGTTTTTGTTACTTCTATTGAGGAATCGGGGGAGGAAGATGTTGTAGAAGACCTGAGATTTGAATAGATGAAGACCACTCCAAATATCAACAACAGTCCAGTTGAAATAGAACTAGGTAAATGTATAAATGTCAATCCAAACCTGACAGTTTAGAAAAACAGATTGTTGTTACAACTGTTACAGAAGTACAAAAAGGCATTTGTATGAGATTATACATACATGAAAGGGATCCATCCCATCATATGCACTCACCACATCTATTTAAAGGATGGTTGCAATCCATTTAGACAACCACAACAATGTATGAAACTTACACAAAAGGAGGTAGTGAAAGAAGATCTGCATAAACTCCTAAATGCTAACTTCATTTATCCAATTTCTGATAGTTAATGGGTATCCCCACTTGTCATTGTCCCTAGAAATAATGGAAAGTGGAGAGTCCATGTAGATTGTAGAGAATTCAACAAATCCACCCAAAAGGACCATTTCCCTATGCCATTCATAGATCAGGTCCTTGATACCCTATCCAGGGAGTTTTTTTTTTTCATTTTTGGATGGGTTTAGTGGTTACAACCAGATACAGATTGCCCCGGAAGATCAGGATTAAAAAACCTTTACCTACCCTAGGGGAACCTTTGCATACATGGTTCTTCCTTTTGGACTCTGTAATGCACCAAAAACTTTCCAAAGGGAAATATTGGGATTTCTCTCAGATCTGTTGAATGAATATCTAAAAATCTTCATGGATGACTTTACACCTTATGGTGATGCCTTTGTAACAACATTAATTAATTTAGAAAAAGTATTAGAACGATGTGTACAGATTAATGTTTCTTTAAGGACTGTAAAGTGTCACATGATGATGAATGAAGGGATTGTGCTACGACATCTTGTTTATACTGACAAGATTAAAGTAGACCGTTCTAAGATAGAAGTAATCTTGAAAATCCCAATTCCCAAGACATAGAAAGAGGTACTAGTTTTTTGGGTCATGTAGGGTAATATAGGAGGTTTATAGAAAAAATTTCAAAGATTGCATCTCCTTTATTCTCCTTACTTATGAAAGATGTGGAATTTGTATGGACAGGGAAGTGTGACCATGCCTTTATGGAATTAAAGAACCATGTATTAGCAGCTCCTGTTTTGCAAGGATCAAACTGGAGTCTACCATTTCACATAGTTATAGAAGCATCTGGTACTTCTTTGGGAGATGTATTGGGCCAATTTGAGGAAAGAAAGCCATATGCTATCTATTACATAAGCAAGAACTTGAATCCAAATGATCTTAATTACACGGTGACAGAAAAATAGTTCCTTCCAGTAGTGCATGCCTTCAAAAACTTTCAACACTACATCAGATGATATCAAGTGTTTATACACACTAACCACTCTACCATTCACTTTTTAATGACTAAACCAGTCACAAATGGTAGGATTACATAATGGTTATTGTTGTTATAGGAATTTGATATAGCAATCCTAGATAAACCTGGGAAAGGTAATGTGGTGGCTAATTTTCTTTCTAGGCTAATTGTTGGTGATGAATGCATGCCTATTGAAGATTCGTTTCCTGATGAATACCTTTTTTCTATTTCAACTCACTCACCGCGGTATGTAGAAATAACTAATTATCTTGTTGTAGGAATATTTCCACAATACCTATCCTCCAGAGAAAAGAAAAGAATTGTCTAACAAAGTGTTAGATATTCTTGGATTGAGGGAAATATTTATTACACTGGGCGAGATCATTAGATCAAGCGCTGTGTGAGGGAGGATGAAATATTTGATATCCTTAGATATTTTCATGAGGAACCTTGTGGAGGACACTTTGTAGATAAGAGGGCATGATACAAAGTGCTCTCAATAGGATACTATTGGCCGACAATATTTCAGGATGCTAAGAATTTTGTGAAGGGATGTGACAGGTGCCAGAGAATGGGTCAACCACACTAGTCAGATGAGATGCCATTATGGCCTCAAATAGTTTTAGATCCATTTTAGAATTGGGCCCTGGATTTCGTAGGACCAATTAACCCTTCATCCTAGCAAAATTCCTACATCCTGGACTGCACATACTATGTCACAAAATGTGTCAAGGCGAAGGAATTGACCAGAGCCACAGAGCAGGCTATTTCAGACTTTTTGTTTGAAGACATTTTTGTTTGCTTTGGGATACCCAGAGAAATAGTGACAGATGGAGAGCCCCAATTCACATCTCATTTGATTCAGAAGCTAGTTAAAAAATACAAAATCTGTCATAGGATTACTTCACCTTATCATCCAAAAGTGAATGGCCAAGTGGAGAGAACCAACAAGGTTATTGAGGGAATTCTTACCAAGATTGTGGCCAACCATCAGTGGAATTGGGCTAATAAACTTCCAGAGGTGATGTGGGCATACAGGACTACATGGAGGAATACTACAAGATTCTCATCATATGAATTAGTGTAATCCTTTATTTTCCATAGAGTTCGAAATCAAGACATTAAGAACAACGCTACAGGTGGACTTGGATCTGGAAACAACACAGAAGCAATGGTTGAAACAACTCAATGAGCCAGATGAGAAAAGGCTAGCTGCTATTCAACAAACATACATCATTCAATAGCAAAGGGCTAAGTGGAATGGTAGATTCATTAAAAAGAAGAAGCTTCAAAAATGAGATTGGGCTCTATTATATGATTCGAGATGCAAGGATTTCAATGGGAAGGTGTGCACAAAGTGGTTACGTCCTTGTGAAGTTGACACAATCTTTGACAATGGGACTGTGAATTTAGTTACTACTGACAATTCTAGGACACCATTACTCACTAATGGGCACTATCTTCGGCTATATCACAAACTCGCTTCAAAGGATTCATTCATCAACATTGTCATGGATTATGACCTTCAAATTACAGGGGCAGGGGAAAGTTCTCCTATGCTACCAAATTTTTAATTTTCCAATAAGTGTAACAGCCAAAAACCAACTTTTGTTGGCAACTGTTACACACAATCAAAAAAAAAAAAATGTAATAAAAAATGTAAATAAGAATCTGATTGTGAAAACCTCTTATAGGGGCACATGTAGAAAAATTGTGATAGTTGAAAACCTCCATGTGGCGACTTTTACACGTTCTTTTCTTTCTATAACAATATCATTTATCTCATGCACATCTTACAATATGTTGTTACAAGTTTTAGACTTTTCTTGTTCTTTTCAATTTTTTGTAAGTATCTGTAAGAGTAGTATAAATACGAATCTACTGTATAAATAGTGTTAACAATTGTATTTTCTGTTACATGTGTAATAGACAACAGTGACCCAGGCGAAATCGTCTGCCACAATAAATAGCATTCATCAGCATCTTGCTACAGTAGAAAATGACACAACCAACAAGTCATTGCCGGAATTCATTATATCACTGGTACCTTTTTGCTAGTCGCTTTTTTCTGCACCACCTCAGGTACGTCACGCAAAAAGGTATATTTTTTTTTCCTATGTTTAACATTTATGGAAATTAATATGGAACTTTCTTTGATGATGGAGGATGGCCATTGCATTAAACTCGGGGGGAGGGTGAATCATTTCGCAATTTGTGATTTAAAACTAAAATTAAATTGACAACCCTGTAATCATTATTAAACCTTGTAATTATTGATATCTCTTTATGCCAATCATGTCGAGGATTAAATCACATTTAAGATAGACCTCCATGATCCAGGATCAATAATGAGATAAGAATGTGTGTAGTACAATCCCCCTGATCTGAAATTCCTGCTTTTACTGCCTACCTCATTTCCCTGATATCAACCTCAGTGAAGAATTGCACCCTCACTTCAAAATTATCAAAGAAAGAACAGAGAAAACAAAAAGTGCAGTAACTAAAATAGAAATGGGAGGAGGAATAGTCTAGCACGTGTCCAATTCAACTGAAGCATTGGAAAATTTTCTCGAGGCATGCCAAATTCTTAAGAAAGCAGGATGGTTTGAGTTCTTTGAGAGACTTAAGGGATCAGAGGAGTCAGTTGCCATGGAATTTACTAAAAACCTGAACATAAACCTGACAGAGGTTAGGGGTTGAAGCTAGAAGTTACGAAAGAAGTAATTTCCCAATTAACAACATTGCAGGTCGAGGGAAAAAGGTGGTTCAATTGAAAGATTAATTACCCCTCCCTTAAGGTGGAATTCCTGTGAGGAGAAGAGCAATTGGAGAAAAAAGACAAGGAAATTGACAGGTTATCACTCCCTCAGCCATGAAGAGAAACTCAAACCAAACCCTGGGAAGATGTTACACAAGATCTAGCAGTTGAAATGGAGCATCCCATGACAATTGACCTAGAAGCTGATACATAAGAACCTGCCAATGATGCTGCTGTTACAAAAGAACAAACAGTAGAGGTAGAGGATACTCAGGAAGAAAAAGAAAGATATGAACCAAAAGAACCTACTGACGAAGTAGTTGGTACACAGAAACAGGCAGCCAAAGCAGAGCAATGCAATCGTCGAGATGTTATTACACCCCCAAGTGATATTGCACGTGAAGAAACACATGGTCTTGAAACAAGATGGTGTTCAGAGAAATTTTTACTGATATCGGAATTGCATAAATGGAAACAATAGGCACTCTCCTTAGAAAAGGGAGTGATCTCACTAGAAGAACATCAAAAAGTTGTAGACTCAGTCAAGGAACAGTGGGCTAAGAAGAAATTGGCAGAAGAATGGGAGAGATGGGAAGCGAAGGAAGCCAGGAAGGAGAAGGAGAAGAAAATGCAGTTGTTACAGCAGCAAGTTCAAGATTTAACAGATGTTAAACACAGGCTGTATGAACTCGCCCTAAATCTGTTAGGGTGTGGAAGACCCTCTCCATCCTACCCAGTCTTTCTGTGGGAAATATTTTATTTGTTTCAATTGAAGGATGTCTATGAAAATAAACCATATGTGGGTAATTCTATCCGAGATTTTTTGAAGTTTTATGTGCTTACGATTTTAATGACCAAATCTTACTATGTGAGTTGTTTCTTCAAAATATAATTTGTGAGCATGTTATTTTGCACATGGTTGTGCAAATTTTCTCCTACATGGGGGAACTATAATTGCGTTCTTTTATTTCGTTCATGAGAAATCAGATAGAATGGCACCTGGAAATGAAGTCAACAGGCACCAACGAAGAAAAGGAAGCATTATGGATACAGGTGGAACCAAGATTAGCTATAGAGTTGAGGCGTGATTTTAAGATATTTATGAGTACTTCGGATGTCTGAAAGCAATCAAGTATCTACAGAAGGAGAATCATGGGATTCTGACTCAACCTATTTTCATAGTTGAAGAACCGAGCACTAACGGGGTGCCCTAAATGCACTGAGGCTGGTAGCATAGGTCTATAGGAGGGTGACCCTTTTGGGTTTCCAAACTTCATGGTTGTCGTTACACAGGTCCCAGAGTATGCCCATATTGTGAGATCATTGGAGCCTTATGGATAGAGCTCAAGTTTAACTATCCTTTGATTTGGCTTCCAGTGGAGGAGTATCAGCCCCATTATTAGTTGTGTGACTATGAGGAGGAATCCTCACTGCATCAGTTGATGGTCACTCAGGGCTATAGGTTCGTTGATGAGGATGTCAGTGCTTACAACTTGATAGATCTACAACGAAGGTACAATAATAGTATCTGAGAATTTTGCATGAGGACATGAAATTGATTTAGTTGGGGGAAGATGTTGGGTGCATTTTTTGGGCATACTTTAGATACCTCTTTCCCCCATTTTCGACCATTTTACCTTTGAAATCGCAAGCTTGACGTCCTAATTATCGCTTTTCCTGGTTATAAGAAGCAACTCTTGTTGCGAAATATTATTTTTCTATCTTTTTTAAATATGAATGAAGTGATATCTTTTTGATGGCTAACTAGGGTAAGTGTGGAAGAAGTTCTCTGGCTCTTTTTATTTTAGGTGTTTCCCATGAATTCAAGGCCAAAGGATGGACAACTGTGTTGTTAATTCACAAATATGTTTTGAGGATTTGTTGTTACAGACCATTGTTGTTACACCACAAGTTTTTGTTACACCTCAAGCTGTTGTTACACCACGAGAAGCTGTTACACTGTAACTGTCAGAGACCATGGGTACTATTCCATGAGACTACCATTGAGAAGCATGAATTATCTATGGGCGGTCAAAGAATCTAGGCGGTTATGATTTTAGAAAATAGTTTTAGTTTAATAGGCCTTGTATTTATAAACTAATTGTAACAATTCCTATTTTCTTTTAATATCGATCAACATGAGAATCGTAAGATTCTCATGACTGATCTATTCCCTATTTTGGGCATGTAAACTTTATAAAAGGATTCAGTTCCATGGAAGGGAACAAGAAACATAAGATAGTACCATCATTTTGATTTTGTAATTCACAATTATTTTAATACAAGAACATCATTGGTGATTCTTTTACAGATTCTGTGTTGAATTCCTAACTAGTTCTTATTTCATCCCTGTACCCTGCTAGGGATGAAGGGCACTCATTTTTAGTAGGGATTGCAGTAGTAGTTGTAGCAGTAGATTAATTATTTATTTTTCATAAGTGTGAAGTTATTGTTGTCGCTATATAATTCATAGAGCATATTTACTTATGTTTTTCAGATTTATGATATGCTGTTACACAGGATTGATTTAAGTTGTAATATTTGATCAATTGGTTCAGTCATTGATATTGTGTGTGGCACATATGTTTCTTGGTAAAACATGAAGTGTGATTTCATTCATGTAGAATGCTTTTTTATTTCTGCATGAGTGTTTAATTTCTGCAATTGGTTCAATGACATTTCTTTCCATTCTTTATTTATATCCTTGGCTGTTATGTATCGGCACAGATAGTGTAGACACCTTTCAGATAAATAGACCTACCCTGGTTGACAATTAAATGGTTGGGATTCATTCAATTGAACAGTGATTAAACCAACACAACACGTTTTATGACATATTTCCATGTTGCCGCTAGTAGATTATTTTGTTGCTAATGCCTATGTGGAGCATGGTGGTTGTTAGTAGTTATCATGATGTTGTTGCAGGATCTTCATTGCTGGGATGGTGATGGCCAAAGTGTTAAGTGGCCATCCACTAGCATATGGTTTGGATAGTGCCCCTATTGTTGCTACTACACATTGAGAGTGTCTGTCATTTCTCATGGAGGCCTTATATTATGATGCACATGCCATGTTTTACATTTTATTGTTGATGCTATATAGAGTATATTGATGCTCACTGATGCCATGTACTCATGTTATTTCATATTTTGGGCATGTATAGAAGAGAGCACACTTATGTGTAGTTGTTAAATCTATGTAATATCATTGTGTCATATTTTGGGTGTATTTCTCATGGAGAGACCCATGGTGTCTAGTATGTCTTGTCATTAGATATGTATGGGTCAATGGAAGTCCAAGCCATGTATTATTTTGTATATATTTGATGTAACCCCACTACATTGGGTGCATGATGTAAACTTAGGTCCATATAATTCATGGTTAATGATAGGTGTAAAGGATTCATTTTTCAATTCTATGTACTTGTCACAGCCATGTATTAGCTCCATGAAGCATTATATATGTATTGTACTTCTTTGTATACCTTGTCCAAGGTTAGCTGGAGTCACAGTTCATGAGGAGTAGTATTTTGCACTTGGAAATGAGGCTTATTGTAGTAGGTAGATGTGTTGCTTTAGCATCAAAGAGAGTGTGATTGCATCTTCATTACATTCTTAGGGGGAGCATGTTCAGTTTTCAATTATTGCATGGCATTGGCTATAGGTGTTGGCAATAGAGTTTCTTGATAGGGGGAGTCCTTCTCTCATCCAACACATCATTGGAATTATCTTCAGTGTTCGTATGGCCCTTTTCCATTGATGTCAAAGGGGGAGATAATTTGGATGGATAGAGATCAACTTTAGAGTTACAACTTCAGTTTTTGGAGAGTGTATGGAGATCAACCTCAGATGTTGGATTGAGGTGAGATCAATGCCAAAGGGGGAGTTTGTTGGCATTATAGTGTTTGCATTGATGTTAATAGGGTCATGGTGTTGTTCATCATATGCCTTATGTCTACCCGATGATGATTATTCCTCCTCATGATGTGTGATGAGTGTTTGGTTTGATGGTCTTATTAGTTGGCATTGATGTCAACTTGGTTGTGGCATGACTTAGTGCAGGTGATTTGGAGGCTGAGTAGAGATGGTTACAAGGCAAGTTATGATTGGATTATCATATGATGCTACTACTACAGGTGGTTGGAGTGCTGATACAGGTGTTGCATATGCTTCCACATGTGTTGGAAGCATTGGATATGTTGCTACATATGTTGGAGGTGCTTCTACCAATGTTGGAGGCAGTTGGATGACACGATACTATTGCTGTAGGAGTTGGAGATGCTATTGCTAGACATAGATATGTTGCTACAGGTGCTAGAGGTGTTTAGACAGGTTGTCTTTGTTGCTTGAGGAGTTGGAGGTGTTGGTCTTGGCGATGAAGTTGAAAGACTAGGGATTTATTTTCATTGAATTTTTGCAGGAGTCCTTGGCCTATGTCATCTATTGCAGACTTGTCACACAGGCTTGGAGGTGTGTTTTGGAGTTAATGAATCTGTTCCTGAAGTTTGGCAGAGCTTTGAGTTGACTTGATTGTGTTTTTCCTTCATCCTTTGCCTAGTTGCATGGATGGTGATTCATGGGAGAGACTGAAACTTTATAGTCGCTAGCAGGAATGCCTGTGGGAGTGACTAAGGAGCTCCAGTCGAGTTTGTCTAGTGTTGTGCATGTGACCAAGGCTTTTCATGATTTTTTCTCCACATTCCTCTCGCAACTCAACTAATTTTGTTATTATGGTGACATTATTGTTCGAAATTTTTTGGCATATGGTCAGAAAAGTTTGTGGGGCCTCTAGAAGCTAATCAAAGTTGAAAATATCAAAACGCAAGTGGAGTTAGTGGATTGATTGAGTCAGTGAGCTGAATCTAGATCAAATCAAGCATATGAACAGAGTTGTGAAACTCATTAGTTCTTGGTATTTATTGAGTTGAACACTTCAATTCATATATATATTGAAGATAGCTCAATGATAAGTTGGTTGGATGGTTTATTTGTTGAGTGAGTGTGAGTTTGGATGACGATGTGTAGATAATGTGAGTTGTCTATGCAGATTTTCTAAAGCAGTTTGCAGTTGTAGCAATAGTTAGCTGAAGTATGTTTCAACCATCATTTATGACAAGTAAGTGAGACAATGAAGTGTGGATTGGTATATGTGTTTGGTGAGACAGTGATGGAGTTCTTTTTGTAGTTTTGCTTCATATTTTGTGTGCCTTGATGATACTTTACTGTAGTGCTCATGTTGAGCATTTCTCGATTCTAGTATGAAAATGTATGAAACAAGAACCACATAGAGAAGTGGTGTTGGAGGACTTTGATGAAATCATTATAAGTAAGAAGTTTTCTCAATCCAATGGTGGTTGGATAGTGCACGAGGTTCATTGGTCATGGTGGCTTCCAGCAGATGAGAGTCGATTGATAGTTTAGAAGTAACCGAGTGAGGATCATTGATCATGGTGGCCTTTAGTGGATGGTTTTCCATAGATCCGCATGAGAAAGAGTCTCCATTTGATAGTAGCAATTTATATTTTTATGTAAATAATTTTCTTGAATAATAGAATATTTGAGCCGCGTAGTAACAACAGGTGGTTTTTTCCTCGGAGAGGGTTTTCCACTAGAAATATATGTGTCCATTGTGTTGATTTATTTCATGGTTTTTGGTTTATGTTTGTTGCTCTATATATGATTATTTGTTTCAGTTTATGCATGGTTTAAATGATTAATAATTTGTAGAAAAATTTATAAGTTCCTTCACAACTGATTCAGCCCCCCCTCTCAGTAGTGATCTAGTTTCCAACAATAAGATGAAAAAATGTATATGATACAAGTTGCTAAGGTATCTGAATATTACAAGGTGTTCATAGTATTGGGTCAACAAGTTAAGCCATGAGATATGACAAGGGTACCACCCTCAGATATGTAATGATTCATACAGTACTCTTGAGTGATGCATATGTGAATGAACTTTATGCTTGGCACATGTGATATATTGATGCACTTTATGGTTTAAATCTAATTCATATTTGGATATTTTGTTTTTTTTTTCTAAAGATAAAGCATAACTAGAAACATTGACTTTGATATATGGTAACTTGATACTATTGACAATGTTTGTAATGAGTATGGTAACCCTGATGGAAATAGTGTGGTTATAAGATTGATACTCATTATATACTGACTATATTCATGTCGATCTTGATAAGGATTTAACAAATATGATGTGGTAAATTTAATGGATGCCCTGATTTTAGGACTCTGATGGAAATGATTGTATAACATGATAGAGATGTGATATTGAATGGAGGTACACTTGTCAGCTACCCTAATTGTGTGACATTAACCCTTGATGAATGACTGATGAAATATACATGTATGAGAGTAAATCCAAATTGAAATAGTTGATGATGACTTGTCATGAGAACTTGATATAGTTTGACTTCACGATATGATATACGATTGTCTTGTGTAAACAAATGTGGCTATGCCCTGAAGAAACAATCATCTTAATATATTATAGTAATATGATAGACATGTTGAAGTCTTGATTGAATATGACTAAAGAGGCTTCCCATTCATAGGGAGACCCTTGATGAGACCCCAACACATATTATTTATTGACTATAAAACCGAGGCCATGTTAGGGATTTTGAGGTGTACGAATAGAAGTATCATGATTGCATATTGAAATAAGTATTATAGACACGATTGATGAACATATGATGTTTTTGAAGGCATTTATTTTTTTATTAATTGTATATGCTAACTTTTCATTGATGATAGGACTGGTTTACCTAAGTAGTTTCAACATCCACATTTCATGTAGAAGTGTAGTAAAGGACTTCCTTATTAGAGGAAGTGTATTGTCATAAACATGACATGCTGGATTACATTGATGGAATATTGTTGCTAGATGTTGTGGATCTTGTAATGAGAACTATATCCTTGTATTTCATGCACCCCGATATAAATAGAGTCCATACATATATCGTTGGGTCAGAAACATATTCATGGATTGAGAGAATGCTACTACATGAGACAAGCTTAGGCTTGCAGCTGTTGCATCCCTGCGTGAGAGGGAGAAATGATGAATATGGTATTCTTTTCTTTATGATATGCATTTTCTATAACATAATATTTGATTTTATGTCCTGCATAAAAAGAAATACAAAGAACTTATGCTTGAAAGTAATGCATAAGGCAATGTGGTTTAACTATTTAGTGAGTTGTTTGAGCATGTATCATATATGAGCACTTTGATATGATATTTTGAGAGAAGCTTGGATCGATGGATGTGAACCTCCTGGGTAAGGGTCTCGGTTGATTGAGAACACTAAGCATAACTCTTCCCCATTTTTTGAGCTCCCAAGGAGGGAATGGATCATTGAAGGCTCCTTGGGTTAAGGGATCTCTAGGAAATAGGATGGTTGTGATCGTTACCCTTTGTAGTAGTTAGTATATTGCCTATTGTCACCATAGGGTGTGTGTGATCCTTGTCATTTATGACAAGTCGGGTATCTCCACCTATCATGATTAGATAGAGTATACACTACTGTATATCCTACCCACAAGGAAGGCTTGTTGGGATTGCCTCCCCATATGGCCAATGGGTTTAGATGACTTGAGATGGTGTGATCCTTACATAGAAAGTGGTATATTTCTCAAGTGTTGAGGATGTAGGTGTTCTACCACTTGAATCTTGAGGGTAAGTATGGGAAGATCAACAAACATTAGGATGGTTGTGATCACTACCCCATATGGAAAGTTTGGTCTCACTTGTTGACTAAACAACACGATGGATGTGACCCTTGCTGGTAGATGTATATCGCACATTATCACTAGATGATAGGATGAATGTGATCATTACCTTCTATGGTAAGTTTGGTCTTTCCTGTTGATCTAAGAAAATGATGGATGTGATCCTTGTATGGAATATGGATTTCTCCTATTGTCATTGGATAAAGGGTAGTAACTTGAGATCCCCTATGATGTTAGATTCTTCTTCCTCTTTAGATTCGAGATTGTTCAACAAATGTATATGGGCATAAATGAGTCGAGACGAGATATGACTTGATGATGATTCTACTTCAGATCACCATATTGATTATTAAATAAAGGGTGGAAGTTAGATGCTCCCCTATGATGATGATGTGGGTTGAGCTGGTTTCCCCAATTATGATGTGGGTTGATATGGACTTCCCTGTGATTCTTATTCTTCTTCTTTAGATCGAGATTGTTCAACCGGTGATGAAAGAAATAAAGTTTGATATGAGATATGATGAGATGTATGTCTTCTTGATATAGCTAAAATGAAAGTCATGAGATTTAACATGAAATCTAGTAGGGTTTGAGGATTGATCTTTGCTACCTTTGATTGTGCATTGCTCTTCTTTTATGATACAAGAACAAATATAATGATGATGCAACTTCTTGCCTTATTATATTGAGACATGTCACCTGAGATGTGACATGAGGGGGAAATATTGTATGATGCAGATGGAAATTCATCCCTAGTTGAGAGGGAGTGTTGAAAATTGGGCAGTGTCGTGATGAATTTCCCATAGGGAAACCATTATCTCCAAATGAAAATCCTTGTGCCACAAAATAATATTTTGATTGGTCAAAGAAGATTATATTTGAAGAAAGAAATTATTATTAATATGCCAATTTGGAAAAGAACTATTGGGAAAGTGCAAAAGGTATATTTTAATAAAACAAAATCTGAACTTAAATTAAAATTTTTCCCTCTTAAAATTTTTTAGTTGGCCTCACAAAGGAGTCCCCATTGATTAATATAAATTTAGCTTTGAAGTCTCATATTATGATCATCAATTTTTTTTATTTATTTTTATGCTTCATAGATCTTATTCTGAGGTGGCTTTATTCTATGGTCCACATATTACTAAGTATCACTTTCTCTATGGAAACCAACACTTCAATTGTTCACAATAAGGCCTGCATCTATGCCTCAGTTATGGTCATTATTTATCCATCTATGGCTCATATCAATTGAATAAATGACATTTCACTCAGTGGCACCGATACATGATGTGGCATTGTTTTATCTAAATTATGGTTTGATTGCTCTAAGGTTCGTATATATACAATAATGCTTGCAATATATCTATTGATTTTATTATCATCATTCCTATGGCTTTATCATACATTTGAGGTTCACACTTTTATGGCGTGCTATATAATTTACGTTGATTTGGGGTTCAGATGTCCTGTAGCTAGGATCCTCCTTCTGTACTCTCGCATATATATATATCTATATATATATATATATATATATATATATATATATATATATTTCATTCATTGGCTATCTGATATTTAGAGACATCGTTTCCAATTAAATCCCATATATATAACATTCCTTTGATAATAAACAATACCAGATATTTTGTTGGAAAACCATGATTGACAATGACCAAATCAAAGAATATCAGTGTTTCACAACAATTTTTGATAGTGGCAGTGAAGGCTTCGAATTCAACATGGTAGTGACCTAGTATTTGATGAATTTGACAACAACCCTATTATGACTGGTATCCTTGACATAAACCAACAACAATATACGATTAACCTAGAGGCATGTCTTCATTGCCAATTCTTTATTGCAATGACTTGTGATGGCATCAAATTACTTGATAATGAAAATGATGCATATGCTCATCAATAACACTTTTTTGTATGTCAGTAATTTGACATGATGGTAGTTACCTTATCTACTTAGATGACAATGACACGATGAAGATAAAGACAGATTTTAGTTCACAATTGAAGTTGTGAACTATTTTGGATTGGCCTTGAAGGCATAATGTAATAATGTAGTTTCTCCATGAATGTACTTTGTATATCAACTAATTCATTGTGTTGTTTGTTTACATTAGTTCTTGCTCACAATTAACGAAGATGTTGATGATTGTGTCATGATGATGATTTAACTTACAAAATTATATTAGTGACTAACATTATGAATAAATATTAATTATGATTGTTGAGTTTGGTAGGAGACTACCTAGATGCACGTGTATGTGATGAGTCGACAACCTCTGGTTTGATTTTTTTTTTTTTAAGCTTGGTAGTACTTTCTCTATTAATATTATCCAACCACTAGCATTTTTTTCACAGTAGTATCAGGTGGCCTCAACTTGCCCTTAGGAAACCAAGTTGGCCACTTGTTAGCGTTAAACAATTTTCAAAATTTAAATAAGTCTTTTCCACCATCCATGCAACATTTGTTATTCTATCTACAATAAACATAACTTAGGAAAGTAAAGGCTAGTTGACATATAACAAATTTTTGTCTAAAATCCTATTTTACTCATTCGCGGACTCCGCCAGGGTTAGGGCTTTCACACTGGACCTCGTTATCTCACTTCTCTTCATGTCATGTAGAATTTGATCTATCCCACTCAGAGATAAGTTGTTTTAGTAGACTTGAATCTGGACTGCTTCTATCTCCCTGTGGAGATCCTTCCTGCTAGGCTCCTTTGTTTTGGATTCCTCCTGTACCTCGTGTTCCTTATTTAATTCCTCTTCCTTGTTTAGTGCCATAGCTCGGGATACTATGTTCTTCATAACCCAATATTGTTGGATTGTTTGCTGGAATAGAGTATGTCGGCCGCGGGTGTTCCCCGGGTCTTGCACCATGGCTTCCCACTCTTCTGTCTCAATGTCCTAGCTGGTGATGCTTCCATTGAGTTCCCTCTCCCACCTGACTATTTTTTCTCTTACCTTTGGCAGGTTTCCAGCCATGTAAGTGTTAATGCGAGTCAGCATATGTTCCTTTCCAGACTTCCTACCTCGTTTTCTTTGGCCTCTGTTAGAGGTTGCATCCCCTCAGTGGTCCTTTTCCGTACCTTCCCAGTTCGTCTGTTGCCTCATTTAGCCACCTCTTTTCCTTCATGGCCATGCTTTCTTTTTCCCGGTTGCATTTTTCTTCGCCCAAATCGTTCTCCATTGTAGGAGGGCTCTCTACAATGTAAAGCATGATTGTACCTCCAAATTGTGTTGCACCCTGGATATTATAATACCTAAAATAGTAACACAAGAAATATCATTAGTCTGCATGCATACACAAGAAACTATCGTATCTTTAGTTGCTCCAGCCCTGGCCTCTTTCCCTAGTCCTGTGAACATGGGTTTTCCCTCCTCCTCCCTCAGATTCCCCCCTGACTGCACTTGACATAATGGGCTTCAGCCTCTCAATTCTTCTCCTCTCTGTTTCATCCCTCCCTGTCAACCCATAACATATGGGTCAACCTTTATAGTCCTATAGGAGTCCCTAAATTGGGTTCCCTTATCCCTGTTCTAGAGCTCAAATGGGTTTCCCTTCCCAACCTCTCTCCTCTCAGAAATTCCTGCTTGAATTTCTCCCTTGGTTAGCCCCTCGGTCTCGCTCTGGAAGTTCTAATTTGGTTTTGTCTCAAGCCAGGCTAGCCATAGACTTTCTTCATTGACCCCCGATATACCCTCTGCTCTATCTCTGTTACCTCATATTTCCCTTACGTGCCTCAGGTACCACCTGGATGGGGTTGTACTCTTCCTACGCTCCCCCTTAATGGAATCCCCATTGTCTCCCCATTCTCCCTCATTCCCTCTCTGCTTGTCTTCCCCAAGAGACCCTTTAGCTTTACCATAACTCTTTTCTTCAATAACATTCCAAACCAGGTTGGAGTTCCACGAACCCTTGGTCGCGACTCATTCCGAGTCATGGCTTTCCCAAGCCCCCTCCCCCAATACCTCTGAATGAAACATTACTTCAATTCTATTAGTTAAGGAACTTGAGGTGCATACCATTGATTTTTGTTGTCCAGCCTGCGTCTACCACCTACGTCCACCACTTTTCATTTCTTATTCCTTCGCCTTCGTTCTCTGCATGCAACTATCTCCTCTCTCAACTACCTTCGCCTCTTTTTATTTTATCCTCCTGTCCCATCTTTCTTCCATCCCGCCTCCCACTTGTCCTCCTCTACCTCTCACCACCCATTCTTTCATTCCTTTTCCTTGGAATGATGAACCTCTGATGCTTCCATCTCTGTCTCTCATTAATTCCCTCATGCCTCTAGCTGCTCCTATTGTGGGCACCTCTTTGCTCTCATGCCACTTTCTGACTCTGTTCTACTTACCCTCCTGCTTGCCTTCCTCTTCCCTGCCTTGTCCTTCTTGCTGTCTCATCCTCCCACATCCTGATGTCCCCTTTGTCCTTGGGCCCAAGTGGATGATTTTTGGCACCTCCACCTCCCATCCCCTCTGGCCCACCTCGACTTCGCTATCGCACCCCTATCGGGGGTTTTCTTATTTCTCCTTGTCTTTTCCTAGGATCTCCTCTAGTTTCCTCATCCCCTCCATTTGTATTAACTCTTCTCCTCTTATATCGAAGTTTCTACCTTCTTGTCCGCATCCCCAGTTACTAAGATTGTATGCTGCCATGTTTCCCATATTGGGGACATGTGTTGGGATAATAAACCCAATTTGTCGAATTAGCTTGCTAATCTCTTAGACAAGCCATGCCTTCCTCCATATTTGGTTGATTTTTTCCAAAGGAGTCCCTTGTTGGAGTTTTTTCACCATTTCTATTGCCATTTTCAAATCTCCTTTGACCTCTAGTCTCTGGAACCTCTCCCTTACCACAATTTCCAATCCCCTCTTCAATGCATGGAGCTCTGCTTCATTGTTGCTCACACTTCCATAGTCCATGGCAAATATTTGGATCGTATTACCTTTGTCATCTCTGAATACTCCTCCCGTCCTTGCCGCCCCAAGATTCCCTTTTGTAGCTCCATCAAAGTTAAGTTTGATGAATTCTTTCTGAGGCCACGTGAAGCAGTTTGCAGTCTCACCATTGGGGGGATGGTGTTTCCACGAGGAGGAGTTTAGCATAGTGGGCTTCAAGTTTAGACCCCTCATTATTCTTTCTTCCTGAGGATTTGTTTTCCAATCCTTCGCATACCATTTCTCAGCTAATATCGTTTCTCGTATGTTCTGGAGTATCCTTTTCCATCTTTCTTCTTCTATTATTTTTTCATCTTTGAAGATCTGATTATTTCTCTCCTTCCATATTTCCCATAGAAAGAAACCTAAAGATAGTCTCCAGGCTCGATTCAGGATGGGGTTTTGGTAAGGATTTTTCTGCCAATTATCCATTGTTTCTTTCATACTAGTTTGATCCGTGTCATTTACTCCGAAGAGTTGATCATGGTTTCTCCACAAGTTTTCACTATATCTACATGCATTGGTCATATGTTCCATTGTTTCTACTTGTTCATTACATATGCTGTAGATTGAGGGTCCCTGCGGGCCTTTTTTCCATAGTTGGTCCCAAGTAAGTGCTCGCCCATGTCAGAGGATCCACATGAAAAGGGTGAATTTTAGCCATGACTCCTCTTGCCATATTCTGTCCCATATTTAAGTCCCTTGTTGCAGGTGGTGTACTGCTTGTAGTTGATAACACTCTTTAATTGTGAACATCCCTTTAATGCTATACACCCATCTAATAATGTCCGACCCCTCCATTTTTGCAATTTTCGGGGTTGCCATCTCTTTCTCATATACCTTCCATTGGGGTGTTTCTGGGGCATCTGGCCAGTCCTGTTTTTGTTTCCATTTTCTCCAGTGCTCTCCAGGTTCCATGCTCCAGAAGTTCTTTACTATCTATTCTTCAGGGTTATTTGTATATTGAAATTCTATTTCTAGCTCAAGTTTGTTTTTTAGTTTTTCTATCTATTTCTACGCTTCTTCCCAAAATTTGGCTTTGTCTCCTCCCCTTATTTCCAAGAAACTATAGGTTCTAATTAGATTTCTATTGTCTGAGGCTAAGTTCTGGATGGCTGATCCCTTCTTATTGTCCTGGACTCTCAGCTTTCCTTCAATTGAACTCGGCATGCCATACTTCCTCCCCCATATTTCCTTCCATAGGTCTGCTCCTCCCTGGATCCATCTACACCAGAGCTTTGCCCCCATGACCTGATTGAGAATGTACGGGTCTTTGATTCCCAACCCCCCATATTTTAGAGGTTTTCTGAGCTAGTTCCATGATATCAGAGCCCATTTTTATTTTTTTTGCTGTTCTAGGCCCTTGCCACAACAACTTTTTGAATATGTCTATCATCTTTTGGCAAACTGTTATTGGTGTAGCTTGACTAGTTAATTGGTAAATCGGGATTGATTGTAGCACTGATCTCAGTAGTATTACCTGACTCGGCATATTCAATGATCTGAATGTTCAATTCTACATTATCCCTTGGATTTTTTCCAACAGGGGTTTCTAGTTTGTCACTCGGTTGTATTGATCACTTAGCTGAATTCCTAGGTATTTCGAAGGGATATTACCAATTTGGAATCCCATTATTCTTGCAAAGAAAGCTTGTGATGGGGATTCTGTATTGAAGAAAAAGATATCATACTTTTCCTTATTTATCTCCGTCCCTGAAGCATTTGTGAAGTCAGTTAGAATCTCCATTAACCCTCTGGCTTTCTTGAGAGATTCTTGCCCATACATCATTATGTCATCTACGAATTGTTGGTGAGTTATCAATAAATCATTCCCCCACCATCTAAGACCTGTGTACTGATCTCATTGAACTTTCTCTTTTATATACTTTCCGAGTTCTTCTGCGGCCAGTATGAATAGAAATGGGGATATCGGGTTGCCTTGCCTAAGCCCTCGGGTTGCATTGAACGCCTCTGAGGGTGATACATTAAGTAAAATTAACAAGACTGGATTTGATATCATTGACATTATCTAGCTGATCCATATTTCATCAAAGCCAAATGCCTTAAAATTCCCTGTAGGTACTTCCAGTTCAGATGATCATAGGCTTTTGATAAGTCTAGTTTTACCAGCATGCCTTTAGTTTTTTCTGTCTTCAATGAATGTATTGCATCTTGTTCCATTACTATGCCATCGACTATTTGTCTTCCTTTAATGAACCCTGTCTGTTCTTGAGAGATTAGACCAGGTAAGATAGGTTTTAGGCGGTTTACCATAATTGTAGCCATGGTTTTGTAAATTACATTACACAACGTTATTGGTTTAAAATCTTGCGATTCTTCTGAATGATCCATTTTCGGAATAAGGACCAAAAAAGTGGAGTTTAGGTCCAGATGCATTATTTTGGTGCATTGGGACTCCTAGACGATTCTCACAATATCTTCCCCCATGAATGGTCACATCACCTGATAGAATCATGTTGTGTATCCATCTAGGCTTGGTGTTTTGTTCTTCTCCATGCTTTTGATGACTTCTTCTACCTCTGCTTTAGATATTTCCCTTAGCAGGGCCATGTTCTGATCCCTGCTCACTAGATTGGGAATGTGCTGAGTGATTTTGTTTATATTCTCCTCCCTGTTTAGATTGGGTTCCGTTAGTAGCCTCTGAAAGTATTGAACTAACAGGTTCTCCATGTCTTCATTTTGAGTAAGTCAGTTACCTTGCTGATCGACTAGGGAGAATATCATATTTTGCTGCCTATGTTGGATCATAGATTTATGAAAAAACCTTGTATTTATTTCCCCTTCCTTTAACCATTGGATTCTTGATTTCTGTTTCACAATATTTCTTCTTATTGTCTCCTTTCCTCCAATTTATTTATCAACTGGCCTTCCTCATCCATTAGCAACTCATTTCTGCCCTCATTGATGATTTGTTGTTGTACTTTCCTCATCTTGGCTTGGATCTATTCCTGTTCTTGTTGTATGTTTTCGAACTCATCCTTGTTCCATTTTTTATTTTATTTTTCCTTTTAGTTCTTTAAGTATGAGTTGAAAGGTATGCATCATATTTCTCCCTTCTTTCTCACTCTCGTTCCACCACTCCTTCAGTTTTTCAATGAAGGTCGGTTCTCTTAGCCAAAAGGCTTCAAACTTGAAGGGTCTATTTTGATTTCCTTGTTTCATTTCCACTTCTAATTTAATAGGCCACTGATCCGATCCTAGGCATGGTAGAATTGTAGCCTCGTAATAAACATGTTTACTAATGAGATTTTCTGTGGCCAAGAATCTATCTAGACGAGAAGTTATTTTCCTATTCCCTTCCCTTCTATTATTCCACGTATATTTTCCATTAATTATTGGAATATCCACCAGGTGAAGTTCTTCTTGTATATCCCCAAATTTCTCCATTTCTGGCTCATCCCTTCAGAGTCCCCCTTTTTTCTCCTCCAGCATTGTTATCAAGTTGAAATTGCCTGCAAGTAACCAAATCTTTTCCTCATGTAGTTGGCTTAACATCTTTATCATATGGAGGAATTTTTCCTTTTCGACTGGGATGTGAGGGCCATAGACCGTAGAGATTAAGAACCATTCTTTGTTTCCTATCAAGAAGAACCGCCCAATGAGGATTCGCTTCATGCATATCCAGTAATCAACTGTCACCTCTGTTGGGTTCCACATGATTGCAATCATGTCTGCGCTTCTGTGTGCATCTATAGACATACCTTCATACCTCAATTTCATCTTGCTTAGTGTTTCATCCAGTTTCCCTCATATAATATTAATTTCTTGTAGCAACATTAATTGGGGTTTCTCTTTTCTTAGCCTCTCTACTAAGTATCTCTATTTTCCTCAACTTTTTAGGCCTCTTATGTTCCAGGATGTTACTATAATTGGGACACTTTTTTTATTTGTTGGTATACCGCTGATAGCGGTACCACCCTACCTGTGTTCACCAGCATTTCTCCCATGATCTGTATAGATTCCTGTAAGTTTCTTCGACCCCTTTTCTTCCCTCCTTTTAGTTTCTTTGAATACTCATGAGGGTTTTCCTGATGCAGCCCCAGTTGCTCTGCAATCTCGACCTGTCCCTGGCCCTGTCTGGCTTGATACTATTGGAAAGTATCTGTGTACAATATTTCTTGGTCTTCCAGAATAAATATTTCACCTAAATGTCTCCATTCATTCAGTAGTTTCTTAAAAACTTCTTCTTCCATGCTGAGTTCCTCTCCCTTTCTTGGGTCAATTTCCATTGTAGTGGTTTCCATCCCCTCCCTTTCTTCCTTATCCTCTTTATCTGCCAAACCTCTTTGAGATTTCCTCTTGGGTGTTGGTTTGCCTTGACTCGAACTGCTCTCCTTTCCTTTATCTTGATAATCCACAAGTTCGATCTCGCTTTCTTCATCTTCTTCTACCTGCAAAGCTTTAAATCTATTCGTTTTTCTCGATTGAGTTTGGTATTCTTTTTCCCTATGTTGTGGGTTTCCTTTGGTTGCCTCCTCTTGTTTTTCACTTCTTGGAACCCTTCCTTGTCTTCTTGAGGTTTCCTCTATTTCTTGAGCGTATTATCCCCCTCCTCCATGTTCAATGGACAGTCCTTAAATAGGTGGTCACATTCATGGCACCTTCGGCATCTGAACTGGATGTGTTCATAGTCTAAGGTTTGTTGCCAAACCTCTTCATGGTATTCTAACTCCATTGAGTTAGGTATGGGTTCAGCTATGTTCATGTACATAGAGATTCTCACATAAGATGTGTATCTGCCTATTTTTGTTGTTTATGCAATTTTGACAAATTTACCTATCGTATTTCCAATACGCTCTAGTATTTCTAGGTCCCCATTGGGAGGCTGAATAATCTTAACCATACCAGGGTTGCCATAAATTTTTCCTTGTCTTGGTCATAGCATTCTTCCCAATATCTCATAAACAGACCAGCATTATAATGGAGGGGCCATTTTCAAATATTCTTTCTTTATCTTGCAAGTTTGAGAATATTACCATGAAGAAGCCTCTAGCTTCCAGCTTGAGCTCAATATGGCCTTTGGGTTTCCATTTTTGCTGTATCCACTTGGTAAGGTCTTTATTTGTCGGCCATACTCTTATGAACTTTCAGAGCAGCACGTGGTCCTTCATCTAACTTTTGTGTCTCTCCAATTTATTCATTGGAATGATGAATCTTCGTTTCTCTACTGCACATGACAGAGATTTTCCTCTGTTGCCTGCCTACCATCGTGCCTCGAGGACAGGTCCTGTCGTTTTGTTTGTCTCTTGCATTTTCTTATGATTGCTGGTGTTCTGGCGGGAATCCCTTGCTGCTGCATCCTGGTAGGAGGGGATCTCTACTCCCTTAGCTTCCTCTGTCATCCCGACCTGATAAGCAGCCTCCTGGTATGTAGCTTTGTAGAAACCATCAAAGGGTTAGGTTGCGGTTGTGCTTAGTTCATCATTGTCGTGGTTCCGTTAGGGTTGCAGAACGATTCTCTATGGTAGGAATAAATATCACAATAAATTCCACATATGGTTTGATTTTAATTGCATACAATTGTCTAAAACAAAAATTTCAATTTAAAATTCTGTTGTGAATTCTAATGACATGTTAGTGGCTGTAGACACGGGTTAGTTTCTTAGCCAAATGAATCACACATGGGTGATGGGGTTGTACATATAGATGAAACATCATGGGAGGGGTGGGACAATGTCCTTAATTTCACCCACTAGCACTCCCGCTACGACTTAGGCTGGAAGGTGTTGGGATACCTTCGCCTTGAAGATCATGATGCCATGGGGATGAAGCCTAGATTGGGTTACTCATGAGGATCTACTAGGGAGCATTCATCAAGGTGAATTCCTTAGATCCCCAACTCCATTAGTCTCACTATAGAGGGTGGTATTGGAGATGATAGTGGTCTTTGTCATCATGCATAACATTTTCCCCTCATAGTCACAAGATTCCTGAAGGGAAAATGACATGAAACCCTTGGAAATTCAACGAAAAAAATCTTGAAGGGCATGAACGACTTGGAAACATTGGCATCAAGAAGAAACTATTGAGGAAATTGGTTGTTGCAGTATGTGCTTCAAAGGAGGAAGTCAGTAGGTGACTTTTGATTTCCATATGAAAATAGCAAAGCTTTAGTTGAAGTTTCAGCCGATGACTCTGCCAGAGATTTGGGAGCGATGTGGAGCAGCAATAAAGGAGGGCCTGACTACATTGGACACCATCATTAATGATTTCTCTTCAATGTTTGATGTTGCGATGGATTTATGGACAAATTTGTAGGAGGACCCTAACCTACAGAAGATAAACATGGATGTTCGAGAGATGCAACAATAGTATGGTGAGATTCGAGTGACTGTGTGACATAGGTGGAGGACTTGCAGAGGAAGGAGGCCTTACTGAAGGGTAGATTGCATCCATCGCTAGAGGAAGCTTGTCATCTTACTATTCACTTAAATATAAGCTCAAAGGATTACAGTAGACATAGAGGACCATGTGCCTCGTAGCGGAGGGGCCAACAACTAAGAAATTGGTTGAAGAAGTACAGCAGGCAACAACACAGATCGTTGCAAAAGTTGCAGTGATGCAGGTCGAGCTGGGTGGTATTCGTAGAAATATCTTGGCACCAGCTGAGTGACTCAAGTGTGAGTCATGATCTTTGTGTTTGGGGCATGTTGGGATAGGGCCCCTAGGGTTATTTTTGGGGTTAATTTAACCCAATTTTGTAAAAACAATTGTAAAAATAATGTAAAGTATCCGTGATATGTGGACACAGAGCATGCAGATAGATAGGAGTCCAAAGGGTCTTATCCTTTGTTTTTGGTCGGTTTTAAGATTCTCCCATGGTCCGCAGACCATGGTATTGTATGAAGGAAAGCTATAAATAGTTGAGTCATAGTGAGTCTTAGATATAACTTTTGATAGAGAATTGGGTACACTGAAAGGGTTTTGTTGTCTTGGGCAAGTGCTAAGGCAGGAAATCTCTGCTTCTTATGCATAGGTGAAGAAGGGAAGGATCTTGTAGCTGAGTGCACATGAGGCATCGTTAGAGTCCATAGTTGAGTGCACGAACCCCTGCAGTTGAGTGTGCAGGGTAAAAGAGTCTCTAATCTGAGAATTGAAGATCAATAAAGATTTTCTTGAGAGAATTACTATGTATTTCTGTGAATGTGTTTATTTTATCGCTTAATGATATATTTTATGAAATTGTGAATGAATGTTGCGTGAAGTCACTGAATCTATCTTAATAATGCATGATATGAATGTTTATCGAATTTCGTGAAGCTAAAAGTTGTTTCTATTATGTTTTATAATTAATTAATTAGATCTATGCGAACTCAGATCTAGGGTAGTTTATTGATGCACAAAAGTAGGTAGATTGCATGTTTGAGGTCCACAAAGACTGATCCTGGAATTTCGTGAAGATTTGGAGGCCGTTTTAACTTAGTTGTAGTGAAGATCCTAGAAGACTACCAATCTGTGTGGAAGCAGATCTAAGGCACTCAAAGACATCACACTAGTCTCTAGATGTAGAAACTTGGTTCTTACATCCCCCAATATTTCTTCGAGTGAGATTGTGGCATGTGCTATGCAGGTTGTTGCCAAAAGGGCCAGCAGTGTAGGGTTTTTTTGGTTGGTGTAACTAACTTCGAACCTAGGTCAGGACCCATTAAGAAAAAAACCATGTAGTATTGACATATAGCTAAGGTGCGATAAATTTTTCGATCTAAGAAGGCATGCATGTGTTTACACTAGTAAAGGTTAAACAACATAGGGGAGAAATTGTTGGCATTATGATACTGGTGTTGTCCTTGATGGAAGCTCTCTCAAATGGTAGTTAACAGTGCAGCAGGTTAACAACAAATGATTACAGATCAGACTCCCAAGAATGAAGAAAGAGAGGTATACGCTGGTTCACTTTGTCCAAGAAGCATATACAAACGGGTTAACATAACAAAAGAAGTGTATAATGTATACACGCACTTTCGCAGGAGGGAAAGGGCGTACATGTTGGAAAACCAAGTATTTGATCCAAGGTATTGGTCCAAGGTATTTGGTTTGAGGTATTTTGTCCAAGGTATTGACCCTAGGTATTTGGTCCAAGGTATTGGTCCTAAGTGGTTTTAGTCCAAGGTATTGAGAAAGGCATAAGAGTATATAAGGAGGAGAAGATCATTATGCCAGATGTGCAAGCAATAAGATTCTAGGGAATACTTCTATCTTAAGTATATTTTATGTTGCAAGGTTATGTTTGGGACTAGATCTGAAATATTCATGTGCACCTTGAGTTCAATATTGGATCAAGAATCATGAGACTTGAAATGACTTATTCTTGAATTATCTGATATTGGGTGAGACTAGATCTCACGTTTTGTGCTTGTTCTATTCATTATCTATCATGATCTGGGTTTGTCTAATGTCTGGAATTTGCAACAAAGTTCTGCGTCAATATTTGCAGATTTGTATGTAGGTTCATCTCAACCAAAGAGCGTATACACACAGGTTCGGTTCTTTCAAGTAGCATATAAAAAAGAAAAGCTTCTTTTCATATCTGATTGATCTATCTAATAAAATTCTGTTATTTTATTGTTGTCTGTCAATGAAGTATTCTTAGATCTGAATATAAAACTGAATGCATAAGGAGGCTGGCACTTGATTGATTGATTGTATAAGTGAGAAGAAGTGATCTCTGTCCTCACCTGTGTAAAGCTTTGAAAGTTGACAGTAGATATTCAAAATATTGATAGTTGGTATAGACTTGATTCAAAAGTTTATGTTTGTAGTAGTTTTGAAGGTATATGCAGGTTCAATTAATGGGAGTGGTTTATACATGCAGTTTGGGTGCAGACAAGTAGCGTATACACTCTAATGCATGATTTTTGAGGTTACAGCTGGGTCTGAATGATGATGCAGGGTTCTAGGTTCAACACAGTGTTCTGGTGTCAGTGATCTGATTGTTTAGATTATCTTAATATTGGTTGATGCAGTTTATGTTTAAAAGTTATGATGGGTCCAATGTGAAAATTAGATGAAACATGGCCTTCAGATTGTGGTGTTGTGATCTAGGAGTATCCAGTATGAAAAATTCATGAGATGTGGTCCCTGGTGGAAGAGTGGAGTTTTTCTATAAGCTCGCACCTACGTACTAGTAAACATATTGGCTAGTACAAGAGCTAGGGGTTGTTGCTCCCTTCTAGTAGAAGCTAGAGCACGAGAGAAGGTTGTAACCTTCTCCAGGTAGAAGCCTATGTACTGGTATGATTTTGCACCAGTACAAGATTGTAAATAAATTTTCTTATTATTAAAATAAGAGAGAGATAGTAGGAGCAAGTGGTTTTTACCCACATTAGGTTTCCACCTTACATCTTGGTGTTCATGTGTGTTGCTTATCTGTGATGCTTTATTCCTCTTTTACTGCATTGTCTAATAAATCTTTGATTTACTACTTTAAGATCAACACATGATAAATTGTCTAAATCACAAGTTCTCTGGATATACGTTGGTTTCCTTAATCACAATCGTGTGTACATGCTAGTTCAATTCACTGAAGTAGCGAATATAAATATGTTTGGGAAATAAAATTATTGATCAGATAATACTGATTCACCCCCCTCTTAGTATTATTTCCAACAGAAATATCAAGGTAATTTATCATTAACAATAGTAGATTAATCATTTATTATAGTGTGAATACATTACAATAAGTGAAATTCAAATTTGTAAAAGGAATCTTTAGTGTAGCTTCATTTAAAATTCAAATTAAAATTTATTGTGAACATTTAGTTAAGATGATACAAGGCTTGGAATTAGTCTCACCTTTAACAAGACTCCTAGAAAAAGTGAATAGGGATAGCTGAAATAAAAGTTTGAGCATAATTTGAATATAAGTCATACTGGTGCATATGGAATTTGGAACTTCCATGTTCATACTTAATGTAATGTAATACACACACACAACCACAAATCTTTGTAAATCAAATTTTTTGAGTTATCTTTAAGTAGCATAAAATTATGATAATATAAAAGATGTTATCTTCAATAAATTTAAAATGAGTTTCAACATATCTCAATTAGCCTTATCTAAATTCTAGTCTAGCAAAACAATATGGTCACGGGAGCAATAAAGTCATACTTAGGATCTGATATCAAATATAGGTCCTAACCAAAAGGCCTTATAAATCAAATTTTTTGAGTTATATTTAAATGTAATAAAAACTAAGATAATATAAGAGACATTATCTTCAATCAATTTAAAATGAGTTCCAACATATCTCATTTACCCTGATCTAAATGCTAGTCTAGAGAAACATTATGGTTGTGGGTGCAATAAAGTGACTTAGGATCTCATATCACATATAGGTCCACCAAGGTGTGAATCATTATAATTCATATAGTATATTATTTTATACCTAATACTTATATTCATGATACAAGTTAAGTAAATATCTAGGGATAAGATTACTTTTAGGGTCTACCATAATTACTTCATATTATGTTATGTATATTACCAAGAGAAAGAGATTATACTTGAATAATGAGCCAATGAGTAAGGGAATAGACTATATACAAGAAATTTTTGAAGTTGTACTGGTGATGTAGGTTGGTCTTGTTAAGAAACCAAGTGTAATGAAATCTAACACTTAATTCCTCTTCGTGATAATTACTTATGAAAATTAGATGTATTATTACTTATTATGTCTTCTTCATCAAGAAATTATACAATTGTTCAATCTTTCAAGAAAATAAGAGATCATAATGAGACAAGAGACACCAAAAATTAGGCTAGTGGCTAGGAAAAAACCCATAAGGGGAAAACCCAGAAATCCTTTCCTTATAAAATCAGATCAAAATGAGAGATATCCAAGCTGAGACCAATACCAAACTACCACCAATATTCCAAGTCAAGCTCTCCTCCAAGTCACCTCCAAAATTCAAAGTCAATTTTTTTCAAACTACTCCAAATCTTGTCGAACTTCTCGAATTTGGACCTGCAACAAGGGGCCAAAATTCGGCCTGTAATTGCCTCAAAAATATTTACCTCTTTCACATAAATTCATCCTTCACACATGCTAGATATCAGAAGTCAAAATTTCGATCAAAGATGCTAAATTATCCTTGTTTTTACATGGTCTTCTCTCTCCTTTAACTCAGCTTCTTCTTCTTTGATAGGTTCAGAAAATGCTTCTTTTTCTGACGGTTGAATAAGATCTCCAAGAGGTCAAACTTTCTCCTATATATATGAGTCCGAAAGGTTCAAAAAGTTTTCACTTTGGAGGGTCAGGCCGACTTGGTCATCTTATGGTCTTATGAATCAAACTAACAATTCAAAATTTCTTTATTTTAAATGTCCAAATGGGAAATGACTCAAATATTTTTCTTTTAACTCAAAATAAATTTCTTTTCACTCTACCATGAATAACATGTTTTACAAAAACTATAATGAATATATAAATGATAAATATACATTATGAAGACCGAACCTAGTTACAATTTCAACACTCCCTCTTAACTAAGGAGGCATTCGTAATGATTCATCGGGATAATATTAAGTTGAAATATTCTTATAAGAAAGGATCCAGATCGATAAACATCATTATAGAAATAATCATGACTGGCATTATCAAATTACCAAGGCCTTGATGAGTAAGCTATATATCTCCAGTAGATTAGAGCACAATGTTGGGAGGCATTCAATAGAACACCACACAACCGCCTCTCTGAGGCACATACTCCACATAGGTTCACCAAAGTATGCCCTCCATAGGACCATTTCCTAATTCAGGTTCACAGTACTTGACAAAGGAAATATCAGTCCACTGGACCATTCTTAAACCAGATCAATGTACTTGAATTAAGCAATTAGTCCTAATTAGTCATGGTACATGACCCAAGAATGTTATCCCTTGATGCTTATCCAAACTATCATTCTCCCTATCCCGGTCCATGTACTTGACTTAAGGTGTTAAACCTAATCAATCACAATACATGAGACAAGGAGAAACAAGGTGTCCACTCTCACTCCCTCTTAATCTGGGAGGAGTTATCCATAATTCCAATATTATCTCAGAGGTACACAATCTTAACTTAGATCAACTACATATTCATCTGTGGATACTTTTAGCCACTCAGATTTGATCTACATGATGTCTTGAATCATAATTTACTTCAACCTTATGAGTTCTGTGACAATCTTCATACATCTTTGATCAATACAAAGTATCATAGTCAAATCCAACGTGCCATCAAATAGTCCACCAAACGGATCCAAACTCATTACATATTTATCACATCTTTGCAATTTCCAATGCAACACAATTTTTATTACTACTCACTCAAGGAACCATAGTCAATCTTAAGTGAAAACTATGCACCTTTTTCACATTAACAACACAACCGAACCAATTAAAATTAGTACATAAACTATCAGTATGATGATGGATAAACAATAACATAATTATCCAACATCTGTTAATAGATGTTTCCAGAGGTCTATAATCCATCATCCAAACTTCTGGAGGATCTTGATCACAAGCTACTCTTATTTTTCTGCCAAACCTCAAGTACTAATGTATCAATCCAAGATCATTTTTCTTCTAGATCCCTTTGAACGAAATAATTTTCTTTAACTTGTGTTTCCTTACATCATTCCATCAATGCCAAATTTATGAGATATTCTTTAATCATGAGACTCCTTTTTCATGCCTTTCAAGAATCAGGAGTAACCTTTCCAACTAAGACTAGTGTCTTATTATGAAATTCTTCCTTTTACTAGGATAATTCTCTCAAGTCTTGCTTCCATGTGTCCATCTAATACTAAGTCTTGAATTATTTAATGCATACTTAAAACTATTTTCTCCTCCTATAAGAATTGTTTTGCTATGTCCTTCCAATTCTTTCATCTCCTTGTTAAAGTCTAGTCATATCTTTTGAGAAAAGTTTTCTTTCTGAAATGCTCTACATTGTTCATAATCTATAGTAGTATCACTAGCTCATTCTTTGGTTTATAATTTTGAATCATTTTTTGAAGCAAATGTTAACTCTTTTTGTCTGGAAGAATCTCTAACATGCTATGAGCTAGATATTGACTTTCACTTCTTAACTCTCTCTTTGTTCTGTTATTTCAAAGTCTTGACTACCATCTTGTAGTCCTTACTTATTAGAGAAAAATATTAGCTTCCTTTGGATATTCATGATGAAATTTTGGAGACATAGGTATTTCTACATTATGTGTGAACAACTTGCCTCTTCTTATATGCAACTGAATGTTTATTCTAGAGTATGTAGAGAACAATCAAGGAGGCTTCTCTTCATAAGAAATTTGGAACATACTTTAATGAATCGGTTCCTTATTTTAGCTACTTCATTGTTTATGACTATGAGCTCCCTCTTAATTTCAATCTTCTTGAAAAAGACTTACAATTTTATGCAATTTTCTTTCACGAATCCCAATAGTCTTCTATGTTATCTCTCGTAGGTCATAAAATTGTCTTACCATCATAAAAACTATTCTATTTATCTTCTAAACAAGAAATAGAAATCAAAATTTACTGCAAACCTAGTACAAAATTGTATTTTAGAGTTATGTACATCTACCATATTCTTCAATAACTTTAATAATAGAGATCATTGTTATTTGCGGTCTTGGGTTTCTTCAAATATTCTTCATCTTCAGTTGTTGACGCTTCATGCCTTTCCTTTTATATTTATTAGGGTTATTGGGACAATCCCTATTGTAATTTCCATATTCATGACATCCATAGAATTGAAATTTATACATATCCTTATTTCCTTGAGATCTGTTACCAACATTTTTGTTTTGAGATCCAAATTTCTTATTTCCAATCTTCCTTCTTGATCTAGCTGCGAAATCTTGAGATTATTCATTATTAGGTTGACTATTGATTTTAGCTTCAAATATTTATTCCTCTAGAATACAAGTATCCCGTAACTCTTCAAAAGTAGGAGTTTCATTCTAGCATATATGCCTCCACCAATTTTGCCCCAAGTTTCAAGTAAAGCATTGATTACAAAGGTGATCAATTTAGAGTCATATAAAGTTTCACAAAGCCCTTGAAGTTGATCTCTAATTTTTTATATCTTCATAAAATATGAAGCCATATTATCATAATTTTTCATTCTTGTTCCATTAAGTTGATTCCTCAAAGTAATGGAGTATAATTTCACCAAAGTGTCATAAACTTCCTTGGATGTAGACAAATTTGAAACAAAAGAAATGAGATCATATTTAATGGATTTAAAGAGAATAATTTCTACTCTTACTCCACCCTTATTATATTTGGCCACTTATTGAGCATTATTTTTATTTGATAGTGGAGAATTACCTTCAAAAAAATTGCAAGACTTCATTTCCTATAAGGACTAGATCAATCCTCTTCTTCCAAACTTTGAAATGGAATGCTCCTTCAAGCTTGTTTCCTTCCTTATACATAGATTTAGTTTTATTGAAAGTATTAGAGATAGAGAATAGAAGAGTAATTACTTGGGGGTGTGAGAGAGATGCTAAAAGGGTGTCTTCAATCAAGTATGCCAATAAATTGTGATCTTCAAGCTTCCTTCCTTCACCTTAGCTCTAATACCATGTTGAGAAAACAAGTGTAATGAAGTATAACACTTAATTCCTCTTCTTTATATATGAGTCCAAAAGGTTCAAAAAGTTTTCACTTTGGAGGGTCAGGCCGACTTGGTCATCTTATGGTCTTATGAATCAAACTAACAATTCAAAATTTCTTTATTTTAAATGTCCAAATGGGAAATGACTCAAATATTTTTCTTTTAACTCAAAATAAATTTCTTTTCACTCTACCATGAATAACATGTTTTACAAAAACTATAATGAATATATAAATGATAAATATACATTATGAAGACCGAACCTAGTTACAATTTCAACACTCCCTCTTAACTAAGGAGGCATTCGTAATGATTCATCGGGATAATATTAAGTTGAAATATTCTTATAAGAAAGGATCCAGATCGATAAACATCATTATAAAAATAATCATGACTGGCATTATCAAATTACCAAGGCCTTGATGAGTAAGCTATATATCTCCAGTAGATTAGAGCACAATGTTGGGAGGCATTCAATAGAACACCACACAACCGCCTCTCTGAGGCACATACTCCACATAGGTTCACCAAAGTATGCCCTCCATAGGACCATTTCCTAATTCAGGTTCACAGTACTTGACAAAGGAAATATCAGTCCACTGGACCATTCTTAAACCAGATCAATGTACTTGAATTAAGCAATTAGTCCTAATTAGTCATGGTACATGACCCAAGAATGTTATCCCTTGATGCTTATCCAAACTATCATTCTCCCTATCCCGGTCCATGTACTTGACTTAAGGTGTTAAACCTAATCAATCACAATACATGAGACAAGGAGAAACAAGGTGTCCACCCTCACTCCCTCTTAATCTGGGAGGAGTTATCCATAATTCCAATATTATCTCAGAGGTACACAATCTTAACTTAGATCAACTACATATTCATCTGTGGATACTTTTAGCCACTCAGATTTGATCTACATGATGTCTTGAATCATAATTTACTTCAACCTTATGAGTTCTGTGACAATCTTCATACATCTTTGATCAATACAAAGTATCATAGTCAAATCCAACGTGCCATCAAATAGTCCACCAAACGGATCCAAACTCATTACATATTTATCACATCTTTACAATTTCCAATGCAACACAATTTTTATTACTACTCACTCAAGGAACCATAGTCAATCTTAAGTGAAAACTATGCACATTTTTCACATTAACAACACAACCGAACCAATTAAAATTAGTACATAAAATATCAGTATGATGATGGATAAACAATAACATAATTATCCAACATCTGTTAATAGATGTTTCCATAGGTCTATAATCCATCATCCAAACTTCTGGAGGATCTTGATCACAAGCTACTCTTATTTTTCTGCCAAACCTCAAGTACTAATGTATCAATCCAAGATCATTTTTCTTCTAGATCCCTTTGAACGAAATAATTTTATTTAACTTGTGTTTCCTTACATCATTCCATCAATGCCAAATTTATGAGATATTCTTTAATCATGAGACTCCTTTTTCATGCCTTTCAAGAATCAGGAGTAACCTTTCCAACTAAGACTAGTGTCTTATTATGAAATTCTTCCTTTTACTAGGATAATTCTCTCAAGTCTTGCTTCCATGTGTCCATCTAATACTAAGTCTTGACTTATTTAATGCATACTTAAAACTATTTTCTCCTCCTATAAGAATTGCTTTGCTATGTCCTTCCAATTCTTTCATCTCCTTGTTAAAGTCTAGTCATATCTTTTGAGAAAAGTTTTCTTTCTGAAATGCTCTACATTGTTCATAATCTATAGTAGTATCACTAGCTCATTCTTTGGTTTATAATTTTGAATCATTTTTTGAAGCAAATGTTAACTCTTTTTGTCTGGAAGAATCTCTAACATGCTACGAGCTAGATATTGACTTTCACTTCTTAACTTTCTCTTTGTTCTGTTATTTCAAAGTCTTGACTACCATCTTGTAGTCCTTACTTATTAGAGAAAAATATTAGCTTCCTTTGGATATTCATGATTAAATTTTGGAGACATAGGTATTTCTACATTATGTGTGAACAACTTTCCTCTTCTTATATGCAACTGAATGTTTATTCTAGAGTATGTAGAGAACAATCAAGGAGGCTTCTCTTCATAAGAAATTTGGAACATACTTTAATGAATCGGTTCCTTATTTTAGCTACTTCATTGTTTATGACTATGAGCTCCCTCTTAATTTCAATCTTCTTGAAAAAGACTTACAATTTTATGCAATTTTCTTTCACGAATCCCAATAGTCTTCTATGTTATCTCTCGTAGGTCATAAAATTGTCTTACCATCATAAAAACTATTCTATTTATCTTCTAAACAAGAAATAGAAATCAAAATTTACTGCAAACCTAGTACAAAATTGTATTTTAGAGTTATGTACATCTACCATATTCTTCAATAACTTTAATAATAGAGATCCTTGTTATTTGCGGTCTTGGGTTTCTTCAAATATTCTTCATCTTCAGTTGTTGACGCTTCATGCCTTTCCTTTTATATTTATTAGGGTTATTGGGACAATCCCTATTGTAATTTCCATATTCATGACATCCATAGAATTGAAATTTATACATATCCTTATTTCCTTGAGATCTGTTACCAACATTTTTGTTTTGAGATCCAAATTTCTTATTTCCAATCTTCCTTCTTGATCTAGCTGCGAAATCTTGAGATTATTCATTATTAGGTTGACTATTGATTTTAGCTTCAAATATTTATTCCTCTAGAATACAAGTATCCCGTAACTCTTCAAAAGTAGGAGTTTCATTCTAGCATATATGCCTCCACCAATTTTGCCCCAAGTTTCAAGTAAAGCATTGATTACAAAGGTGATCAATTTAGAGTCATATAAAGTTTCACAAAGCCCTTGAAGTTGATCTCTAATTTTTTATATCTTCATAAAATATGAAGCCATATTATCATAATTTTTCATTCTTGTTCCATTAAGTTGATTCCTCAAAGTAATGGAGTATAATTTCACCAAAGTGTCATAAACTTCCTTGGATGTAGACAAATTTGAAACAAAAGAAATGAGATCATATTTAATAGATTTAAAGAGAATAATTTCTACTCTTACTCCACCCTTATTATATTTGGCCACTTATTGAGCATTATTTTTATTTGATAGTGGAGAATTACCTTCAAAAAAATTGCAAGACTTCATTTCCTATAAGGACTAGATCAATCCTCTTCTTCCAAACTTTGAAATGGAATGCTCCTTCAAGCTTGTTTCCTTCCTTATACATAGATTTAGTTTTATTGAAAGTATTAGAGATAGAGAATAGAAGAGTAATTACTTGGGGGTGTGAGAGAGATGCTAAAAGGGTGTCTTCAATCAAGTATGCCAAGAAATTGTGATCTTCAAGCTTCCTTCCTTCACCTTAGCTCTAATACCATGTTGAGAAAACAAGTGTAATGAAGTATAACACTTAATTCCTCTTCTTTATAATTTCTTGTGAAAAATATATATCTTCTTATTACTTCTTATTTCTTATTCATCAAGAAATTATACAATTGTTCAATCTTTCAAGAAAATATATAGATCACAATAAGATAAGAGACACCAGAAATTATGACAATGGTTAGGGAAAAACCCACAATGGGGAAAACCAACAATGATTTCCTTATATAATCATATCAAAATGAGAGATATCCAAGCCAAGACCAATATCAAATAGCCACCAAGATTCCAAGACAAACCCTCCTTCAAGTCAGCTCCAAAATTCAAAGTCAACATTGGTCAAACTACTCAAAATCTTATCAAACTTTTGAAATTCAAACCTTCAACAAGGGGTCAAAGTTCGATCTATATCTAACTCAGAAATATCTACCTCTTTCATAGAAATTCATCATCCACACATGCAAGCTAGTAGAAGTCAAACTTTTGGTCAAAGATGCGAGATTCTCATTGTTTTTACTTGGTCTTCTCTCTCCTTTAACTTGACTTCTTCTTCTTCTTTGTTAGGTTCAGAAAATGATTCATTTTGTGATGGTTGAACAATCTCTCCAAGAGGTTGAACTATCTCTTAGATATATTTGTCCAGGAGGGTTGAATAGGTGTCACTTTGGAGGGCCAAGTCAAATTTTCAAAGGAGGGCCGACTTACTCATCTTGTGGTTTTATGAATCAAAACGAAAATTTAAAATTTCTCTCTTTTAAATGTCCAAATGGGACATGACTCAAATAATTTTTCTTTTGAATCTAGCATGAAGAACATGCCTAAAAAAATATAATAAATATATAAATGAAAAATATAAATTATGAAGAATAAACCTAGTTACAATTTCAACAAGTCTTCCATGCTATAATATATAATTACATGATAAGAGTGAATAATAACTTATGGAGTAACTTGGTGAATAAACAATTATGGTATTGAAAGAAAACATATTTTCACACTAACACCATGTAAACAGATACTTAAAGACATGATGTAGTTGCATGAGAATATGTTTATGAATGTAAATATTATATTTCAAGCCATATAAATTAGATATATGGGTTCTAGAAGGACTAGGGCTAATAGAAGGTGCAACATGGCACCATCATCACAACCAACTCCTATCACCATGTTATACTCCTATACCAATAGGTGTCATATTTCATGATTGACTTGATGAGCTCCGTAATATGTTCATCCCTTTACTTGTTGCAAAAGGTTTCCATATTATCAAAAAAAAAAAAAAATGTAAAAAATGTAAAGAGGGTATGCCATAAAAGAAAAATCAAAGGGTGAAAAGAATAAAATGGTCAAAAAAGTGAAATAAATGAACCCCAAACAAAGAAAGACTAGGAAAGTGTGCAAGTCCAAAATGCCACTACTTTTCCATTTTCTATAATAAAGCATTGTGTACAACTTGTTAAGATTTTGCCACAATTGATGAATGGCCAAACAGCTTAATCTTGGCTAGTTCAGGTTTGAATTTCATGTTTTAGAAATAGAGAATAAAATCTGACCAAATTGTTTAATCTTGGCAGATAAGTGGATAGGTAGAGAAGCAAAGGAGCTCAACAGTTTAATCTGAGCCCTCGATGTAATAAGTGTAGACTTAGGTAGGCTTACCATGCAAAGAAAAGAAACGTTTATGAGGGTTTGCCAGTCTAAGTGCACCAAAGTAAAGAGAATAAAAAATGCTAGGAAAAGTAGGCAGGGTAGGTAGATTGGTGTTTCAAAATGATACTCGTGATGGATTTATGTTTCTAAAAATGTGTTAACTTTCACTTCTATCACAAGTGCAAGGCAGATATTTTTGATGCAGCTCAAGTGGGGCAGATTACATAACTAACTCCCCTTCATACTTTTCCCTAATTACTTACTAATTTCCCCCCTCAAATATTAGGAATTTGTTCTTAATAAAATTCATAAATCACTCATCTCATTTCATAAACATTGCCTAATTAAAACCCTATTTTACTTAGGAAATTGGCCATATTTCTTGTATAAACCCCTGTTTTTTCTTTAGCCTAAGTTTTTTAACATTATGGCTTAGCACTTTTCATTGCATAAATCATATTAATTTTTTAACTTTTATTATGTAAAATCCCAAAGTTAATACCCTTCCCCGTATTATGTAAATATGTAAAAAACCCCAAAAATACTAATATCCCTTGATTCTTGAATACGACCATATCACTGATTCACAGGGATTAATAAGTTTATCTGGAACTTGTTAATAGCCTCCACTGCGCGCTCAAAGGGTTAATTAACTACCTGGGTTAATTAATAACCATCCCGTAGACCAATCAAAACATGCCCAAAAACCATTAAAATCATTTAAAAATGTGTCGGCCTCGCTGCTTAAATTCCTGCCATGTTCACTTCCCGTCCACCGTCCGATCAACCCGTTCTCATCCGATCGTTGATAACCATTTCGTGACTCCCCTAACCTCTGCCTTTTAACGCGCGATTGCTCAATAGTTTCCCACCGTACCTCCGCCACGTGTCGCTCATCCGGGGTGGTCGCTCCCTCCCGGCCCGAAACCACCCAGCCCCAAAAGCAGTGCAGGCAAAACTACTTACCACCGCCCTCTACTGAAGTCAACCACCACATCACCCTTTGTTGATGTCATCTGTCCCTTTAATGAAATCACCCACCACGTCACTACCACATCATCTGCCCCCATACTCCCACTGATGTCATCCGTACTGCTTACGTCATCCTCCCAATCAAAGCAAAAACTCCCGCCAAAACTTCATTTTGTCAAAAGAAAATGATAAAATATCAGTTTCGTTATATTTCGCTGCAAACAACACTCTGAGCATAAAAACTTCTGAGTTCACAGTTCCAGTTTTCAACTATCGCTCGACCAGAAAGGCTACATTGACCAGCTCGCAGCCATTCAAACTGCAGCATGTAGTTTTCCTCTGTAAACACAGGTACCTTTTTTAGCTATCTTCAACAATCGGATATCAGTGCATGAATTTCCAGAGAAAAGGTAATCGTAAGACACATTAGTAGTTCTATTTTGCCATACAACGGTGAGTAGGGGTCAATTCAGCATTAAAGAGTATCAATTCAGCATTAAAGTGTATCAGATCAGAATTGAAGAATGTCAAATTAGAATTAAAAGCAACAGAGAAGAATTAAAGAGTGGCAGATCAGAGTTAAAGGTATTAGTTAAGACAGGTAGCCAGCGTAGAGTACTGGAGAAGACCAGCTGTTTCTACTTTCTTGTAAATTATTATTAGTCATCCTAGATATTATCTCACAGTTGTTATGAGATATTTGTTGTACATATTTTGTTGTATAAATACCCCCTCCATTGGAGTATCGTGGGGTGGTGGGTGGATTTCCTAGACTGTGTTGTAATACTGAAATTTTGGAATAAAGAGCTGTTGGAATCAAACTGTTGCATGGCTTACTAGATGAAGGATTGAAGCAGAGAACTTGTCACAAATTTCTTGAATCGACCACTGGATCAATAAGTCCTCTATATCTTGAGTTTTACAGTTTTCCCTAGTTTATTATATCATCTGTGTTTCATAAATCTGAATGATAAATAAAAGGTTAATTTTAGAATATGCTTGGTTTCACTCTGTTTTCAGTCTTTATTATTCTCTGTGTTTTCTTTAAAATTAGGATAAACAGTGAACCCTTAATTGCTCCTGTTTTCCTGATTCTTTCATGTTGATTATTTGGTAAAGAATTCTTAATTGCTCCTTATCAATAATCATCCATTTTCCCTCTTTCAATAGGTTGCAGGATACTTAACTACCCTTCACCTATTTGAGCCCATTCCATCTGTTTCAGTCTCTATTTGTTCCCTATTTGACTACCTTGCTCTGTGAAGCCATCCTCTGTTAAGAAACCAAATCCATAAAACCATCTTCTTTGACTCCATTAGCCCAATGGACTGAACTACTTAGTTTTACCTCTCTGTTCTATCGAATCTCACCACCCAAACTCAAACAAAAACCTTGAACTTCATAACTAGCCTAATACCTTTAAAAACAAAGTTAAATAAAAAAGAGAGAGCCCTCTCTCGATACAGATTGGCTAGATTCTATATCTAAAAGATTGGTCTATGGTTACATCGACCTCCTTTCCCCTTCTTACAACTTCTGGGAAAACCTGAGTGATAACATCATTGGCTACTCCGCTGGGGACCTGAATAATTATTTGTTACTACTATTTTTTGTATAAAGCTACAGATGGAGCCTGAAGTTAGCCAGGTAGCCTTTGAAATGCTCTTTCTTTGCAATTGCAGAAGTAAATGAATGCTACTTCAATATATCTCCGGTCTAGCTTATAGATTGAACATCTAGTTTCAAATACCTGATTAGTTCCTCTTGTCAAATAAGTCTTTAAGAAAGTTTAAATCTCATATCTAAAGGCTCTTAAAGAAATCATAGAAGTTGTTTCGAAAAGTCATAACAAATTGAAATAATCATAAAACGCTCAAAATTTGGTTTCCTGGAGAACCGAACCTTTTTTTCTCAGAACTCTTTTACATGTTTAGATCTGATCTGTGATGGTGGATAGGGATCAGACACACAAAGGTTAAAATAATCCACCTCGCAACTCCACATCAATTTCACAATCAAGACTCCGCTAGAGAAATGAACCTAAAAGAACTGTATGAAAAGATCAAGCTTTTGACTTGCATTGTTATGCAAGACATTATGTTCTTTCTCATTGATAAGATTTTTCAATGTATATTGTATTTAGAGATGATTTTAGATTAAATTTTTATTATTTTCCTTTGAAAAATGTAGATGCAAAGTCTCCTTACACATTTGAACAGCAGTCTTCTAATTCTTATGAATATCATTTTTCAATCAAGGAGAATCCAAAAATTAAGACTAATCATCCAATCCCAGAACATATTCTGGTACCTCATAAAGTTCCTGATAGGTATAAACCACTCATTTTTCCTCCTACACTCCATGCTTTCCCTAACGATTATCCTAAGTATCTCCCTAGCTTTGGTGGAGAGAATGGTATCACTGCCCAAAAACATATCCAAGTTTTTGAAGATTATCTTAATTTATTTGAAGTAGATGAAGAGGATGTTAGTATTAGGCTTTTTGCTCTTTCTTTGCAAGACAAAATTAAGAGTTGGTTCAAAACCCTGCTTGAGGCAAGAATCTCAAATCTCGAGCAATTTCTAAAACTCTTCCTTGATAGATGGATAATCAAAGTCAATCTTCTCATGATCATACAAGAATATAATCAGTTAAAAAGACATCCAAATGAAACAGTACAACAATTTTTCAGACAGATTTAATGAAATCTATTATTCAATACCATTAAATATAAAACCTCCCCCTAATTCAGCTCTACTGCATTACCCAAGAGAATTTGATTCAGAGATAGAATTTCATCTGAGAGAAAGAAACCCCTCAACTATGGAACCGATGCTGAACATGGCAGTGGATGTAGAGGTTAATCTGAAAATAAGAAAAGAAAAGTTGAAAATAGAGAAGGAGGAAAAACTCGACATTTTGATAAAGAAAGCAGAGGAAATGATGAAGAAGATCACAATGAAAGTTGAATGTTTTGTTCAAAATCACCATGACACATTTGCTTCACAAACGGAAAAGGTTGATATTCATGAACAAATTCCTACCAACTCGATCTACCATAGATCAGAAGATAGATTCATAGAGAAATATGTGGAGGAGAAATCTCCTGATCTAATGTGTGCATTTGATAACATTACTTCTTTTAATGATTCACCCAAATATGATCAATATGATGATGATTATGTTTCTCAAATCCAAATTAACCTTGCTGAGGAATCAGAAGCTAATTTTGGGAATAAGGAAATTCGGGTTCAACAGCTTGAAAGTAGTGATCAACTTGTTCATTTCAGCTATGATGATGAGGAGGAAAGCGCAGAAAATTTTGAAATCAGTGAAGGAACTTTACCATTTTGTTTTGATTCATTTCAGTTTATCAAAGATAACTGTCATGCAATTAGAGATCAAATGCCAACAAGTCTTGATATTAACCATCTAGAGGGAAATCAAATATTTGTTCAAGACTTATCATATCTAGATTTGCAGCCCCAAAATGCCATTGAATGTCAGGTTGTAGAAGAAGACTTGGAAGTTGGAATGAATGATCAAACAATCCAAGACTATGAGAGTCAAAATCAAGATGATAATGGTTTTACAAAACAGACATTACAATCAATAGAAATATCATCACAAAGAGCAGTTGAAAACATGTAGGGTGATAAAGAAAAAAGTGATTATTCAATTCCATGGCATGAAAGCTATCCAGAACATTTATATAGTTGTTTGAATCAGCTCAAGGATAGTGTATATAATTTACAAGATCCTTTTGTACAGTTTCTAGATTCAGCAAAGGAGATCAAGAATTTCCTTATCTTCTCAAAGGTTGAAAAAGCTATATTTGATTGCAAGATCGCAATTTTAAACAGCAACAAGCACGAGCAACAATAGTCACCAATGTATAAATGCTTGTGTGGTTGCATTGGTTGTTTCATTTTACCTAACCAGCAGTCAGAAAGCTGATTAGACACCTTTTTTGTTTCAGGTCAGATCTCAAGTTGTGCGGGAGAAGGTTGAGAAGATTTTGATAAAAGGACCAAGGCTAAAAGTTCCTACCCAAGAGACAAGGTGCTCAAAGAGGGATTCAAGGAGGAAGAATAAATGCTTAAGTGTTGATTGAATAGTAACTTGTTGGAGTTGAAGCCCGAAGAGAAGGCCCTAATATTCACAAAATCTGTTGCCATATATACAATAAAGCAACCAACTGAAGGAGATTTCAGAGCACAGTCTAAGTTACTCATAAGGCTCTCTGACCTGCTGTTTTTGACTTTCCACTAGGGAAAGCCATCCCCAAGTGGAGCCACTGTTATACTCCTATACCAATAGGTGTCATATTTCATGATTGACTTGATGAGCTCCGTAATATGTTCATCCCTTTCCTTGTTGTAAAGGGTTTCCATATTAAAAAAAAAAAAATCAAAAAATGTAAAAAATGTAAAGATGGTATGCCCTAAAAGAAAAATCAAAGGGTGAAAAGAATAAAATGGTCAAAAAAGTGAATGAAATGAACCCCAAACAAAGAAAGAACAAGAAAGTATGCAAGTCCAAAGTGCCACTACTTTTCCATTTTCTGTAATAAAGCATTATGTGCAGCTTGTTAAGCTTTTTCCACAATTGATGAATGGCCAAACAACTTAATCTTAGCTAGTTCATGTTTGAATTTCATGTTTTAGAGATAGAGAATAAAATCTGACCAAACTGTTTAATCTGAGCCCTTGGATGTAATAAGTGCAAGCTTAGGTAGGCTTACGATGCAAAGAAAATAAAATTTGATGAGGGTTTTCCAGTCTAAGTGCACCCAAGTAAAGAGAAGAAAAAATGCTAGGCAAAGCAGGCAGGGTAGGTAGATTGGTGTTGTAGAATGATACCTGTGACGGATTATGTTTCTAAAAATGTGTTAACTTTCACTTCTATCACAAGTGCAAGGCAGATATTTTTGATGCAGCTCAAGTGAGGCAGATTACATAACTAGCTCCCCTTCACTTACTAATCCCCTCCCTCAAATATTAAGAGTCTGTTCTTAATAACATTCATAAATCACTCATCTCATTTCATAAACATTGCCTAAGTAAAACCCTATTTTACTTAGGAAATTGGCCATATTTCTTGTATAAACCCCCTTTTTTTGTTTAGCCTAAGTTTTTTAACATTATGGCTTAGCGCTTTCCATTGCTAAATCATATTAATTTTTTAACTTTTATTATGTAAAATCCCAAAGTTAATACCCTTCCCCGTATTATGTAAATATGTAAAAAACCCCAAAAATACTAATATCCCTCCCCTAGTCGAATACGACCATATCACTGATTAACAGGGATTAATAAGTTTATCTGGAACTTGTTAATAGCCTCCACCGCACGCTCAAAGGGTTAATTAACTACCTGGGTTAATTAATAACCATCCCATAGACCAATCAAAATGCGCCCGAAAACCATTAAAATCATTTAAAAATGTGCCGGCCCCGCTGCTTATCTTCAAGACTCTTACCCTCGTTTGTGTAAATACTTACCCTTGATTTGACGACTTTCAAAATAAATGGGTCTTCCTTCTTGCATTAAAAAGCACCAATTCCATTTCCTAAGGCATCACATTCCACCATAAAGGTTTATGTGAAGTCTAGAGTAGCTAAATCATAGTTTGGCACATTGCCTCTTTAATATGTTCAAAGGACTTCGTTACTTTTGCAGTCCATAAAAGTGCATATTTCTTGAGTAATGTTGTTAGAGGTGTTGTTATTTTCCATAATTCTTAACAAACTTGCAATAATACCCTTTCAACCCAAAAAATACTTGAAGATTGTTTAGGGTTGTGGGGATTTTCCATTCCTTGATGGCTTTATTTTTGTTAGGATCTACCTTAACACCCTTATGAGATACAATATGACCCAAATATTCCACCTCTCGTACCACAAAGAAACATTCATAGGTTTTTGCATAAAATTGTTTCCCCTCCAATAGTTTGAGCACCCTCTCAACATGTTGAACATGATTCTTCCAAAACTTGTTGTAAAATTAACACAAATTTTTTAAGGAATGGTTTGAAAATGGAATTCATCAAACATTGAAATGTGGAAGGTGCATTAGTAAGGCCAAAGGGCAAGACCAAAAATTCATAATGACCTTCATGAGTTATGAATGTTATTTTTGGAATGTCTTCAGACTTCATTCTAATTTGATGATATCTTGAAAAGAGATTGAGAATGGTGGAATAAACTACTCCATGTAATTCATCAATGACAGGAATGGGAAATTTATCTTTAATAGTGAGCTTGTTCAACTCCCTATAATAAAGACACATATGCCATGATCCATACTTCTTTTGAACCAATACTACTCGAGTTGAGAAAGAACTTTTTCTAGGTTGTATTATACCTGACTCTAACAATTATGCAACCATATGTTCAATTTCACACTTTTAGGCATAGGGATATATGTAAGGTTTGATGTTTATAGGAACGCTTTGTGGAATCAAGTGAATAGCATGATCATCATCATGAATAGTTGGGAGGCCTTTGCGAGCATCAAATGCCTTGGAATGATTGTCCAAGGTTCTTTGAAGATCTACAGAAACAAATTATTTCGATGTTTGAACATCTAGTGAACTTAATTGTGAGATTATGCCTCCTTTTTCTTTGTTAAAAATATTTGTCATGCCATCAGAGCTGATTATCTTCCCAATTTTCGCTATGATGCCCCTTAATTCAATTTCCTTTCCTTCCAGGGAAAATTTGAAGAAAAATTCTTAAAAATTAAAGTTATCATCCCAAAGATTGTAACCATTGGACTCCTAATACAACATCAACACCACCCATTAAAATGGAAAGCATTGAATTATTCAATACATATTCCCCCATGGTTAGATTGATAATATGGCACTTTCGTGAGCAATTTATAGTTCCTCCATTTGCAACAATCAATTGACACTTTGGTGCCAGATATATAAAGAAATTCAATTCCATGGCTATCTTACAATGAATAAAATTATGGGTACTAACATAATCAATCAAAACTATTACTTTTTTCTTCTCGATATATCCTTCTATCTTGAGAGTTTGAGGAGTGTTAATTGCTACCAATGAATTACAAGATATGGTCATATTCATTTATTCTTTCTCTCGGGTTGGTTCCTAGTGTATATTCTCTTCTTTGGATGTTTCTTGTTCCTTTTCTTCCTCATATTCAAAATCTATGTAAAATAATTTCTTATCTCCAAACTTATGACCCTTAGTCTATTTGATATCACAACTGTAACAAAGCCCTTTTTCTCTTTTTTCCTCAAGTTGTTGTTGTGTCAACCTTGTAGGTTGTGGGAGGTTAGGAGCAGAAACACTTCCATATTTATAGTTGTGAGTGGTAGAATTCCTTGTTTACATGATTTTTCTTTCATCTTTTCTTTCCTCCTTGAATGCCTTCGCCAATGAATTAGGCTACCAAAGGTGAACCTTGTGTTGGATGCTATCTTTTAAAATCCCTATGAAGACATCAATCATATGCTCCTCTAGAATATCATTTACCTTAATATTCAATCTTTGGAAGTCCTCAATGTTCTTTGTCATTGAACTCTTTCGTTTGAGATTTATCAATTGGCTAAAGAATACATTGCTCTATGTATCCTCATAATGTCCTACCAATTATTTTGTAAAAATTGTCGAGGTGAAAATTGATCTAGGAAAACAAAGTCATCAATACCACACAAATTGATTTTGTTCTAAATATAAAGATGCAATGTGTACCTTTTGTGTGTGCGGCACATCATGTAGATCAAAGAATTTCTCGATCTATAGTATCCATGTTATCAGATCCTTGTCATCAAACTTCCTCATATGAATCTTTGAAATGTGGTTAGTCTTCAACCCACCTTTCGAGTATCCAAAATCCTAATTTGTATTCCTTTTTTCCTCATCATGATTTTCATAGAGTACCTTGTTGGCACTAGAAAGCATTTATTGCAGCAACTTTGTCAAACCTTCCTTCAAACCTTAGAGGTCCATTTTTATTTATGTTTTTAAACCATCCTTCAAACCTTCCATATTGACATTCATAATTTCTTTCATGTCAAATTTTAAACTATTATTCAAACCATCCATCTTAGCTTCTAGTCCATTTTTGGTTACTCTTTGTGAGAGTGAAATTTGTTGCAGTTGGTCTAGTAATTTTGATATATCATGTGGCATTTCTTCCTCTCCTTAGTGTGTCATACTATAGTATTCATTTTCTTAATACAAGGCACATTGGGACAAAATAATTATTTTTATGCTTGATTATGCCCTTTGAATCACTTCAAACATTTTTTTTAAATACACACATTTTTCTTTGTTTAGGAAATCAATATTGAAATTGTTGTATATCTTTAATTTTAGCTCTCTAAGGTCTAAAAATTCATCCTTTTGTATCCCTTTGAGTCTTTTTTCCAACACCACAAGTTAATCTAAGGTTTGATTTTCCAAGATAAAGTTATGCCCAATCTCCCAGGATGTCCCAATTATGGACTCATTCAGTAAAGAAAACTTGTAAACTTGTACTGAATGCCACATGTCATTGTTTCAACCAATGACCATAGAGAAAGTTATGACTATTTTTAGTAGGTGGCCTATTTGAGAATAAATTCTAGAGCATGCAGAAACCCTAAATTCTTTGAACCATATCTCATAAAAAATAGGTAACAAAGATATGAAATTTTTACATGAATTTCACCAAGAATTTTGCTCCACAAGGTCAAAATTTAAGCTTCTACTAAAAATCCAAGATGACCTATTTAAAGCATCAAAACACTAGAATCCAAAGCTCTCATACCAAATGTCATGTAACAAAATCATAAAACAAAAGAAAAGATAGATCAATGACTAGAAAATTAGCCTCTTAGATGCAACCTCCTTTACATCACATAAATGACCAATTCTTGGATGATATAAATGACAAGACCTCCTTAATATATGTAGGAGTATAAAGGGTAACAACATAGTTAGTGAGAGCCTACATAACCATAATAATGTAAGGGCCCAACAATAACAATATAAGGGTTACAAGGGCACAACAATAATAACAAGGGGATACACTAGTATTATAGGGACCTAAAATGGAAATACAATTGATAGAAACAATATAGAAAAAGATTGAAAACTAATAAAACCAAAATTGGCTATTATCACATAATTTACTTGAATTCTTAGCACTAACACTTATGCTATTATTGTTTTCAATGCACTTAATATTGGAAACTATATTGAGATATATTCTAGGGAATTTGTATTTTAGTGTGTAGGAAATAGAACACAACCATTCTATGAACTTGGAGGTCTGCACAAGATTGTTAATGAGAATGGTCAAATACAAATGTTTTTATGAGATAAAACATGGATCTCATTAATTACATTGTCCATACATGCAATTTCAAAGGAACACTACACACACATCAACCATTCTAATAAGGATTTTGAAGGTCCTTTCAAATGAGATAAATAACCCTATAAAAATTTCAAATATGAAATTAAAAATAGGTATTGTGTCCCAATTAGGTGTGTGAACTATGCTCCATTGATTATGAATGTTTGAACTTTGTACTAATGGAGTTTCTTATATGTTTTTATGCATTAACTCTAGTTACATATGACATCGTGAACTACTAACCTTCGGAAAGAAATAAACCTCTCTTTCAAAAATAAGTTATTAACACACAATTAAGCTTAGTTAGATATGAATTTCATATCATTAAATGAATAAATTAATAAATATCCATATATACCAAAATAGTTTACTTTTTGCAAATAAAAAATTCCACAAAATTTATGTTCATTAAAGGACCTTGAGAAAGCAATCATCAAAAATAGTCTCATTAGCATTTCCCAAAGGGATAAATATAAAGGCAAAAGGAAACCAGAAAAACAAAGATACATAAACATCATAAATATGTGAAGTATAACTATAGCTAACAATGCAAGCTATAAACAATTTGTTCATTTGAAGCTTTTTCAATTGTCTTACCCTGCAAAAAAAGATGTTGACCTCAAAGGATATGAAGGAAAAATAAAAAGAAACCAAAATTCAAAAATTTAATGAACTTTCTTTCCATGAGTGAATGAGTTCAGCAAAGTCTCTAACTCCAATAGGAAAAATAAAAGCCAACAAAACAAAAACTAACCATCAATATGTTTATTAAATTACTTTGCAATGAAAAATGACTTAGTTCACCCTACCCAAAAAGATAACCATTATTTTGGTTTGATATGTTTTTCACAAGGATTGGAAGTAGCGTTAGTATCGAATCTGGTTACAATTAAAAGCTTAGGATATTGAAAAAGGAAGTAGACATTGATAAAGAAACATTATGGATGTGCTCGTAACAAATCTAGCTTCCAAGAAAACTAGAAAGCAACCCATATTTGATTTAATGGCCACTAACATGAAAAATCCTCAGTCTGCCATTTTTAGATGAAAATTTTTCATTCTCACTAAAAAAGAAATGTTATGTTATTTTCATTCTTAGCAAAATTGCCAAGTGTCATAAGATAATCGTACAGATATTGTGAAGTACACATCTGATTTGCTAGAGGTGGTCAACACAAAAGAGGTTCTAACAGAAGCTTAGATAAAGTTTCAGGAAGGATGAATCGGAAGTCAATTGAGAGTATCCTAGATGGTTGGGAGGGATTAACTAAACTGCCCATCCTAGTTTTCCATAGTGACCAATCAGTGACTTGGACCAGGACTAAGCCAATTATACCAAACTCATAAGCAAAGTCAGAATATGGATCTCGAGCATGATAATGATATTACTAAGAAATATGCAGCCAAAAAATTATATATTATAACATTGTACGACAATTATAACTTTCCGCACAGTATTCTATATTGTAGGTTACCAAGTTATCAGGCAGAGTCAAATAGTTCATACCCAATATAGGCCAATCAATTTGAGTACCAGAGTTTGTTCTCTATAACAATAAGAAGGTGGCTCATTTTAGCTTTGAATAAAATAGATGGGTACTCTTACAGGCGCCTGAAATAGAAAGTAGCCACATGTTTTGCTGTTAATGTCCCTACTATTTATGTGAAAACCCCTACATGCTCATCTATTGATTCTACTATCTATCTATCTGGTCGGTTCTTTGTAATGTGGAAGGCAGAACAAGGTAGCAGCAAGTCAAGCGTTAACGGATACCATACCAATTGAATGACCATGCAGATGTGTTTAGGGTTTATCCATGAACGGTGCTTTATTTCACCTTATATAAAATCTAATGAAACGAGTTGGGTGCTAGCTCGTTATACTATTTTACGGGGATACGCACATGACCATGGAGACTTAGTTAGCTACTTCATTCGTATTTCTACAGTTGATAAAAAGAAACATGCTCACGTTTCCCTACCCACTATGCATTATAGAACCTTCTCCATCGATGGTTTCATAATTAGATATCATTGGATCAGATCCATCTCGTTTGAACTTTTGATACAGGTGATAAATGATATGGTCGATCGCCCCAAAACATAATAATTTTATATGGATGGAAACAATGAATATTTGAGCACTGGAACCTATGAATCGAAAAGAGGTTCTAGCACAAGAATGAACACAATTGAAAGACTAAGATTTCTCTGATCACCATTTATACATTACTCATATGTTGTATTAGTAATGGAAATAAGCTTTCTCATAACATAACCGAGGTATACGGCACAATACTCACTAATAGAGAGTGAATTACAACTTTGACTACACAGTTGTGTCAGCAGTTTCTTGCTATAGTTCACCCCGCAATTGCATTCACAGTACAACCTTATTCTTTCCTTGTAAAAAAAATACAATCTCACATTTACCCCAGAGCCTATGGCCTACGCTGAGTAAAATAAATCTTCTACATTTAACCTGGATCCTATGCCCTATTCTTACTGGCATTTGATTCTAACTGCATTTGTTCTTACACCATAAGAAAAAAGAGCCTAATGCCTACCCTTATGTTCTCTTAATCCAAACAAGATTACCTCCTCTTGATTCTAACTGGACTATCTCTTACAACATAAAATAGAGACATAATAGAGACATACAAGGTTGTTTCCATTTCCTCAGATGGAAATTTAATGTCAAAATGTATTGCATGGATAGAAAATATAACGTAATGTAATTTTGTACATGTTAAATCTACATGGTGAACACATAGTTTAACAGTTCAATAGCCAACTAGATGAGTTCACAGCCAAACATTCTGTAATATTTGTGTAATCTGCAACCAATTAAGTTCTCACTGTATTTTAGAAGGATCATTGTACACTTCAGCATAGTTACCTAGTCTTCTTTCCACCGAGGCTATAGTGAATACAAATCTATTTAAGATAAAATAAAAGGGATTTAAAACTTGTTAATTTCGAGCAAACTGAACATTAATCTCTTTAACGAAAAAAAAAATACAAACTTTGAATTTTCCAAAAAAAATGCCTTCATCACTATGTTTGTCATTGAATACTCTTCATCTTTGCAAATAAATACATCACATCCATGTAGAATGATAGAAGCGACTGCCACTGTCACGTCATCAATTTCACAAACTCCCCATGACACCTAAGCATGGAGGAAGGGTTGATGAGTGGAATTTTGATAATTAATAGGTGGCTCGTCATTTTTGGTCTCTTCCAGTGCAGCACCACGTGCTTTCATCGAATAACGTTGCTACCTATTAAACACGACACATGCAAAGTCCCATGCTTACATAACACCCCACCAAATTTAGTTGAAATCATGATAAGCAGAAATTTGATGTCGATTATTATAGTCAGTAAGAAAGATCGTCCTCAACCTCCGATGCTCCATAAGATGTATGTGGGAATTTCACCGCAACTTATATGAAATTTAATGACAATCAACAACCAAATTGCATATGTGGCAAGTGAGTAATGAATTGGTGATTTGAACACCTGGTGCATAGGGGTCGTAGAAAGAGACATGAATTGCAGATCACTATAGGTTAGATCACTAGTTCCGTTTTGAGATTGATATGAAGGGTTCTCAATCTTGGAGTGCATAACTAATTTGAGTCAGAACTCTTTGATTATTCGATCCATACATTCATTTTATTTATAAATAATAACCAGTAATAACTACCATAGATAAAGATAGAATCTTGGACAAATATCTATGGTGGAAGATCTGATTCATGGTCAAGTGGATAGAGCCTGGGATCAACTCGCTCAAATCCCAAACAAATTAGTGGAACAATTTAGATACTGGACCAGCCGATTCAGACCAATCTAAACCAGCTAGGTCCATCCTGCACTAACCAAGTCACCTTCCCCATATGCGGAGTGCAGCCACCTTAGAATGCAGATTTGGAAAGGCATGCACAAAGATCATTATTTTTTATTGAGGCTCAAGCTCCCTAGAAAGGCCTTGAAAAAATACAACCAAGTCACCTTCCCCATATGCGGAGTGCAGCCACCTTAGAATGCAGATTTGCAAAGGCATGCACAAAGATCATTATCTTTTATTGAGGCTCAAGCTCCCTAGAAAGGCCTTGAAAAAATACATCGTTGCGGCAGGTGACATGTGCAAATATCATTCTAGACTTATCAGTTTGACACATCAAATGATCATTGCCATGGTTGCTCTCGTTTGGTGGCATTGTCATTTTTATAATGTTTCATATGGTCATTTTTATAATGTTTCATATTGTATTGTAAGCTTCCCTCCTAGAGAGACACTTGATCACTTTTTTTAGTTGATCCAAAGTGCAAGATGGATCATTTTGAAACGAGAGTGATGTAGCAATGGCTAGGGCAATGGAAAAGGTTGAATTCACATTCATGGGCTTGCATTTCCAAAATTATAGGGCAATGGAAAAGGTTGAATTCACATTCATGGGCTTGCATTTCCAAAATTATAGGTAGTATAATCGCTTCAGAACGACTTATCACTGCAAACACACAATAACTAAACCCTATTTGTCCAATCAATTTAGGAAAACAATTTAGAAACAATCTGCAAAAATGTCGTGGGAGAAGGTGTATAGACATGGAGTCAATCCATGGAAGAGTACAAGGGCAACTTAGTTTGTGACATGAATGAGAGACTTTATGAGTCACCTATAGAAAGGTAGCTTGCTGCTGGTAGATTGAAGAACTAGCGGAAAACGATAGCGTATTGCCCAATCTGACTCCTGAAAAATGCGTTATCAAATCTCTTTATGGCACAGTCAATTATTCCTATTACTCTTAAAAACACTTCCTATTACTCTTAAAAACACTATGCATGTGTATTATTTCTAGAATGCAGCTTTTTGGAGTTTCATTTTACATTAAATGCCTATTGTCAAATCTAGTCCAAATTGAAAAACATGACTAAAAAGAAGACACTTTCAGCAAGCATCGGTTAAAATTTTATTTCCTATAAGATACAATGTCTATTTTAAATCTGAATATAATCTAAGATACAACAACTTGTCAAAGTTGGTTATATCCCTAAGTTTCACTTTTGACTTTGGTGTCATCACTCACTTGTTTTTAGTGATGGCTTTCATGATTTCAAGTGAAATTGTGACACATTTTGAAGGAACACTTTAAAACTAATCCAAATTGCAAGTTTTGGACTTTTGTGTATAGTTTGTGTTATAATGCTAATGTTTACATATTCTCATCCTAAAATACATTGCACTTCTAAGTGAAATATATGTTATCATTAATTCACTATTTAGTTGAAGCAATTTGGGTAAATTGTTGTAGTTTTGTAACAAACATAAAGATGATTTAAAATTCATATTTTTGTAGTGTAAATGTCAAATGCTAACACCTCCATAGGTTTTAATAGCTTAAACTTTCCTTTGATATCAAGTGTAGGGACTTTCCTTAGGAATTTTTTTTTTTGCATACCCAACTCAACATAATAGCAACTAATTATTACATGCAAGAAAGCATGCTAGTATTTTATTAACCAATACTTAATGGAGTCTAAGTTATCATGTTTCAAATAATAAGAAAATGAATATTTTCATCTTAAACTAATCGTCCATTAGAAACATTCATTATGAAAGTCACATAGTAATTAAAAACACATCAACATGAGAAGCACGTATTAATTTTAAGGCCCATACATCAATAGTCCATAAATTCACATATATCCTTCACTTTTACAATACTATAATTATCAAGCATGTAATAAAACTTTATGGAAACAATGGGTATCATTCACCAACCAGGTGGAGATTGGTTCTCTTCTTCAATGCTTCTTGTGCTCTCTTGTTGCTGTTTGCGTACACATGTGAAGGATGTTAAGTTCTCTTCTTCATTTCTTCTTGTGCATTACATCTAGACCAAACATTGTCAACTCAACCATTTACTCCATAAGTCACCTTATATTTACGAACACTCAAAAAAACGCGTTATATTTAGGTGAAACCTATGGGCAAAATACTATGGGACAAATACCATGGACTAGATTGTTATTAATACCATGCAAAAAAACATTATTAACCCTAATATTAGTATTAATAAAAATAAAAATGGCACATGGTATTCACCCATGGTATTCACCAAAATGGCACATGGTATTGACCCATTTACTCTGGATCTACTAACCCCCGAGAGGTATCAAATATCATGATATGCAAACTAGCATAGAGTGAAAAAATATTTGATCCGATCAAGAGTAAAAAGAGATGTTGTAATTTAATGTATGTTAAACATTTTAGCTTGGATTTTAGCTTGGTTAAAATAAAAAATAAAATAAAAATCAACTATTAATTTTATTAATTTTTATAAATTACTAATAGTAATTTTTAAGCTTCAGGTTTATGATAACCCATGGTATTGACCCATGGTAATACCATGGTATTCATGTGAGCATAGACTATTTAAAGGGGAAATTCTATCATCTTAGATCCATCTTAATTCTGGGTCTACCAAGTGCTCAGAGGGATAAATAGATTTCATCCCCCCTAAGAGTGGTAGATGTGGAGTTAAGATGGATGTAGGTTGGTTTTTATGATAATGAAGATATTAAATAGACTTAGGAAATTATATTGTAAAAACATTTTAAGGTGAATGGTTAAAGCATAGACATTGGACAAGTATATTTGTATACTTCTGTTTTAAACTGAAACAAATCCAGGGCTAAAAGGAATGGATTGATTGCACTAGTCATCCTTCTATAACTTTCCAACATATGCTGGAGTAAAGAGATTGTAATTTGGGTAATTTTTCTAATTGCAAATAGGAACATAGTTGTGTATTGGCAGGGTGGTTATGAGGTCCCTAGAAGTGATGAACTTTAATTTTTCTTGGTTTTATATATAGTATTATGTTTTTTCTCATGCTTTCTGTGAATGGCACGAGTGAATTTTATCCTACACCCACTAGGTTATCGATATGTAATTTCGGTAATTTTGATTTCAAAAGATATTTTAAAGAAATGTAATGATTTCATTTGTGTATTCAATAAACAAAAGATTTTATAATTGAGTAAAATATTCACCATGCCTCGTGAGAGATTCGCCAAAAAATTATATATACAGATCATATTATTGATAAAATCGCCTTCTATTTTTCCTATATACCATGGAGATTTGCCCATTTATTATAAATGTAAATCTCGGGGGGTTCTTAAAATTTTCCCTGCTCATTGGGTACTCTTCTTCCCCACAGACCCAAAGATGCAATGGCGATGTAAGGTAGAGGAAGAATACTAAAGAGTGAAGAGAGCACCCTTGGCTCGAGATTTCCCTCTTTAATGGCCTTCATCATACCAAACTCACTATAGACTTTGTAGTCACTCACAGTAGCATTATGTAATTCATCCAACAATAGGAAAAAAAGTGATCCCTCTCCCATATCTTGCTCCTTTTATAGGAGGCATCATAGCTGACACTTGTCACTTCATGCAAAAAAAATTATTTTTGTTAATCTGAAAATTTGATCATCCAGTCATCCATATGTCAACCTCTCACCAAGGCTCTCCTAAATTATTTACTTAAAAAAAAATTAAAATTATATTTTCCCTCACCCCAACATAACTCCCTATTTCTTCTCCTATTTGTCTCTTGATCCCCCTTTTATCTCCTTATTTTTTGTTCATTAATGAAGTCAAATGGTAGGTCTGAGATTGGTTCCCGAACTACACCCTACTTTATCTCAAACTCACTTTTAGATGGAGATCCTTGTGTTGCGTCTTGCAACATGGAGGTTCTCTCATGAAACTAAATTTCTCTAATTTAATTTATTATTCTTTAATTTCATTCACCACCCTCTTTTCTTCATGAGGTTAAACTATCCTAGGATTAATGTTTCTAATTAATTCTATGTTCCTTTCTCCTTTTTGCTTATTAAAACACTTACATAATTTGGAGTTACATTAAATGTGCATTATCTACCTAAGATTTTCCAAACCTCAGAAGAATAGAGTTACTCAATTTATCTAATTTTATTATTATTATTATTACTATTATTTTATTTCTATATATTCTCCCGTTATCCCAAGGTTTACTCTCGATTTAGTTAATGTGGTTAGACAACCTTACTTACTACATTATGTGATTTAGTATGATTATCATATCTTAATTATATTTTACTTTGGTTGAGGCCTCTACATCCTCTGGTATAGTCAATTCATGCACTAACTTGCAATATTACTTGATCATTGTCTCCAATTGCTGACAGTGTGTCTGCAACTCTTCCTTTTCCTTCAACACCTGAGTTTTCTCTGCGAACAACTATTCATTGTTAACCTTAAATTCACTAACGACTGTGAGTGCACACTATTCCCTGTTCCTCAATTCTTCTTACACTCCATGATGCAATGCATGGAGGGTCTGGAGCGGAAGTGCAGCCAAATTTAGCCCCATTTCCTTCACTTTATTAATCACAATGCAATCCTCTTATGACTCTGTGCAAACAGACCCCTCTGGTAATGGAATGACTTTGAGGTCCAAAGTCCATTCTAGTACCATTGTGTTATTGCCTTTTGTTATGCTCACTTGCGCTCCACTCGGTTGTTTGACACCCGCCTAGATCCTGTTCACCTGGATCTGTAACTCATAGGTATCCTTTTGGATGCTCCTCAACATCTGCATATATTGCTATTTAAATTGTTGCAACACCTTAGTTATCCTATCTCATATATTGTCTTCGATCTCATCGAGATCACCTTTGGTCAGCACCATGGGATCGATATGTGTCCACTTATCAAACTTATGCTTTTTTCGTTCCACCCATCTGCTCCTACCCACATCTCTTTACGATGAATGTAGTGCTTTTCTCCTCACCACTACCTCCTCCCTGTGCTGATAACTCTTGCTCATCAGTGTGATGTGAAGCAGACTCTCTACCCTCCTCCATATCCAGCTGATCCTTCTTTTCTTTCTCTTTAGCAGTGTGCTTTTTTCCCATCCGTTCCTTCTTTGTGGTTGCCTTAGCATCTTCCTTCTTTTTCTACTCGACCAAGGTGTGCATGACCTTCTGAGCGGCATGCTTCCACTTCTGCGCACTAGAGCTCTCTGCGCCTTTCCTTGTTCCCACATCTAATGTCGTAGATTCACTCCACTCTGCTGGACAACACCCTACAAATTCTTGCACATCTATCTTAGACACCAAATAAGGCAACATATCCCATGTTTCCTTTGGGTCCTTTTGCACATGGATTGACACATTGTGAAAGTCAACCTTGAAATTCACGTAGGCTGTCAATTGTTCAAAGAAGGTTGGGGACAACTTTGGCCTGTAATTAACCACCATATGAAGGTCCATTTGCATCAGGATCTAGAAAATCTTCATCTCCTTGACCCATGTCTCATCCTTTATAGACCACAATGAGGCAAACCACATTGCCTCAAGTAAATCTTCCTTGTGCGGAGGAAACTGACTGTCCTCTGGCAACCTCCAAGCAACTAAGATGATAGAAAATAAAAGACAAGCATAATGAAATGACTTTCTTTCCTCTTGGGCTTCTCGACAGTTTGTGAGGAACTCATGGCAAAGATATTTGGACCAATTATACTGCATGCCCTTCGCGCATTGTGCAACAAGTGACACTACCGGCACCAGAACTTCATCCACGCAACACTTCCTCATGATCTTTCCCGTGAGGATCTGGGTAGTGAACTATAATACCTAGTCCTGAATTGATAGGATAGAGTATCCATGCGACTTTTTCACAAGACCATACTCTTTCTTCATCTTACCAACTAGTTCCTTCTCCCCAGTTTTCCCTCCAAGCTCCTTGGTAGGGTCCACTCCTTTATATGGAAACTTATTTATCCTATGGATCAACATGTCCATTATTGGAATGGGCAGCCCAAGCCACAAAATCCCATTATGCACCAATGCGAGGAGCTAGCGCGCACACACCTGATAATTGAGCGCTAATAGTGCAGTATAAAGATCATGTTCAGTAGCCTCTCCTGCTCAACATTGCTAACCCACGTCATGGGATCCAACGTCATAACCCCCATTTCTTCATAATATATATTTTTCATATACTTATGGGTCATTAAGTGTGGGAAATTTTCATGGCCTGCGAGGTCGCAGTCCTCTATTTTCAAGACCGAAATTTGGGCAAACCTAGGACCTTCAAATTTGACCTAATCAAGTAGCAAGGGTGTCGATATTGTGAATTTCCTGGAATCACGATTCTTGGGCACTTTAGTTTTTCCCTTTCGTGGAGGGATGTGCTCAGGAAGCCTTGAAATAGGTTCAATTCCCCTGACATCAACTTCTTTCACACCTTGGTATTCTTCTTTGTCTAAATCCACCACTTTCTTTGGCTATTTTTCTTTTTTCTCCTTTTTCCAAACGTCCAGATTTTTCCTCAGTGACATTCTCATAGGCACCAATCTATTCTTCTTTTCCTTCATGGTGGAGTGCTTGTCCCTTATGGCTGACTGTTTCTCTTTTGTAGCAGTTTTCTTTGGCTTAGGCGACCTCAGCACCATAGGCACAATGGGCGTAGCTTCCATACTGGTTACTTCAGGGCTTGACGCATCATAAACAATAGCTTCTGAACTTATGGCTTCAACAAGTTTGTAAAGTTCATATTCTCAATGAGTCGCTCTCGAGATGCTGTAGTATAGTTTGCAAACGAGGGGCGCATCACAAATTCTTCCCAGAACAAATGATTCATATGCTACAGACAATAAAATATGCAAGCAACTCTTAGAATGCAAAGTGTTCATTGTTGGACCAACATGCGTAATTGATAAGGGTTTTGTATTCAAATCCGACCATTCCCCCCAATTTTTGATAATCAATGCCCCTTTGGCGGCAAATCTCCAAATATTTTCACAATAAATAGCACCTGCCCACTCCTCTTAACCATTTTTAGGCCATCAAGTCATGAATAGTAACCTCAATGATTACCTTTGGACCTACTTGCACAACACCATCTTCCATGGCGCAACTCATCCAGTGCAGCTTCACCTGTCACACCCCTACCACCCATCACACAACGTTTCTACCAAGCTTTTCCTTGAGTCAGGAAGCGTAGTTTATAGTCCCACAACCCCTTGTAGCTACCTGGATTATTGATACTGTCCTACTACCATATAGCCATCGTGCAGGGGCAGGATCCCTTGTATACACCTTCAATCTACTACCATTCACTTTTCTAGGGAATGGTTCCCTATTCAACTTCGTGAGCTGAACTGCACCACCATTTGTGATATCCTTAATGACATATGACTCAAACCAGTGCATTTGAAATTTTCCTATAAAATTCGTAAAGTTTCTATCATATAATAACACCAAATCATCGACCTTGAATGTGCGCAACTTAATGTGCATAACATGCCATGCTTTTTTGCATTCCTTTTGTACTTGCTAATGAAATCCAGATAGGAAATGGTCTTCCTTTAACTCCGTGATCTACGGGAGCCATTCCTCCAAGGTCTCGCGATATGCCATCTTAGTCAAGGCTTCTATCCTTAAGCTGGGAACAATATATTCCATTGGCATGACAACTTCAATTCCATAGACCAACCTGAATGGTGTTTTTCCTGTCAATTTCTTGCAGATCATTCTATAAGCCCATAATACATTAGGTATGTGCATGTCCCAATCATTCCTCTATGCATTACATACCTTCGTCAATGCATGCTCTAAGATATTATTAAAAGCTTCCACTGTTCCATTTGCTTGTGGGTGATAGGGCATGATCTTCTGATGATATACATGAAATTCTTCCAACATCGTGCTGATCATTTCATTCAAAAAATGCGTACCTCTATCATTCATCAAAATCTTCAGGCATTCGAAACTTGTTAAGACATACTCGAAGAGAAACTTCGCAGCAACGACAACTTTACAATCTCTCATTGGATACACTTCCACCCATCGAGTTAAATACTTTGTTGCAGTAATTATATACCACGTGCCTTTCGTCTTTCCTAGTGGCTGTATGGGACCTATAAAATCAATGGCCCATTTCTTAAATGCCTGCAATGGAACTTGAGGATTTAAAGGAAATTCATCCCTTCATGAAGGCTGCCCCATCCTTTGGCCACCATAACCCAGCACGCAAGCTCTTCTCCTTCAAGACATGCAAGCTATGATGAAATTCTTCATCCCAGAAGAACATCGCATCCTTTTTTAGCAACTTTTCCATCGGCGTGGTTATTTTGGCATATGCCTTGATAAAATTTATGTAGTTCCCAGTGTGTCCCATTTTCACGCGCAGTTGTTTCACATTCCTAGGAGGTTCCAAATTCACAATAACAACAATCTTCGTAGGGTCCACCATCAATCCCTGCTTACAGACAACGTGGCCGAGACAAATCCCAAAAGGCACACCAAATATACACTTCTTCAAGTTCAGCACGATCTAAAATATTCGACATGTATCTAGCATGAGGCACAGACTCGCAACATGGTGCTTCACCAACCCAAACACAGTCCAATCATCGAAGTATACTTCTAGGAACTTATGAATAAATTCATTGAACGACTCGATCATTACCCGGGAAAAGATTGCAAGCGCGTTGTTCAATCTGAATGACATAACTATATATTCGAAGCACCCCCATTCAGCTGTGAAGGTTATTTTGCTTCTATCCTCTGGTGTGATCTTTATTTGATGATAACCCAAAAATCCATGAGTGAATGAATATGCTTCTTGTCCACCAACATCCTCTAATACTTCGTCAGTAAATGGTGTCAGAAATGGGTCATGCACACATGCATCATTCAACTTTCACAGATAGATGCATATGTAGATTTCTCTCTTTTGTTTATTTTCTTGGACCACCATTGGGCTTACCTAATCGGATTCTTCTACAGGCTCAATAATTCCTGCTTCCAGCATCTTATCCAGTTCTAGGCACACTTTTTATTTGTTATTTGGATTCAATCGATAAGGTCGCTATTTAATATGCTTTGCATCCGGTGTCAATGTAATATTCATAACGTTGAGATCTCCGACAATTCCTTTCAGATCCGAAAATTTTGTTGGGAACAAATCCTAGTACTCGTGCAACAACTTAGCACGAATACTCATCCCAATAATCTTCATCCTGATAATACTCATCAACCGTATCTTCATCCCAATAATCTCCAATCTTCATGAACTTGGGTTCTTCTTTAGACCCAATGTTTACCGGTCGAGTTTTCAGAGGCTCTGATATATCTGGGTTTCCTACCTTTGGTCCCTCAACGTTGTGTTGTCCTTCGGTCTTAGGGATGGTAATATTCTGTGGGTCATCCTCCTATTTAGTAGTCACATTATAACATTCCAACGCATGGCGTAGCTGTGTACTTCAATCTAGCTGAGTCCATTGTATAGGTTCCTTTAGCGTTCTGAATATAACTACTTTAATTTCTTTGAGTGCCTCATTGATGCTCTCAAACTCATCCTCAAAGCTGAACGTTAATAGAAAAATATCCCTTAAAATGTCCCATTCATCTGTTTCATGGTGAAGCTCTGTCTCCAAATACGAGTTCATTGGGATCGTATCTAGCGTATGACAGAATATATGCACCCATTCTGGTTGTGGTTATGTTCCCCAAGCCCTAGTCCATCATGAAAAATGATCACGTGAATCATCCTCCCCACTCTATTTTTCTATGATCCTGGTGTTAGCATAGCCAAACATTAACTTCATCATTCTGCGGTATTCTCTCCATCCAGTAAAGCTCTCCTTATGCGTGCCCCACCAACGAGCAGGTGTAGCACGTAGCGCCAATTCTAGTGCCTGGAATTGATGCTTTTCTGGTACTTCACGTTCAATTTCATCTAAAAACAATTCCACATCAGTGAACCTATCATAATGTAGAATATTTCTTACCTCAGTTGAAGCGCACCTGAGCAAATTGGTCATCATATTGCAGCGGAGTGTAGATACTTCATGCAACTTATTCTGCCAATTCTCAAGTTCTTCATCTGAATCTGAGGCGCAAGAGCTTTCCCTATCCCATGTGATTCATCCATCTACTATAGGATTGATCCAATCCTCATTGCAAAATATTATCTTATATATCTAATCGAGATCATCGTCACTTTCTACATAGTCTCACACAAGTCCAATATAACGCGCTCCCTCTACAAGGTCAAATGGCACTATTACCCTGAGCGACTTCTTGTCAAAGGACATCTTTCGCTTCTTCAAGTTGATTACCCCGTTCATATAAATGGTCCAGTCGATTCCTAACAATGCGGGGTATGGGTTACTGTCATCCACTATCTCAATGACCTCAAAATTAGCTAGTGCAGTCGAACCCTCAATGTCCACTGTTACCCCATATAAGTGCCCCATTGGAATAATATTCTTCTGATTTTCCATGCACAACTGAATAGGAGACCACTGTAGTGCAGGTCTTCCCATCCTTTCCCATGTCTTCTTAGGCAAGACATTCACATCAGACCCCATATCCAAGATGACTTGGTCCATTTCATATTCACCTATCTATGTGGTTACCCTCATCTCACACCCTATTTGTGTCTTATGCTTGCTAATATTCCTTAGTGTGCACTACTTTGTAGGAGCCTTTTCCTCATTGGCGCACTTCTCTATTAAGTCTTGTAATCTTTCGATGACTTTCTGATCACATAGAAGCTTCATACAAGTCTTTAATAAGGTAGCTAGTATGGAAGGATCTACTTATTGCATTGCGTTAGTCTCTAGAAGTTTCTCTTGACTTCCTGAGGTGGATGCATCAGCGAAGTTCTTCTTTGCTTCCAAGAACGTCTTTTTAGCGCGATTCAAATCAAAGTTGACTTCCTTCTCAATAGTCTTACATACCCATCCTTCTTCCTCAGGCTGCTTACCTTTCTCTGTGCAAGTTTTTATACCACTTCTTAACACAATGTTTATGTTCGGATCCTCTTTTCCGAGCTCAACCCTCATCATCTGAATGTTCTGCGTAGGATACTAGGGCTGCGTCTTCTTCTCTTGAATCTTTTCCATAAGGACCAGAAATTATTCTATGACATAATCAAATTGTCGATAATACTGACATGAGGGATGCGGGGAATTTAGAAAATCATGCGCGAAGTGCCCTAATTCTCCACAGTTATAGCAAATTACCTACCCACGCCCTCGCCCTGGTCCAGCGCCTCTTCCTCATCTTCTACCTTGGAATCCCTCGTGTTCTACTCCTGTGCCTTGATCCTAAGGCTGGATTTTTGCCTGCATTCTGTCGGTAAGGGTTCTATCCATCATCAACTCATTACTTCTACAATGGCACTCATCATGCCCTACAGAATTACCAAAATTGCAAAAATAACTACTGAGGGGTCTGTCCAAACTTTTGCAGTAGGTGGTAGTTATCGATAGCATCCTGTCTTGTAACTGAACAAATAGAACACCATAGCGCAGCTCCTATCGTCATCGCAATATTAACCTCCAGTTTCAAGGGTACATGCCCTCCCCCTATAATATAATTCTTAAAGATCGGGCAATGATCCTTATCATGTCCATGGCTTTTGCATTTTATACACCGGATCTCAGCACACACCTATGGCTGAGCTTCTGTCCTTTCTTCAGGCTCTGTAACTCCAAGTGTAGGCTCTCCATCTGTGAAAGAATCTGTTGCACCCCAAGGTTCGTATCTAGAATAGGTGATGCATGCAGCCTCATCACGATCTCCAAGGCTTCTGCTTGTGTTTCTATCTTCTGCTGTGACAGAGGTATTCTTAAGTGTGGAAAAAGTGATGCTATAAACCAGTGGCATTGCTAGGTATCTGAGATTTACATATTAGCCCGCTTGATCTCTAACTTCAACCTCTAATCAAATTCCCAAGGGGTCTCATCAAATCTCATTTGGATCTCCTTAAATTCAATTACTTATTGCTCCTCTAACTTAGGCCTACTGAACTCCTTATTCAAAGCTAGTTGGGTATCTGCCAATGACGCATTGGGGTTATCAGTGTAATACTATATATACCATGTTAGTGCACAGTCCTGCAAGGTGGTAACCAACTATGATTTCTTAATATTGTCATTGACAATATTTTGCGCTATCCACACAGCTCCTGCAACAAACCAAAATTGTTCTGGACCTTCATCGCCCATTCCTTTAAAAATTGACATCTTCATTGTGTTCTCCATGATGAATGGTGGAGGTGGAGGTGGAGTTGATGGATGTTGGGAAATGGTCCCTTAGGGGGGTGGACAGGCATGCGAAGAGGAGTGTGGCTCTGACCAAAGTCAGAAGTCACCTTCCCCGGAGATCGACGAAGAAGATAATCAGATAGAGCAGGGAGGAGTAGACTTAGAGACAACTCCATTCTGCACCAAGCGCACCAGAGATCCATAGAAAGTAAGGCTGTGGAAGAAGTCTAAGGCTATAAAGACATCTCTGGACCCAATCACCCTAATAGAGTGGGAATTAAATGATATAGGTGATACAGTGTGGGATTCCACCATGGAACTACTACAGCAGTTCGAGCAACAATAATAACAGGAATTGGGTGCTATATAGATGACTCTACGTGAGCTGCAGATCCATGCTTCACAGATACAGACCAGCGTGGCATCAACTAGCTTGGAACCTGGTACCTCAAAAGCTGTAGGGATGTTGTGTGGAAGGGATCCCCGAGAAATAGTGCTGCTAGATGGAGCACTAGCAACAGAGGTTGAAGCTAACAGACCCGCTGTCAGTGCACTCAAGATATTTGGACTCAACTTCGCTATGCTTCCCAATGAGGCACTTTACCTTTTGTAGCATGGCGTGATCGCAGAACTTCGGGCCTATGAACAACGTGCATTAAAGGTGATTAGCGAACAAAAGGTCAACAATGCCCAACTAACCATGTAGAGAGACTCCACCCTTAACCTTATCAAAGACATTATAGACAAGAACCAACGCATTACCACAGTCGTGACTGAGGCGTGCAGGACTGCCCCAGAGTTGCCTGAGGTTGAGCTGATAGATGTAAGGGTTCGGAAGCTCGCTGCTGGAGTGTATGATGCACAAACTGAATTGGCAAAGGTTCAGCTGGAGCTGAACCTCAACATTACAGAGTTGCAGTTGAAGGCCAGGCCTTCGATTCCACTAGAGATCAAAAAGCAACGTGAGACTGCTGTGCAAGACATGGTAACATCAGTTTAGAGAGCAATGAAGGAATGTACCATGCTCTTCAAGCAGTCGCTCAAGGTAGTCACCTGCCTGCAAGAAGATCCTACTATACAATGGTTGGAAACAGAAGCACGAGAGCCGCACCAACGCTACGATGAAGTCAGAGTGACAAAGTGCATTGTTTCCATCACATAGAGGTTAGCTAAGCTGTAGGAGGCCAGTGCGTTGAAAGAGAAGGTAGATGCAACTCAACACAAGGAAGTCATGCTGAAGGCTCGCTTGAATCCTTGGTTGGACAAGGCCTAGTTTATCATAGCCACTATTGAAGGCAAGCTGGCTAGTCTACAGGAGACTCAATAGAAGATTAAGTCAAACAACATAGGGCCAGCGACAGAGCAGTTGGTCGAGAAGATGAAGCAGATGGCAACACAATGCATTGTTGAGGTAGCAGTTGTCTAAGTCAAGTTGGGAGGTATTCGTGACAAGATCTCTGCACCATCTGAGTGGCTCAAGGGTGATTCACCATGTTTGTGTTGGGGGCCTGTTGGGAACGGGTCCCCTAGGGGTCAATTTTGGGGTTAAAAACCCAAGTTTTGGGGTAGAAGGCCCGAAGTTTGTATAAATAAATTTAAAGTCTCCACATTTTGGGGTCACCAAGCCTAAAGATATCAAAAGTCAAAAAGTGTTTTCCACCCTTAGTTTAGATAGGTTGTGTCAATTTTAGAGATTTTCCCTTGGTCCACGGACCATGGGATTGTATAAAAAGGAGGTCGTAGAGGAGTCTAATGGAGTCAGTCAGTGAAGTGGAAGTACTTGATGAGTCTATAAAGATCTAAGAGCGAGAGTATTAGCGTAGGAAAAGGCTCTGAAGTTGAGTGCGTAGAGTCCTAGGGTAGAAGTCCGCAGATGAGTGCACAAACCCCTGTAGCTGTGTGCACAGGGCAAAGAGAGTCTGTATTGAGAATCTGAATCATCAATAAAGAGAAGTATTCTGAAATAACTGTGTACTTTCCATCTGTGTGTGTCTTATTTTACCTCTGATATGAATGTTACAATTATGATATGTTGAATATTGGGGTTATGAATTAATGCTATATTGATGCGCGAATCTATGTATTTCACTTTGTCATATGAATGCAAGTAAGAATATATGTTTACGCTAAGATAACTATAATGCATGTTAAATTTAACCAATACTTAATCCAATATGGGTAGACATAGAAGTAAGGATAATTACAAAGGCATGTAAGCACCTGATCTATCTATTTGGGGTCCGCGAAGGATGATCAGAGACTTTCGCAGAGGTTCCAAGGGTGAATAAGAGAAGTACATTGATAAGCCCTAAAAGGATTATCAATTTGTGCAAAGGCAGAGTGATGGTCTAAAAACTAGCATCATAACTATCTCTAGGTGTGGAAACTTGGTTCCTTCATCCCCTCATATTGCTTCGGGTGAGACTTTGGTCTGTGCTTCGCAGACTAATGCCGAAAGTGATAGTAGTATAGGGATTTTCTTGGCTAACTAAAGATAATCCTGGATTAGGGCCCATCAAGCCAACAATGGATGAGATATCCTTGGAATACCCTAATTTATTAAGTGAATGACTCTTCATGGCATAGTTAGCATCAACCCTTCATGTTCACTTGAAGGGGGTTCAATGAGCGGACTATATTCTAGGCTAGATCCCCTATTTCTTCTAAAGAGTCTCCCACTTCGTGTAGCTCTAAAAATTAAGGTCATGGAATTACCCTCTTTTCACATAATATAATTTGAATCCAAGTATTAAATGACCTTAAGTACTTACCTCATGGTCCTTTGAATAATCTTTGTTCCACTTCGCTATAGCTAACTGATGTGTTAACTGCAAATTAAGTAACAAATCCTACCAAAATTCAATCAAGCTAATGATCAACAACTCGCGCGATCTTGTTTTCAGATGCCTCTAGTCATCGCACCAATTCTAGAGTCTACACTATAGTACTATCGAGCTTCCACCTCCCTTGACTGTCTGCCAATTTAGCTAACCAATCATATAACTCGCATGTAAAAGTGCAAAAGAAAATTTTGTGTACCTCTATATATAGATATCTATTTAGCTAATCTACCTTCGACAGGTGGGGATTCCTATTTTCTTGAGCCGCAAACTTGTAAATCTTTTGATCTAACCACTTTTCAATCTCTTTCTTAATTGGATTCCAATGATGTGACATCACACATCTCTTAAGAAGATCTCGGTCCTGGCAATGGAACCATTTATTGGCTTAAGGGGTCCTAACCCAGGTTTGAAGTTAGTTGCGTCAACCAACAAAACCCTACACTGCTGGCCCTTTCGGCAGCAACCTACGTAGCACAGGTCACAGTCTCACCTGAAGCAGTATTGGGGGATGCAAGAACCAAGTTTTTGCATCGAGAGACTAGTGTGATTTCTTTGAGTGCCTTAGAACTGCTTCCATGCAGATTGGTAGTCTTCTAGGGCTCTTCATTGCAACTAAGTTAAAATGGCCTCCAGATATTTGTGGAGGTCCATGATTAGTCATTGTAGACTTAAATAGGTGATCTACCTACTTTCACGCATCAATAAACTACCGTAGATCTGAGTTCACGTAGATCTACTTAATTCATCAGAAAACATAACAAAAAAAAACTTTTAACTTCGTGAAAGTAGATAACCATTCATATGATGCATTACTTAGATAGATTCAGTGGCTTTGCGCAACATTCGTTCAATATTTCATAAAATATATCATTAAGCAACATAATAAAACAGATTCACAAAAATACACTATAATTCTCTCAAAACAGTCTTTATTGATCTTCAATTCTCAGATTACAGACTTGTCTACCTTGTGCACTCAGCTGTATGGGTCCACGCACTCAGTTTCGGACTCTACCCAGGCCTCCTACGCACTTAGTTGTAGGAGCCTTCCATTCTTCATCTAAGCACAGGAAGCATAGCCTTCCTACCTTAGCACTTTCCCAAGACAACAAAACCCTTTCGGCGTACCCAATTCTCTATCAAAAGTTATATCTAAGACTTGCTATGACTCAACTATTTATAGCTTTCCTGCGTACAATACCATGGTTTGCAGACCATGGGAGAATCTTAAAATTGACCAAAAACAAGGGATAAGACCCTTTTGACTCATATCTATCTGCGCATTCCGCATCCACATGTCGCAAATACTTTACATTATTTTTATAAAAGCTTTTTTAAAATTGGGTTAAATTAACCCCAAAAATAACCCTAGGGAACCTATCCCAACAATGGTTTATTATAGGTTTATGTCATGATAATTTTTTAATGAATCATAAGTGTCAAATATCCCAATAATTTAACCCAAGACCCCAATTTTACTACTAGTCTAGGATAGTATACATTTTCATCATCAAGATCATAGCTGACATCATGAGAAGTTTCTATAATTATTTTAATTTGTAGGTTAAATTAGGGACTTTTAAATTCCTATAAGTGGAATTGTTGTTAAGGAACCATTGTTTACTATAGTTCATATCATCCTATGCTAAGATGATCATAAGGTTGGCTACGTAGACTTTGGTGAGTGTCTTCCTTACTGTACGAATTGCCACGATGGGATATATGTAATATACTTACATTGCTAAAATACTAGAGACATTGGGAGGTTAACCTATACTTCACATTTTTGTGGCCGAAACTATAGTTAACCCTCTATACAATTCGAGACATTGAATATTGTGATTGCTAATATAATATTGAGGTGATTGTTGCACATAGTGTTTTGATCAATGACAACAAGATGAAATTTATGTAAAAAGGTTGTTTGAGACAAGAAAAATACCATTCATGGTGCCTAAGGTAGCAACAATACGCTCTATGAAGCAATATAATAACTAAGTTTCTTGCAAGATCTCATCAACTGAAGTCAGAGGAACTTGAAGTTATTTGATATTGTGATGCAATTATGGAGCCCTAACGATTCTATAACAACATGATTATGTAGGCATCATTAAGACCTTTCAAAAAATACATCTTTCTTTGAAAACTCCTCTTGGATGAGAATTTATGGCCATTTGTGCTAAAAATTGGGCAGCTTCAGGATGAATTTCCCACTGGGAAACACTAATCTCCAAATGAAAACCCTTGTGCCACAAAATAAGGTTTTTCATTGGTCATAGAAGATCCAATTTGAATAAATATATTATTTTTTTTTTCCCATTTGACAAAGGAATTATTGAGAAAATGAAAAAGATATATTTTCTTAAAAAAAAATTGAACTTAAGTTAAAAGATTTCCCTCTTAAAGTTTTTGATTCGGCCTCACAAAGGAGTCCCCATTATATAATATAAATTTAGCCCTGAAGTCTCATATTATGATCATTTTTTTTTAATAGTTCATAGATCTTATTCCGAAGTGGGTTTATTCTATGGTCTACATATTACTAAATCTCGTGTTCTTTGTGGAAACACACACTTCAATTTTTCACAATAAGGCCCACATCTATGCCTCGCTTATGATCTTTATCTATCCACCTATGGCTCAGATCAACTGAATATATCACATTTCTCTCAGTATCACTAATACATGATGTGGAATCGTTTTATATAAACTATGATTTAATTTCTCTGAGGATTTTGTTCTCGTCATTCCTATGGCTCTATCATACATACGAGGTTCAAACTTTTATGGAAAGATATATAATTTACATTGGGTTGGGGTTCAGATGTCTTGTAGCTTGGATGTTCTATCTGCACTCTCTCTCTCTCTCTCTCTCTCTCTCTCTCTCTCTCTCTCTCTCTCTCTCTCTCTCTCTCTCTCTCTCACACACACACACACACACACACACACACACACACACACACACACACACACACACACACACACACACACACAAATACACACACATATATCCCATTAAATGGTTATCTTATATTTAGTGACATATTTTCTAATACAATCCCATACATGTAGCATTCATTTGATAATAAAAAATAACAAATATGCTATTGGAAAGCCATCATGGACAATGACCTAATATAAGAATATTAGTGTTTGACAATAGTATTTGGCAGTGGCAGTGAAGGCTTCGAATCCAACATGGAAATGACCTATTATTTGATGAACAACAACCCTATTATGAATGGTATCGTTGACATAAATCATCAACATTATATGACTAGCCTGGAGGCATATCTTTGTTGGTAATACTTTATTGCTGTGACTTGGGATTGCAGCAGATTACTTGATAATGACAATGATTTCTATATTCAAGATTCTGTGATCCATAAGAGAAATTATCTTATGTGATTTCTACCGAAATGCTTTTGTTAATGAAAATGATGTATATATCATCAATAACAGTTGTTTCTATGCCAGTAATGTGACATGATGGTAGTTAACTTATGTATTTAGATGACCATGAGATGATGAAGATAGAGACATATGTTGCTCAGTTCATAATCAAAGCTATGAACTATTTTGGATTGGTCTTGAAGGCGTAATGTAATGCTGTTGTCTCTCTATGAATGTAGTTTATATCTTAGCTAAAAAATTAATGAAATCTAATAGAAGAAATTGAATTTTGTGTTTTCCCCCTTGTGGGGTTTTTCCTTGGTATCCAACCAAATTCTAGTGTCTCTATTTGTGCATGTTTTTCTTTTGTTGTTCCTTTCTGTTCCACTACATTTTTATTGTTATTTCTACATAATTTCTAATGCTGTTATGATGTTGTGGGATGAACTCAATTTGTAAAATATGTAATCAATTATCTAAAGTAGAGAACAATATATCCCTAAGAAACATTGACATGGTATCAGAGCTGGGTTGACGAAAAGTCATGGATATCATCCCTGTGAAGACACCATTGATGGAAGTACGTGAATATGGCAGAGACCCAATAGAATGATAGGGTTTGAAGGAAACCCTAGGAAACCTGGTTAGTAGGGTTTGGTGGATAACAGAGGTTAGGGTTTGGAAGAAAAAATGGAGTATGAAGGTACTAGATATGATAAAGGATTGATTTGTACAAGTCTTGAAACCATGACTTGATTACTAAGAAGTTATTTTGGCATTTGTGACAGATTTAGTGTAACCCTAGATGGGCTAGTTTGAGTTGGCCTTGGTTGCTGATGAAGACGATTGAAAATATTGAAGGCAACGCTGACATATGGATGATGAATAATAATGAATCTTGAAGTCTAGTTCAAGAGGGAGATGATCACATTTCATTAAGGATAAGTACCTTATAAACTTATGTTATTTCTTTATGACACTAGTCTTGTTTCAACTTATCATTAAGATTATTGCTTATCCTTCCTACATCTTAGAGTATTTACTTCTAACTTCCTGATGAAAATATGATAAGAAGATCCTTATTGAGCATCATCTGGATGCTAGAGAAGGAAGAGAAAAGTTGGAGCAGGAACAAGAAGATGGAAAAAGAACCTGATGCAAATTTATTCTGGGAGCTAGTAAATAATATTATGGGCATATGTGAGTGTTGACATTGTAGTGTTGGAATTGATGTCAACAAGGCCATCGCATCATCATATGCATTATGTATACCTGATGATGATTAGTCCTCCTCATGATGTGTGATGAGTGTTTGAATTGATGGTCTTATTGGTTGGCATTGAAGTCAACTTAGTTGTGGTATGACTCAATGGAGGTGATTTGGAAGCTGAGTAGAGATGGCTACAAGGTAGGTTATGATTGGCTTGTCATATGATGATGCTGTTGCAGGTGGTTGGAGTGCTGCTACAGGTGTTGCATATGCTTCTACATGTGTTGGAAGCATTGGATATGTTGCTACATATGTTGGAGGTGCTTCTACCAGTGTTAGAGGTAGTTGGATGACATGATGTTGCCGCTGCAAGAGTTGGAGATGTTGCTACAAGAGTTATAGATGTTGCTACAGGTGTTGGAGGTGTTTATATAGGTTGTCATTGTTGCGTTAGGAGTTGGAGGTGTTGGTCTTAGTGATGAAGTTAACAGAATAGGGACTGCTTGTCACTAACTTGTTGTAGGAGTCCTTGGCCTATGCCATCTATTGCAAAATTGTTACAAAGGCTTGGAGGTGTTTTTTGGAGCTGATGAAGGTTTTCCTGGAGTTTTGCAGAGCTTTGAGTTGTCTTGATTGTGTTTTTCCTTCATCCTCTACCTAGTCACATGGATGGTGAATCATGGGAGTGACTAAAAATTTACAGTTATTGGAAGGTAGGCCCGTGGGAGCAACCGAGGAGCTCCAGTCTAGTATGTGTAGTGTTGTGTGTGCGACTGAGCCTTTTCACGAGTTTTTCTCTACATTCCTTGCATAACTCAGCTAATTTTGGTATTATGGTGACATTCTTGTTTGGAACTTTTAGGCATATGGTCGGAGAAGTTCATGGGGCCTCTAGAAGCTAATCAAAGTTGAAAATATCAAAAGGAAAGTGGAGTTAGTGTCTTGACTGAGTCAATGAGCTGAATCTGGATCAAATCAAGCATATGAATAGAGTTGTGAAGCTCAGTAGTTCTGGTAATTACTGAGTTGAGCACTTTAGTTCATTGGCATATTGGAGATAGATCAATGATATATTGGTTGGATGAGTTATGTGTTGAGTGAGTGTGAGTTTGGAGGACAATGTGCAGATCATGTTAGTTATCTATGCATATTTTATGAAGTAGTTTGTAGTTGTAGTAGCAATTAGCTGAAGTATGTTTCAACCATCATTTATGAGCAATGAGTGAGGCAATGAAGTGTGGATTGGTATATGTGTTCTTGATATGGTTATGGAATTTTTGTTGTAGTTTTGATTCATATTTTGTGTGCCTTGATGATACACTCTTGTAATTCTCATGTTGAGTAGTTTTTGGTTCCAGTATGAAAATGTATGAAACGAGAACCACATAGAGAAGTGGAGTTGGAGGACTCCGACGAAATCAATAAAAGTGAGTAGTTTTATCAATCCAATGGTGGTTGAATAGTTCGATAGAAACTGGGTAAGGCTCATTGGTCATGGTGGCTTCGAGCAAACCAGAGTCAGTAGAGTCGATTAATAGTTAGGGAGAAACTGGATGAGGATTGTTGATCGTGGTGGCCTTTAGTGGATGGTAGTCTATAGATCCACATGAGAAAGTGTCTCCATTTGATAGTAGCCATTTATATCTCTATGTAAATAATTTTTTTGACTAATAGAATATTTCAGTAGTGCAACAACAACGGGTGGTTTTTTTCCCTAAAGAGGGTTTTCCACAAGAAATATCTATGTCCATTGTGTTAAATGCTTTCATGGTTTCTAGTTTATGTTTGGTGCGCTAATATTTGATCATGTATTTCAATTTATGCATGGTTTAAATGATTAATAATTTGGAGAAAATTTATAAGTGCCTTCACTACTGATTCACCCTCCCCTAGTAGTGATCTGGTTTCCAACAATTGGTATTAGAGAAAGGACTATCAGTTGCAGCTTGATCCATGGACAATGGATCTTGGATATTTTGGCACAAATTTTCATTTTTTTTCTTTCAGAATGAGTTCTCCAAGGAAATCGGTTCTTACTACAACAAATTTCAAGCTATGGAAAGAAAGTGTAAGAAATAAATTATTGCTTTGTGACTCTCACATTTGGAGATTGGTTTGTGAAGGATATAATGGAGATTTTCCTTCATCTAAAGTATGGAAGAAAAATGCTCAAGCAAGGAATTTTTTTTTGAAAATATCCATAATGCAAATTTAGAGAAAATTGGAGATTTGAAATCTTCTAAGGAAATTTGGGATAGATTGCATTTGTTATATGGATCGAGAAAAAAAAACAACGATGAATGGGTTGATAAGAGTAGCAAAAACAAGAAGGAATCTATAGCCGAACCAAATGTGGAAAGGAATGATAAATCTAAAGGTATAAGATGTAATTAAATTCTTTTTAGTTATATTTTTGATAACGAAAAGGACAATGATTCACATTTAGTTAGTGAAAGAGATGATGATCACAATTATATGCTCCTTAAGGCTAAATATTAATCTACCATGATTATTATTAAAGAAGTTTCTAGTGAAATTGGTAGAATAACAAATGTATGCAAGAAGCATGAGAAGAAATTGTAGGGTTGTGACCAAAAGGAGAAAACTCTCAAGGAAGAAATCACTACCTTGAGAAAACAACTAGCAGAATCGAAAAGATTAGAAGAAGTCAATTATAGTAAGAAAAAATATAGGAAGTATTATATTGAAGTGCTTGAAGGTGTGATTGAAAAATTGAGAAAGGAGCTTGAGAAAAAGGACCAGCAGTTGGAAAAAGTGAAGAGCACCATAGTAGTGAGAAAATCTAGCAACAATTTTTAAAAAGGTGAGACAATTTTGCATGCAGGAAAGAATAACAAAGTAAAACCAAATGTGCCTACAACAATGAATGTGACCAACTATAAAAGAAAGAAAGGAGAAAGAAAATAGATCCACTAGAAGCAACAAAGAGGAGAATCAAAGAAACCATTCACTCCTAGGATTGATGGTGGCAGATTTCAAAGGAGAAATCAGAACTCCTTTGCCCCCTTGATGGACGAGATCGAGTGTCTAAATTGTCACAATTTTGGTCATATGGAATTTGATTATAGAAGGAGAATACACACATCCATGCAACAATATGATCAACCAAAAATAGGACCTATATTTAGGTATACAACTTCTTTCAATGATCGTTTATTTTCTTGTAACATGTTTGGGCACAAAGCCATTGATTGCAGATATAGCATGAGAAGATGGAGGTCAAGTATGAGTAACAAAAGATCATATCCTTTGGCTATATATCTTGGTCATATAGATTTCTATGCGTGACATAATTTTGGGCACATGACCAAGGATTTTCAGATGCCTAGACCATTGAGGCCATTTGTTCAAAATCAACACTCAAGGGAGAATGTACAACCAAGGAACACATGGAAGAAGGGGAAACATATAGGAATATGTGGCATTGCACTTTGTTCTCATGATGAGGTTAACATGTTGTATATAGATAGCGTATTCTCACACCATATTTCAGGTGATAGGAGAAAAGTTCACTTTCTCAATAAAACCAAGAGTGGTCTTGTTGTGTTTAAAGGTAATGAAACAACTAGAGTGTTGGGAAGTGGCACAGCGAATATTGGCGAGAAGAGGACAAATGAAAAAAATGTTTATCTCATTGAAGGCCTAAAGCATAATATATTGAGTGTGAGCCAAATGGTTGATGGGGGTGAGGAATTAATTTTCAATTCCAAAGGTTACATCATCCAGAAAGAAGGATCAAAGAGAGTGGTTGCAAGAGGAGTGAAGACCCCAAATAATGTGTATGTGTTGAAGGGAAGATTGAAGAGTAAGAAGAGATCAAGGGAATACTCTTCTTCATCATATTTAGAGTAGATGAGATCGGTCCCTATTGCAGTCCATTCTTGCATGTTAGATCTACTTGACTGCAACATTATGTATGGTACTAGTATGGTCTTAGGGGGAGTGTTGGTAGCTTGAGGAGTACCAAGCAACAACGAGGTTTTGATCCAGTTTATCCATGCATATTCAGGGCCATAGGATCAACATGCTCATGAGGTATATGATGCTCAGGGGGGGCTATGTTTTTCAATGCTTGTTCTTCATGTTTATTTCTATTCACTCATCACTTTTGTAGCTGATGTATGTACTATATATGAGTGGGAAAGACGTGTGGATCAACCTTGTTGTACCATTGTTTGACTAATTTTCAGATATTTATGTGCTTCTCATGGTTTGATTTAATGGTTGGTGAGCCTCATGATGATGAAGATATTTACTTATTGCTGCTTTTTGTTGGGTGTAACTTTTGGGCATACTTTAGATACCTCTTTCCCCCATTTTTGACCATTTTACCTTTGAACCTGCAAGCTTTACATCCTATTTATCGCTTTTCCTAGTTATAAGAAGAAACTCTTGTTGCGACATATTATTTTTCCATATTTGTTAAATATGAATGAAGTGATATATTTTTGATGGCTAACTAGGGTAATTGTGGAAGAAGGCTCTGGCTCTTTTTCTTTCAGGCGTTGCCCATGAAATCAAGGCCAAAGGACAGACAACTATATTGTTAATTCACAAATATGTTTTGAGGATTTTCTATTATAGACCATTCATGTTAGACCTCAAGTTGTTGTTACACCTCAAGTTGTTGTTACACCTCAAGTTGTTGTTACATCGCAACTATCAAAGACCATGTGTACTATTCCATGAGACAACTATCGAGAAGCATGAATTATATTTGGGCAGTCAAAGAACCTAGGTGGTTATGATTTTAGAAAATGATGTAACTTGAATAGGCCTTGTATTTAGAAACCAATTGTAACAATTCCTATTTTATTTTAATATCTATCATCATGAAAATTGTAATATTCTCATGACTGATCTGTTCCCTATTTTGGGCATGTAAACTTTATAAAAGGAATCAATTACATGAAAGGGAACATTAAACATGAGATAGTATCATCATTTTTATTTTGTAATTCACAGCTCTTTTAATACAAGAACATCGTTGGTGATGCTTTTACAGATTCTGTGTTGAATTCCTAACTAGTTCTTGTTTCATCCCTGCGCCCTGCTAGGGAGGAAGGGCCCTCCTCTTTAGTGGGGATTGTAGTAGTAGTTGTAGCAGTAGATTAATTAATTTTTTTCATAAGTGTGAAGTTATTGTTGTCGTTGTATAATTCATAGAGAAGATTTACTTCTGTTTTTCAAATTTATGATATGTTGTTACACAAGATTGATTTAAGCTGTAATATTTGATCAGTTGGTTTAGTCATTGATATTGTGTGTGGCGCACCCGTTTCTTGGTAAAACATGAAGTGTGATTTCATTCCTGTAGAATTATTTTTGATTTCTGCATAAGTGTTTAATTTATGCAATTGGCTCAATGAAATTTCTTTCCATTCTTTATTTATATCCTTGGTTGTTATGTATTGACACAAATAGTGCATACACCTATAGTGCGGGCTCACCAATATAGAAGTTGAGACACTTATGGTGCGAAATAAACAAACATAGGGTCCATGTTGAAGGTGTAGGAGTAATAGAGATACCAAAACACAACCACTCTAATAAATCATAGGAAAATTGGGTCATAAAAGGAACAAGAAGAGCACAAATTTGGGGAGAAAAAACATTTATTTAGGAGCTAATCTCAAAAGGAGAGAAAGAACAATCAAACTCACAGAGGGATACAAGAAAATAAGGCCACAAAAATTTGTTACCTCCATAGTAAGGCCATAAACACCTAGTTTCTTTGTCTCTAGACCTCATCATCCTCAAACTAGTGTACCCACTCCCAAAAATATAGAATCAATTCAAGAACAACAAGGGGAAACTATTTATTAGGACCTTAGGTTTGAGGGCCAAGGGGAAAACAGTGGGGAAAACCAAGGGCTTGAATCAGAAGAGCATTCATTTACTTATTAATATCCAGATTCGGGAAGTGCGGTGAAACAACCAGCAATGGAGCACCCTGAGCTATCATCTCACGAATCTTCACCCACAAGACAGTCACCTATACGGTTTGAAGAAGGAGACTCATGACAACAAGAGTTAGGAGGATCAACAATGGGGGACAACAATAACAATAACAATTGAAAAAACCAAATATATGCCACCATTACAAGTGAAGAAAGAAGAGGATGAAGCTAATACAACTTTAGCTATATTTTTCTCGAAATGCAGGGAGAAGCATTCCCTAAAGGAATGAAGAGTAAACATTATCATCTTGTGCAACTTTTGTGATCTAAAACATTCTACAGGCTATTGCCCGGAGCTTCCCAGACTGAAAGCAGTGCTCATTAGATCTAGGAAATCATGGCAACCATGAACCCCGAGTATGTCTCAAGACTTCTCTTATTTTAATACATGGAATAATATATATAATTCTCAACAATTCCCTTGACAATATTCTACTCCTCCTCCAGCACAGTGTCCTTCACCTTGGAACCAATGATCTCCTTCTCCGCCATTCTAATACCCTCCATCTTAGCCATATTCTTGACTCAAAATTAGAGAGGAAACTCCCTAGGTCTAGCCCCTCTTGCAATTCCAATGAAATGGGAATTACAGCTGCCACCTCTTCAAACACTTGCTACTACACCTCCTATATGACCCCAGTTACCTATGAAACTAACCCTAACACAAGCAATAAGGTACTCCAGAACATTGAGGCCCCAACTGCATTCCAAAATTATAACATCACTCCTGTCAGATGTAACGAAATTCATCTTTAGTTAGGGAAAGTGATTAACCCAAAACACTCTCCTATTATCACTAAATAAGAGTGTGATTCACCCAGATAAAATACCACAGATCTTGAATATGCTCTCACACCTATAAAAACTAACTCAAAAAGGATTGTTGCACCTGTAACAACCAATTCGAGTAAAGCTAATACACCTATAAAAAATAACTCATATATGATAAATAAGGATCCTCTATATCCCCAAATATTAGCCGAAGCTGGGATGACTTCACGACCAGAATCTAATTTCCTTAGGGAGTTAAAAAATTCACACATACGGATTCCTCTACTGCAGGCTATTAAAGATGTACTTATTTATACAAAAACAGTAAGAGATCCGTGTGTTAAAAAACCTAAGTGGAAGCCGAAAGACCCCACCACTATTAATGTGATGGGAAATTTTTCCAAATTGATGACTAATCAACCTATCTTAATCGAATATAATGATCCAGGAAATCCCACAATGACTATTTACATCAATGACAAGCCCATTACCATTACATTGATTGATTTAGGGGCAACCATTAATGTAATGACCGAGGAGCTCTTCACCACCTTAGGGTTACATGGACTAAGACACACAACTACGATGTTCGAATTAGTAGACAGGTCATGTGTCAAACTTGAGGGAGTGTTAGAAGAAATAGTGATCACAGTGGATTCTTAGAGATATCCAACTAACTTCCTTATTTTACAAACTAAATCAAACCTAGGGGGCATCCTTTGATTCTAGGGAGGCCTTGGCTAGCCACTACAGATGCATTCATAGGATGCAGGTCTAGGTCTATGATAATTTCAGATGGCTAGGCCACAAAGAACCTTAGTCTCTACCCCCTAGCAAAACCAAGTATGGATTCGGGAAACCCCTTGTGGGATGAATTCGAACCCAAATCAGATTACTCCCAGCCACTTCTCACCCTCGGGAAAGCCCAATACTTCAAGGATGAGACAAAAGATGATATCATAAATAGTTTTATTAGTAATTCACTTTTTGTTACTTCTATTGAGGACTCGGGGGAGGAAGATGTTGTAGAAGACCTGAGATTTGAATAGATGAAGACCACTCCAAACATCAACAACAGTCCAGTTGAAATAGAACTAGGTAAATATATAAATGTCAATCCAAACCTGACTGTTGAGAAAAAAAGATTGTTGTTACAACTGTTACAGAAGTACAAAAAGGCATTTGCATGAGATTATACATACGTGAAAGGGATCCATCCAATCCTATGCACTCACCACATCTATTTAAAGGATGGTTGCAATCCATTTAGACAACCACAACAATGTATGAAACTTACACGAAAGGAGGTAGTGAAAGAAGATCTGCATAAACTCCTAAATGCTAACTTCATTTATCCAATTTCTGATAGTTAATGGGTATCCCCACTTATCATTGTCCCTAGAAATAATGGCAAGTGGATAGTCCATGTAGATTGTAGAGAATTCAACAAAGCCACCCAAAAGGACCATTTCCCTATGCCATTCATAGATCAGGTCCTTGATACCCTATCCGGGGAGTTTTTTTTTTCATTTTTGGATGAGTTTAGTGGTTACAACCAGATACAGATTGCCCCGGAAGATCAGGATTAAAAAACCTTTACCTAACCTAGGGGAACCTTCGCATACATGGTTCTTCCTTTTGGAATCTGTAATGCACCAACAACTTTCCAAAGGGAAATATTGGGATTTCTCTCAGATCTGTTGAATGAATATCTAAAAATCTTCATGGATGACTTTACACCTTATGGTGATGCCTTTAAAACAACATTAGTTAATTTAGAAAAAGTATTAGAACGATGTGTACAGATTAATGTTTCTTTAAGGACTGTAAAGTGTCACATGATGATGAATGAAGGGATTGTGCTACGACATCTTGTTTATACTGACAAGATTAAAGTAGACCATGCTAAGATAGAAGTAATCTTGAAAATCCCAATTCCCAAGACATAGAAAGAGGTACTAGTTTTTTGGGTCATGTAGGGTAATATAGGAGGTTTATAGAGAAAATTTCAAAGATTGCATCTCCTTTATTCTCCTTACTTATGAAAGATGTGGAATTTGTATGGACAGGGAAGTGTGACCATGCCTTTATGGAATTAAAGAACCATGTATTAGCAGCTCCTGTTTTGCAAGGATCAAACTGGAGTCTACCATTTCACATAGTTATAGAAGCATCTGGTACTTCTTTGGGAGATGTATTGGGCCAATTTGAGGAAAGAAAGCCATATGCTATCTATTACATAAGCAAGAACTTGAATCCAAATGATCTTAATTACACGGTGACAGAAAAATAGTTCCTTCTAGTAGTGCATTCCTTCAAAAACTTTCGACACTACATCAGATGATATCAAGTGTTTGTACACACTAACCACTCTACCATTCACTTTTTAATGACTAAACCAGTCACTAATGGTAGGATTACACAATGGTTATTGTTGTTATAGGAATTTGATATAACAATCCTAGATAAACCTGGGAAAGATAATGTAGTGGCTAATTTTCTTTCTAGGCTAATTGTTGGTGATGAATGCATGCCTATTGAAGATTCTTTTCCTGATGAATACCTTTTTTCTATTTCAACTCACTCACCGTGGTATGTAGACATAGCTAATTATCTTGTTGTAGGAATATTTCCACAATACCTATCCTCCAGAGAAAAGAAAAGAATTGTCCAACAAAGTGCTAGATATTCTTGGATTGAGGGAAATCTCTATCACACTGGGCCAGATCATCAGATCAGGCACTGTGTGAGGGAGGATGAAATATTTGATATCCTTAGATCTTGTCATGAGGAACCTTGTGGAGGACACTTTGCAGATAAGAGGACATGATACAAGGTGCTCTCAATAGGATACTATTGGCCCACAATATTTCAGGATGCTAAGAAATTTGTGAAGGGATGTGACAGCTGCCAGAGAATGGGTCAACCACTCCAGTCAGATGAGATGCCATTATGACCTCAAATAGTTTTAGATCCATTTGAGAAATGGGCCCTGGATTTTGTAGGACCAATTAACCCTTCATCCTAGCAAAATTCCTACATCCTGGTCTGCACATACTATGTCACAAAATGTGTCAAGGCGAAGGAATTGACCAGAGCCACAGAGCAGGCTGTTTCAGACTTTTTGTTTGAAGACATTTTTGTTTGCTTTGGGATACCCAGAGAAATAGTGACAGATGGAGGGCCCCAATTCACATCTCATTTGATACGAAAGCTAGTTAAAAAATGCAAAATCTGTCATAGGATTACTTCACCTTATCATCCAAAAGTGAATGGCCAAGTGGAGAGAAACAACAAGGTTATTGAGGGAATTCTTACTAAGATTGTGGCCAACCATCAGTGGAATTGGGCTAATAAACTTCCAGAGGTGATGTGGGCATACAAGACTACATGGAGGAATACTACAAGATTCTCATCATATGAATTAGTGTAATCCTTTATTTTCCATAGAGTTCGAAATCAAGACATTAAGAACAACGCTACAGGTGGACTTGGATCTGGAAACAACACAGAAGCAATGATTGAAACAACTCAATGAGCCAGATGAGAAAAGGCTAGCTGCTATTCAACAAACATACATCATTCAATAGCAAAGGGCTAAGTGGCATGGTAGATTCATTAAAAAGAAGAAGTTTCAAAAATGAGATTGGGCTCTGTTATATGATTCGAGATGCAAGGATTTCAATGGGAAGGTGTGCACGAAGTGGTTAGGTCCTTGTGAAGTTGACACAATCTTTGACAATGGGACTGTGAATTTAGTTACTACTGACAATGCTAGGACACCATTACTCGCTAATGGGCACTGTCTTCAGCTATATCACAAACTCGCTTCAAAGGATTCATTCATCAACATTGTCATGGATTATGACCTTCAAATTACAGGGGCAGGGGAAAGTTCTCCTATGCTACCAAATTTTTAATTTTCCATTAAGTGTAACAGCCAAAAACCAACTTTTGTTGGCAACTGTTACACACAATCAAAAAAAAAAAATGTAATAAAAAATGTAAATAAGAATCTGATTGTGAAAACCTCTTATAGGGGCACATGTAGAAAAATTGTGACAGTTGAAAACCTCCATGTGGCGACTTTTACACGTTCTTTTCTTTCTATAACAATATCATTTATCTCATGCACATCTTACAATATGTTGTTACAAGTTTTAGACTTTTCTTGTTCTTTTCAATTTTTTGTAAGTATCTGTAAGAGTAGTGTAAATAAGAATCCACTGTATAAATAGTGTTAGCAATTGTATTTTCTGTTACATGTGTAATAGACAACAACCTGCAGTAGTGACCCAGTCGAAATAGTCTGCCACAATAAATAGCATTCATCAGCATCTTGCTACAGTAGAAAATGACACAACCAACAAGTCATTGCCGGAATTCATTATATCACTGGTACCTTTTTGCTAGTCGCTTTTTTCTGCACCACCTTAGGTACGTCACGCAAAAAGGTATATTTTTTTTCCTATGTTTAATATTTATGGAAATTAATATGGAACTTTCTTTGATGACGGAGGATGGCCATTGCATTAAACTCGGGGGGAGGGTGAATCATTTCGCAATTTGTGATTTAAAACTAAAATTAAATTGACAACCCTGTAATCATTATTAAACCTTGTAATTATTGATATCTCTTTATGCCAATCATGTCGAGGATTAAATCACATATAAGATAGACCTCCATGATCCAGGATCAATAATGAGATAAGAATGTGTGTAGTACAATCCCCCTGATCTGAAATTCCTGCTTTTACTGCCTACCTCATTTCCCTGATATCAACCTCAGTGAATAATTGCACCCTCACTTCAAAATTATCAAAGAAAGAACAGAGAAAACACAAAGTGCAGTAACTGAAATAGAAATGGGAGGAGGAATAGTCTAGCACGTGTCCAATTCAACTGAAGCATTGGAAAATTTTCTCGAGGCATGCCAAATTCTTAAGAAAGCAGGATGGTTTGAGTTCTTTGAGATACTTAAGGGATCAGAGGAGTCAGTTGCCATGGAATTTACTAAAAACCTGAACATAAACCAGACAGAGGTTAGGGGTTGAAGCTAGAAGTTACGAAAGAAGTAATTTCCCAATTAACAACATTGCAGGCCGAGGGAAAAAGGTGGTTCAACTGAAAGATTAAATACCCCTCCCTTAAGGTGGAATTCTTGTGAGGAGAAGAGCAATTGGAGAAAAAAGACAAGGAAATTGACAGGTTATCACTCCCTCAGCCATGGAGAGATGTCACCCTGTACATCATCAAGTACATTACTTGTGAAGGAAGGGAAACAATGATGTTAAATTACCATTTTCCACTATTAAACCACCTTCGACACTTGCAACTGGTCAATCTCCCATATTTCTTGCTAGAAAATATAAGGCACATGTCTGTTTCCATAAAGATTTATGCACACCTAGAGAGTTATTTTACCAACCACAGCCTCATCAAGTTAGTTTTGCTAGATACATTGGAATGCCAAGGTAGGGGATGGGAAGAGTTTATGAGTAGAAAGATGAGGACTTCACACCAAAGGCAAGATGAAATCCCTGATGGCACTCGAAGGCAATCTAGGGAGACTAAAGAACAAGGGAAATCCTCGAGAGGTAGGATTAAGAAAATATCATTGGAGAAGTTGATAGGAGGAAGGATACTGAAGAAGAGGGTGAAAGTCAGCTCATAGCCAGAACTTTCACCCCATCCCGAAAGGAGCGGAGCAACCACAAGGACACAGGGAAACAGAAAGAAGGGGAACATGCCCATCCGGAAGAGGTCCCTCTATCAGGTAAAGATGTGACCCAACTTTTTCTGCATAAAAGTGAAAATTTATAAAAATAAAATGAAAGATTAAGGCAACAATTAGAGGAGAGTAAAGTAGGAGCATGGGTCCTAGGCTTGGACACCTTAGCAGAGGCTATAGAAAAAAAGAGGGCAGAAACCACACTGAGTTCAGTATATGCAACATGTACTAGGAATCTAGCAACAGTGGGATAGAAAGTTTGTGCTACAAACACCATTTCGACAAAAACTCAAACCAAACCCTGGGAAGATGTTACACAAGATCTAGCAGTCGAAATGGAGCATCCCATGACAATTGACCTAGAAGTTGATACATAAGAACCTGTCAATGACACTGCTGTTACACAAGAACAAACAGTAGAGGTAGAGGATACTCAGGAAGAAAAAGAAAGATATGAACCAAAAGAACCTACTGACGAAGTAGTTGGTACACAGAAACAGGCAGCCGAAGCAGAGCAATGCAATCGTCGAGATGCTATTACACCCCCAAGTGATATTGCACGTGAAGAAACACATGGTCTTGAAACAAGATGGTGTTCAGAGAAATTTTTACTGATATCGGAATTGCATAAATGGAAACAGTAGGCACTCTCCTTAGAAAAGGGAGTGATCTCACTAGAAGAACATCAAAAAGTTGTAGATTCAGTCAAGGAACAGTGGGCTGAGAAGAAATTGGTAGAAGAATGGGAAAGATGGGAAGCGAAGGAAGCCAGGAAGGAGAAGGAGAAGAAAATGCAGCTGTTATAGCAACAAGTTCAAGATTTAATAGATGTTAAACACAGGCTGTACGAACTCGCCCTAAATCTGTTAGGGTGTGGAAGACCCTCTCCATCCTACCCAGTCTTTCTGTGGGAAATATTTTATTTGTTTCAATTGAAGGATGTCTATGAAAATAAACCATATGTAGGTAATTCTATCGGAGATTTTTTGAAGTTTTATGTGCTTACGATTTTAATGACCAAAGCTTACTATGTGAGTTGTTTCTTCATAATATAATTTGTGAGCATGTTATTTTGCACATGGTTGTGCAAATTTTCTCCTACATGGGGGACCTATGATTGCGTTCTTTTATTTCATTCATGAGAAATCAGATAGAATGGCACCTGGAAATGAAGTCAACAGACACCAATGAAGAAAAGGAAGCATTATGGATACGGGTGGAACCAAGATTAGCTATAGAGTTGAGGCGTGATTTTAAGATATTTATGAGTACTTCGGATGTCTGAAAGCAATCAACTATCTACAGAAGGAGAATCATGGGATTCTGACTCAACCTATTTTCATAGTTGAAGAACCGAGCACTAACGGGGTGCCCCAAACGCACTGAGGCTGGTAGCATAGGTCTATAGGAGGGTGACCCTTTTGGGTTTCCAAACTTCATGGTTGTGGTTACACAGGTCCCAGAGTATGCCCATATTGTGAGATCATTGGAGCCTTATGGATAGAGCTCAAGTTTAAATATCCTTTGATTTGGCTTCCAGTGGAGGAGTATCAGCCCCATTATTAGTTGTGTGACTATGAGGAGGAATCCTCACTGCATCAGTTGATGGTCACTCAGGGCTATAGGTTCGTTGATGAGGATGTCAGTGCTTACAACTTGATAGATCTACAACGAAGGTACAATAATAGTATCTGAGAATTTTGGATGAGGACATGAAATTGATTTAGTTGGGGGAAGATGTTGGGTGCATTTTTTGGGCATACTTTAGATACCTCTTTCCCCCATTTTCGACCATTTTACCTTTGAACTCGCAAGCTTGATGTCCTAATTATCGCTTTTCCTGGTTATAAGAAGCAACTCTTGTTGCGAAATATTATTTTTCTATCTTTGTTAAATATGAATGAAGTGATATCTTTTTGATGGCTAACTAGGGTAAGTGTGGAAGAAGTTCTCTGGCTCTTTTTATTTTAGGTGTTTCCCATGAATTCAAGGCCAAAGGATGGACAACTGTGTTGTTAATTCACAAATATGTTTTGAGGATTTGTTGTTACAGACCATTGTTGTTATACCACAAGTTGTTGTTACACCTCAAGCTGTTGTTACACCACGAGAAGCCGTTACACTGTAACTGTCAAAGACCATGGGTACTATTCCATGACACTACCATTGAGAAGCATGAATTATCTATGGGCGGTCAAAGAATCTAGGCGGTTATGATTTTAGAAAATAGTGTTACTTTAATAGGCCTTGTATTTAGAAACTTATTGTAACAATTCCTATTTTCTTTTAATATCGATCAACATGAGAATCGTAAGATTCTCATGACTGATCCGTTCCCTATTTTGGGCATGTAAACTTTATAAAAGGATTCAGTTCCATGAAAGGGAACAGGAAACATAAGATAGTACCATCATTTTGATTTTGTAATTCACAATTATTTTAATACAAGAACATCATTGGTGATTCTTTTACAGATTCTGTGTTGAATTCCTAACTAGTTCTTATTTCATCCCTGTACCCTGCTAGGGATGAAGGGCCCTCATTTTTAGTAGGGATTGCAGTAGTAGTTGTAGCAGTAGATTAATTATTTATTTTTCATAAGTGTTAAGTTATTGTTGTCGCTATATAATTCATAGATCAAATTTGCTTCTGTTTTTCAGATTTATGATATGCTGTTACACAAGTTTGATTTAAGTTGTAATATTTGATCAATTGGTTCAGTCATTGATATTGTGTGTGGCACATATGTTTCTTGGTAAAACATGAAGTGTGATTTCATTCATGTAGAATGCTTCTTGATTTCTGCATGAGTGTTTAATTTCTGCAATTGGTTCAACGACATCTCTTTCCATTCTTTATTTATATCCTTGGTTGTTATGTATCGGCACAGATAGTGCAGACACCTTTCAGATAAATAGACCTACCCTGGTTGACAATTAAATGGTTGGGATTCATTCAATTGAACAGTGATTAAACCAACACAACATGTTTTATGACATATTTCCATGTTTCCGCTAGTAGATTATTTTGTTGCTAATGCCTATGTGGAGCATGGTGGTTGTTAGTAGTTATCATGATGTTGCTGCAGGATCTTCATTATTGGGATGGTGATGGCCAAAGTGTTAAGTGGCCATCCACTAGCATATGGTTTGGATAGTGCCCCTATTGTTGCTACTACACATTGAGAGTGTCTGTCATTTCTCATGGAGGCCTTATATTATGATGCACATGCCATGTTTTACATTTTATTGTTGATGCTATATAGAGTATATTGATTCTCACTGATGCCATGTACTCATGTTATTTCATATTTTGGGCATGTATAGAAGAGAGCACACTTACGTGTAGTTGTTAAATCTATGTAATATCATTGTGTCATATTTTGGGTGTATTTCTCATGGAGAGACCCATGGTGTCTAGTATGTCTTGTCATTAGATATGTATGGGTCAATGGAAGTCCAAGTCATGTATTATTTTGTATATATTTGATGTAGCCCCACTACATTGGGTGCATGATGTAAACTTAGGTCCATATAATTCATGGTTAATGATAGGTGTAAAGGATTCATTTTTCAATTCTATGTACTTGTCACAACCATGTATTAGCTCCATGAAGCATTATATATGTATTGTACTTCTTTGTATACCTTGTCCAAGGTTAGCTGGAGTCACAGTTCATGAGGAGTAGTATTTTGCACTTGGAAATGAGGCTTATTGTAGTAGGTAGATGTGTTGCTTTAGCATCAAAGAGAGTGTGATTGCATCTTCATTACATTCTTAGGGGGAGCATGTTCAGTTTTCAATTATTGCATGGCATTGGCTATAGGTGTTGGAAATAGAGTTTCTTGATAGGGGGAGTCCTTCTCTCATCCAACACATCATTGGAATTATCTTCAGTGTTCGTATGGCCCTTTTCCATTGATGTCAAAGGGGGAGATAATTTGGATGGATAGAGATCAACTTTAGAGTTACAACTTCAGTTTTTGGAGAGTGTATGGAGATCAACCTCAGATGTTGGATTGAGGTGAGATCAATGCCAAAGGGGGAGTTTGTTGGCATTATAGTGTTTGCATTGATGTTAATAGGGTCATGGTGTTGTTCATCATATGCCTTATGTCTACTCGATGATGATTATTCCTCCTCATGATGTGTGATGAGTGTTTGGTTTGATGGTCTTATTAGTTGGCATTGATGTCAACTTGGTTGTGGCATGACTTACTGCAGGTGATTTGGAGGCTGAGTAGAGATGGTTACAAGGCAAGTTATGATTGGATTATCATATGATGCTACTACTACAGGTGGTTGGAGTGCTGATACAGGTGTTGCATATGCTTCCACATGTGTTGGAAGCATTGGATATGTTGCTACATATGTTGGAGGTGCTTCTACCAATGTTGGAGGCAGTTGGATGACACGATACTGTTGCTGTAGGAGTTGGAGATGCTACTTCCGGAAATAGATATGTTGCTACAGGTGCTAGAGGTGTTTAGACAGGTTGTCTTTGTTTCTTGAGGAGTTGGAGGTGTTGGTCTTGGCGATGAAGTTGAAAGACTAGGGATTTATTTTCATTGAATTTTTGCAGGAGTCCTTGGCCTATGTCATCTATTGCAGACTTGTCACACAGGCTTGGAGGTGTGCTTTGGAGTTAATGAATCTATTCCTGAAGTTTGGCAGAGCTTTGAGTTGACTTGATTGTGTTTTTCCTTCATCCTTTGCCTAGTTGCATGGATGGTGATTCATGGGAGAGACTGAAACTTTATAGTCGCTAGCAGGAATGCCTGTGGGAGTGACTAAGGAGCTCCAGTCGAGTTTGTCTAGTGTTGTGCATGTGACCAAGGATTTTCATGATTTTTTCTCCACATTCCTCTTGCAACTCAACTAATTTTGTTATTATGGTGACATTAATTTTCGAAAATTTTTGGCATATGGTCATAAAAGTTTGTGGGGCCTCTAGAAGCTAATCAAAGTTGAAAATATCAAAACACAAGTGGAGTTAGTGGATTGATTGAGTCAGTGAGCTGAATCTAGATCAAATCAAGCATATGAACAGAGTTGTGAAACTCATTAGTTCTTGGTATTTATTGAGTTGAACACTTCAATTCATATATATATTGAATATAGCTCAATGATAAGTTGGTTGGATGGTTTATGTGTTGAGTGAGTGTGAGTTTGGATGACGATGTGTAGATAATGTGAGTTGTCTATGCAGATTTTCTAAAGCAGTTTGCAGTTGTAGCAATAGTTAGCTGAAGTATGTTTCAACCATCATTTATGACCAGTAAGTGAGACAATGAAGTGTGGATTGGTATATGTGTTTGGTGAGACAGTGATGGAGTTCTTTTTGTAGTTTTGCTTCATATTTTGTGTGCCTTGATGATACTTTACTGTAGTGCTCATGTTGAGCATTTCTCGGTTCTAGTATGAAAATGTATGAAACAAGAACCACAAAGAGAAGTGGTGTTGGAGGACTTTGATGAAATCATTATAAGTAAGAAGTTTTCTCAATCCAACGGTGGTTGGATAGTGCACGAGGCTCGTTGGTCATGGTGGCTTCCAGCAGATGAGAGTCGATTGATAGTTTAGAAGTAACCGAGTGAGGATCATTGATCATGGTGGCCTTTAGTGGATGGTTGTCCATAGATCCGCATGAGAAAGAGTCTCCATTTGATAGTAGCAATTTATATTTTTATGTAAATAATTTTCTTGAATAATAGAATATTTGAGCAGCGTAGTAACAACAGGTGGTTTTTTCCTCGGAGAGGGTTTTCCACTAGAAATATATGTGTCCATTGTGTTGATTTATTTCATGGTTTCTGGTTTATGTTTGTTGCTCTATATATGATTATTTGTTTCAGTTTATGCATGGTTTAAATGATTAATAATTTGTAGAAAAATTTATAAGTTCCTTCACAACTGATTCAACCTCCCCTCTCAGTAGTGATCTAGTTTCCAACAACAAGATGAAAAAATGTATATGATACAAGTTGCTAAGGTATCTGAATATTACAAGGTGTTCATAGTATTGGGTCAACAAGTTAAGCCATGAGATATGACAAGGGTACCACCCTCAGATATGTATTGATTCATACAGTACTCTTGAGTGATGCATATGTGAATGAACTTTATCCTTGGCACATGTGATATATTGATGCACTTTATGGTTTAAATCTAATCCATATTTGGATATTTTGTTTTTTTTCTAAAGATAAAGCATAACTAGAAACATTGACTTTGATATACGGTAACTTGATACTATTGACAATGTTTGTAATGAGTATGGTAACGCTGATGGAAATAGTGTGGTTATAAGATTGATACTCATTATATACTGACTATATTCATGTCGATCTTGATAAGGATTTAACAAATATGATGTGGTAAATTTAATGGATGCCCTGATTTTAGGACTCTGATGGAAATGATTGTATAAAATGATAGAAATGTGATATTGAATGGAGGTGCACTTGTCAGCTACCCTAACTGTGTGACATTAACCATTGATGAAGGACTGATGAAATATACATGTATGAGATTAAATCCAAATTGAAATAGTTGATGATGACTTTTCATGAGAACTTGATATAGTTTGACTTCACGATATGATATACGATTGTCTTGTGTAAACAAATGTGGCTATGCCCTGAAGAAACAATCATCTTAATATATTATAGTAATATGATAGACATGTTGAAGTCTTGATTGAATATGACTAAAGAGGCTTCCCATTCATAGGGAGACCCTTGATGAGACCCCAACACATATTATTTATTGACTATAAAACCGAGGCCATGTTAGGGATTTTGAGGTGTACGAATAGAAGTATCATGATTGCATATTGAAATAAGTATTATAGACACGATTGATGAACATATGATGTTTTTGAAGGCATTTATTTGTTTATTAATTTTATATGCTAACTGTTCATTGATGATAGGACTGGTTTACCTAAGTAGTTTCAACATCCACATTTCGTGTAGAAGTGTAGTAAAGGACTTCCTTATTAGAGGAAGTGTATTGTCATAAACATGACATGCTGGATTACATTGATGGAATATTGTTGCTAGATGTTGTGGATCTTGTAATGAGAACTATATCCTTGTATTTCATTCACCCCGATATAAATAGAGTCCATACATATATCATTGGGTCAGAAACATATTCATGGATTGAGAGAATGCTACTGCATGAGACAAGCTTAGGCTTGCAGCTGTTGCATCCCTGCGTGAGAGGGAGAAATGATGAATATTGTATTCTTTTCTTTATGATATGCATTTTCTATAATATAATATTTGATTTTATGTCCTGCATAAAAAGAAATACAAAGAACTTATGCTTGAAAGTAATGCATAAGGCAATGTGGTTTAACTATTTAGTGAGTTGTTTGAGCATGTATCAGATATGAGCACTTTGATATGATATTTTGAGAGAAGCTTCGATTGATGGATGTGAACCTCCTGGGTAAGGGTCTCGGTGGATTGAGAACACTAAGCATAACTCTTCCCCATTTTTTGAGCTCCCAAGGAGGGAATGGATCATTGAAGGCTCCTTGGGTTAAGGGATCTCTAGACAATAGGATGGTTGTGATCGTTACCCTTTGTAGTAGTTAGTATATTGCCTATTGTCACCATAGGGTGTGTGTGATCCTTGTCATTTATGACAAGTCGAGTATCTCCACCTATCATGATTAGATAGAGTATACACTACTATATATCCTACCCACAAGCAAGGCTTGTTGGGATTGCCTCCCCATATGGCCAATGGGTTTAGATGACTTGAGATGGTGTGATCCTTACATAGAAAGTGGTATATTTCTCAAGTGTTGAGGATGTAGGTGTTCTACCACTTGAATCTTTAGGGTAAGTATGGGAAGATCAACAAACATTAGGATGGTTGTGATCACTACCCCATATGGAAAGTTTGGTCTCACTTGTTGACTAAACAACACGATGGATGTGACCCTTGCTGGTAGATGGATATTGCCCATTATCACTAGATGATAGGATGAATGTGATCATTACCTTCTATGGCAAGTTTGGTCTTTCCTGTTGATCTAAGAAAATGATGGATGTGATCCTTGTATGGAATATGGATTTCTCCTATTTTCATTGGATAAAGGGTAGTAACTTGAGATCCCCTATGATGTTAGATTCTTCTTCCTCTTTAGATTCCAGATTGTTCAACAAATGTATATGGGCATAAATGAGTCAAGACGAGATATGACTTGATGATGATTCTACTTCAGATCACCATATTGATTATTAAATAAAGGGTGGAAGTTAGATGCTCCCCTATGATGATGATGTGGGTTGAGCTGGTTTCCCCAATTATGATGTGGGTTGATATGGACTTCCCTATGATTCTTATTCTTCTTCTTTAGATCGAGATTGTTCAACCGGTGATGAAAGAAATAAAGTTTGATATGAGATATGATGAGATGTATGTCTTCTTGATATAGCTAAAATGAAAGTCATGAGATTTAACATGAAATCTAGTAGGGTTTGAGGATTGATCTTTGCTACCTTTGATTGTGCATTGCTCTTCTTTTATGATACAAGAACAAATATAATGATGATGCAACTTCTTGCCTTATTATATTGAGACATGTCACCTGAGATGCGACATGAGGGGGAAATATTGTATGATGCAGATGGAAATTCATCCCTAGTTGAGAGGGAGTGTTGAAAATTGGGCAGCGTCGTGATGAATTTCCCATAGGGAAACCATTATCTCCAAATGAAAATCCTTGTGCCACAAAATAATATTTTGATTGGTCAAAGAAGATTCTATTTGAAGAAATAAATTATTATTAATATGCCAATTTGGAAAAGAACTATTGGGAAAGTGCAAAAGGTATATTTTATTAAAACAAAATTTGAACTTAAATTAAAATATTTCCCTCTTAAAAATTTTTAGCTGGCCTCACAAAGGAGTCCCCATTGATTAATATAAATTTAGCTTTGAAGTCTCATATTATGATCATCAATTTTTTTTTATTATTTTTATGGTTCATAGATCTTATTCTGAGGTGGCTTTATTCTATGGTCCACATATTACTAAGTATCACTTTCTCTATGGAAACCAACACTTCAGTTGTTCACAATAAGGCCTGCATCTATGCCTCGATTATGGTAATTATTTATCCATCTATGGCTCATATCAATTGAATAAATGACATTTCACTCAGTGGCACCGATACATGATGTGGCATTGTTTTATCTAAATTATGGTTCGATTTATCTAAGGTTCGTATATATACAATAATGCTTGCAATATATCTATTGATTCTATTATCATCATTCCTATGGCTTTATCATACATTTGAGGTTCACACTTTTATGGCGTGCTATATAATTTACGTTGATTTGGGGTTCAGATGTCCTGTAGCTAGGATCCTCCTTCCGTACTCTCGCATATATATATATCTATATATATATATATATATATATATATATATATATATATATATATATATATATATATATATATATATATTTCATTCAGTGGCTATATAATATTTAGAGACATTGTTTCCAATTAAATCCCATATATATAACATTCCTTTGATAATAAACAATACCAGATATTTTGTTGGAAAACCATGATTGACAATGACCAAATCAAAGAATATCAGTGTTTCACAACAATTTTTGATAGTGGCAGTGAAGGCTTCGAATTCAACATGGTAGTGACCTAGTATTTGATGACTTTGACAACAACCCTATTATGACTGGTATCCTTGACATAAACCAACAACAATATATGATTAACCTAGAGGCATGTCTTCATTGCCAATTCTTTATTGTAATGACTTGTGATGGCATCAAATTACTTGATAATGAAAATGATGCATATGCTCATCAATAACACTTTTTTGTATGTCAGTAATTTGACATGATGGTAGTTACCTTATCTACTTAGATGACAATGACACGATGAAGATAAAGACAGATTTTAGTTCACAATTGAAGTTGTGAACTATTTTGGATTGGCCTTTAAGGCATAATGTAATAATGTAGTTTCTCCATGAATGTACTTTGTATATCAACTAATTCATTGTGTTGTTTGTTTACATTAGTTCTTGCTCACAATTAACGAAGATGTTGATGATTGTGTCATGATGATGATTTAACTTACAAAATTATATTAGTGACTAACATTATGAATAAATATTAATTATGATTGTTGAGTTTGGTAGGAGACTACCTAGATGCACGTGTATGTGATGAGTCGACAACCTCTGGTTTGATTTTATTTTTTTTGTAAGCTTGGTAGTACTTTCTCTATTAATATTATCCAACCACTAACATTTTTTTCACAGTAGTATCAGGTGGCCTCAACTTGCCCTTAGGAAACCAAGTTGGCCACTTGTTAGCGTTAAACAATTTTCAAAATTTAAATAAGTCTTTTCCACCATCCATGCAACATTTGTTATTCTATCTACAATAAACATAACTTAGGAAAGTAAAGGCTAGTTGACATATAACAAATGTTTGTCTAAAATCCTATTTTACTCATTCGCGGACTCCACCAGGGTTGGGGCTTTCACACTGGACCCCGTTATCTAACTTCTCTTCATGTCATGTAGAATTTGATCTATCCTACTCAGAGATAAGTTGTTTTAGTAGACTTGAATCTGGACAGCTGCTATCTCCCTGTGGAGATCCTTCCTGCTAGGCTCCTTTGTTTTGGATTCCTCCTGTACCTCGTGTTCCTTATTTAATTCCTCTTCCTTGTTTAGTGCCATAGCTCGGGCTACTATGTTCTTCATAACCCAATATTGTTGGATTGTTTGCTGGAATAGAGTATGTCGGCCGCGGGTGTTCCCCGGGTCTTGCACCATGGCTTCCCACTCTTCTGTCTCAATGTCGTAGCTGGTGATGCTTCCATTGAGTTCCCTCTCCCACCTGACTATTTGTGCTCTTACCTTTGGCAGGTTTCCAGCCATGTAAGTGTTGATGAGAGTCAGCATATGTTCCTTTCCAGACTTCCTACCTCGTTTGCTTTGGCCTCTGTTAGAGGTTGCATCCCCTCAGTGGTCCTTTTCCCTACCTTCCCAGTTCATCTGTTGCCTCATTTAGCCACCTCTTTTCCTTCATGGCCATGCTTTCTTTTTCCCGGTTGCATTTTTCTTCGCCCGAATCGTTCTTCGTTGTAGGAGGGCTCTCTACAACGTAAAGCATGATTGTACCTCCAAACTGTGTTGCACCCTAGATATTATAATACCTAAAATAGTAACACAAGAAATATCATTAGTCTGCATGCATACACAAGAAACTATCGTATTTTTAGTTGCTCTAGCCCTAGCCTCTTGCCCTAGTCCTGTAAACTTGGGTTTTCCCTCCTCCTCCCTCAGATTCCCCCCTGACTGCGCTTGACATAATGGGCTTCAGCCTCTCAATTCTTCTCCTCTCTGTTTCATCCCTCCCTGTCAACCCATAACATACGAGTCAACCTTTATAGTCCTATAGGAGTCCCTAAATTGGGTTCCCTTATCCCTGTTCTAGAGCTCAAATGGGTTTCCCTTCCCAACCTCTCTCCTCTCAGAAATTCCTGCTTGAATTTTTCCCTTGGTTAGCCCCTCGGTCTTGCTCTGGAAGTTCTAATTTGGTTTTGTCTCAATCCAGGCTAGCCATAGACTTGCTTCGTTGACCCCCGATATACCCTCTGCTCTATCTCTGTTACCTCATATTTCCCTTACGTGCCTCAGCTACCACCTGGATGGGGTTGTAGTCTTCCTGCACTCCCCCTTAATGGAATCCCCATTGTCTCCCCATTCTCCCTCATTCCCTCTCTGCTTGTCTTCCCCAAGAGACCCTTTAGCTTTACCATAACTCTTTGCTTCAATAACATTCCAAACCAGGTTGGAGTTCCACGAACCCTTGGTCGCGACTCATTCCGAGTCATGGCTTTCCCAAGCCCCCTCCCCCAATACCTCTGAATGAAACATTACTTCAATTCTATTAGTTAAGGAATTTGAGGTGACATACCATTGATTTTTGTTGTCCAGCCTGCGTCTTCCACCTATGTCCACCACTTTTCATTTCTCGTTCCTTCGCCTTCGTTATCTGCATGCAACTATCTCCTCTCTCAACTACCTTCGCCTCTTTTTATTTTATCCTTCTGTCCCATCTTTCTTCCATCCCGCCTTTCACTTGTCCTCCTCTACCTCTCACCACCCATTCTTTCATTCCTTTTCCTTGGAATGATGAACCTATGATGCTTCCATCTCTGTCTCTCATTAATTCCCTCATGCCTCTGGCTGCTCCTGTTGTGGGCACCTCTTTGCTCTCATGCCACTTTCTGACTTTGTTCTGCTTACCCTCCTGCTTGCCTTCCTCTTCCCTGCCCTGTCCTTCTTGCTGTCTCATCCTCCCACATCCTGATGTCCCCTCTGTCCTTGGGCCCAAGTGGATGATTTTTGGCACCTCCACCTCCCATCCCCTCTGGCCCACCTCGACTTCGCTATCGCACCCCTATCGGGGGTTTTCTTATTTCTCCTTGTCTTTTCCTAGGATCTCCTCTAGTTTCCTCATCCCCTCCATTTGTATTAACTCTTCTCCTCTTATATCGAAGTTTCTACCTTCTTGTCCACATCCCCAGTTACTAAGATTGTCTGCTGCCATGTTTCCCATATTGGGGACATGTGTTGGGATAATAAACCCAATTTTTCGAGTTAGCTTGCTAATCTCTTAGACAAGCCATGCCTTCCTCCATATTTAGTTGATTTTTTCCAAAGGAGTCCCTTGTTGGAGTTTTTTCACCATTTCTATTTCCATTTTCAAATCTCCTTTGACCTCTAGTCTCTGGAACCTCTCCCTTACCACAATTTCCAATCCCCTCTTCAATGCATGGAGCTATGCTTCATTGTTGCTCACACTTCCATAATCCATGGCAAATATTTGGATCGTATTACCTTTGTCATCTCTGAATACTCCTCCCATCCTTGTCGCTCCAAGATTCCCTTTCGTAGCTCCATCAAAGTTAAGTTTGATGAATTCTTTCTGAGGCCATGTGAAGCAGTTTGCAGTCTCACCATTGGGGGGATGGTGTTTCCACGAGGAGGAGTTTAGCATAGTGGGCTTCAAGTTCAGACCCCTCATTATTCTTTCTTCCTGAGGATTTGTTTTCCAATCCTTCGCATACCATTTCTCAGCCAATATCGTTTCTCGTATGTTCTGGAGTATCCTTTTCCATCTTTCTTCTTATATTATTTTTTCATCTTTGAAGATCTGATTATTTCTTTCCTTCCATATTTCCCATAGAAAGAAACCTAAAGATAGTCTCCAGGCTCGATTCAGGATGGGGTTTTGGTAAGGATTTTTCTGCCAATTATCCATTGTTTCTTTCATACTAGTTTGATTCGTGTCATTTACTCCGAAGAGTTGATCATGGTTTCTCCACAAGTTTTCACTATATCTACATGCATTGGTCATATGTTCCATTGTTTCTACTTGTTCATTACATATGCTGCAGATTGAGCGTCCCTGTGGGACTTTTTTCCATAGTTGGTCCCAAGTAAGTGCTCGCCCATGTCAGAGGATCCACATGAAAAGGGTGATTTTTAGCCATGACTCCTCTTGCCATATTTTGTCCCATATTTAAGTCCCTTGTTGCAGGTGGTGTGCTGCTTGTAGTTGATAGCACTCTTTAATTGTGAACATCCCTTTAATCCTATACACCCATCTAATAATGTCCGACCCCTCCATTTTTGCAATTTTCTGGGTTGCCATCTCTTTCTCATATACCTTCCATTGGGGTGTTTCTAGGGCATCTGGCCAGTCCTGTTTTTGTTTCCATTTTCTCCAGTGCTCTCCGGGTTCCATGCTCCAGAATTTTTTTACTATCTATTCTTCAGGGTTATTTGTATATTGACATTCTATTTCTAGCTCAGGTTTTTTTTTTAGTTTTTCTCTCTATTTCTACACTTCTTCCCAAAATTTGGCTTTGTCTCCTCCCCTTATTTCCCAGAAACTATAGGTTCTAATTAGATTTCTATTGTCTGAGGCTAAGTTCCGGATGGCTGATCCCTTCTTATTGTCCTGGACTCTCAACTTTCCTTCAATTGAGCTCGGCATGCCATACTTCCTCCCCCATATTTTCTTCGATAGGTCTACTCCTCCCTGGATCCATCTACACCAGATCTTTGCCCCCATGACCTGATTGAGAATGTACAGGTCTTTGATTCCCAACCCCCCATATTTTAGAGGTTTGCTGAGCTAGTTCCATGATATTAGAGCCCATTTTTTTTTTTTTTGCTGTTCTAGGCCCTTGCCATAACAACTTTTTGAATATGTCTATCATCTTTTGGTAAACTGTTATTAGTGTAGCTTGACTAGTTAATTGGTAAATTAGGATTTATTGTAGCACTGATCTCAGTAGTATTACCTAACTCGACATATTCAGTGATCTGAATGTTCAATTCTACATTATCCCTTGGATTTTTTCCAACAAGGGTTTCTAGTTTGTCACTCGGTTGTATCGATCACTTAGCTAAATTCCTAGGTATTTCGAAGGGATATTACCAATTTTGAATCCCATTATTCTTGCAAAGAAAGCTTGTGATGGGGATTCTGTATTGAAGAAAAAGATATCATACTTTTCCTTATTTATCTCCGTCCCTGAAGCATTTGTGAAGTCAGTTAGAATCTCCATTAACCCTCTGGCTTTCTTGAGAGATTCTTGCCCATACATCATTATGTCATCTACGAATTGTTGGTGAGTTATCAATAAATCATTCCCCCACCATCTAAGACCTGTGTACTGATCTCATTGAACTTTCTCTTTTATATACCTTCCGAGTTCTTCTGCGGCCAGTATTAACAGAAATGGGGATATCGGGTTGCCTTGCCTAAGCCCTCGGGTTGCATTGAACGCCTTTGAGGGTGATACATTAAGTAAAATTAACAAGACTGGATTTGATATCATTGACATTATCTAGCTTATCCATCTTTCATCAAAGCCAAATGCCTTAAAATTCCCTGTAGGTACTTCCAGTTCAGATGATCATAGGCTTTTGATAAGTCTAGTTTTACCAGCATGCCTTTGGTTTTTTATGTCTTCAATGAATGTATTGCATCTTGTTCCATCACTATGCCATCGACTATTTGTCTTCCTTTAATGAACCCTGTCTGTTCTTGAGAGATTAGACCAGGTAAGATAGGTTTTAGGCGGTTTACCATAATTGTAGCCATGATTTTGTAAATTACATTACACAACGTTATTGGTTTAAAATCTTGCGATTCTTCTGAATGATCCATTTTCGAAATAAGGACCAAAAAAGTGGAGTTTAGGTCCAGATGCATTCTTTTGGTGCATTGGGACTCCTAGACGATTCTCACAATATCTTCCCCCATGAATGGTCACATCACCTGATAGAATCTTGTTGTGTATCCATCTAGGCCTGGTGTTTTTTTCTTCTCCATGCTTTTGATGACTTCTTCTACCTCTGCTTTAGATATTTCCCTTAGCAGGGCCATGTTCTAATCCCTGCTCACTAGATTGGGAATGTGCTGAGTGATTTTGTTTATATTCTCCTCCCTGTTTAGATTGGGTTCTGTTAGTAGCCTCTGAAAGTATTGAACTAACAGGTTCTCCATGTCTTCATTTTGAGTAAGTCAGTTGCCTTGCTGATCGACTAGGGAGAATATCATATTCTGCTACCTATGTTGGATCATAGATTTATGAAAAAACCTTGTATTTATTTCCCCTTCCTTTAACCATTGGATTCTTGATTTCTGTTTCACAATATTTCTTCTTATTGTCTCCTTTCCTCCAATTTATTTATCAACTGGTCTTCCTCATCCATTAGCAACTCATTTCTGCCCTCATTGATGATTTGTTGTTGTAATTTCCTCATCTTGGCTTGGATTTATTCCTGTTCTTGTTGTATGTTTTCGAACTCATTCTTGTTCCATTTTTTATTTTATTTTTCCTTTTAGTTCTTTAAGTATGAGTTGAAAGGTATGCATCGTATTTCTCCCTTCTTTCTCACTCTCGTTCCACCACTCCTTCAGTTTTTCAATGAAGGTCGGTTCTCTTAGCCAAAAGGCTTCAAACCTGAAGGGTCTATTTTGATTTCCTTGTTTCATTTCCACTTCTAATTTAATAGGCCACTGATACGATCCTAGGCATGGTAGAATTGTAGCCTCGTAATAAACATGTTTACTAATGATATTTTATGTGGCCAAGAATCTATCTAGACGAGAAGTTATTTTCCTATTCCCTCCCCTTCTATTATTCCACGTATATTTTCCATTAATTATTGGAATATCCACCAGGTGAAGTTCTTCTTGTATATCCCCGAATTTCTCCATTTCTGGCTCATCCCTTCAGAGTCCCCCTTTTTTCTCCTCCAGCATTGTTATCAAGTTGAAATTGCCTACAAGTAACCAAATCTTTTCCTCATGTAGTTGGCTTAACATCTTTATCATATGGAGGAATTTTTCCTTTTCGACTGGGATGTGAGGGCCATAGACCGTAGAGATTAAGAACCATTCTTTGTTTCCTATCAAGAAGAACCGCCCAATGAGGATTTGCTTCATGCCTATCCAGCAATCAACTGTCACCTCTGTTGGGTTCCACATGATTGCAATCATGTCTGCGCTTCTGTGTGCATCTATAGACATACCTTCATACCTCAATTTCATCTTGCTTAGGGTTTTATCCAGTTTCCCTCATATAATATTAATTTCTTGTAGCAACATTAATTGGGGTTTGTCTTTTCTTAGTCTCTCTGCTAAGTATCTCTATTTTCCTCAACTGTTTAGGCCTCTTATGTTCCAGGATGTTACTATAATTGGGACACTTTTTTTATTTGTTGGTATACCGCTGATAGCGGTACCACCCTTCCTGTGTTCACCAGCATTTCTCCCATCATCTGTATAGATTCCTGTAAGTTTCTTCGACCCCTTTTCTTCCCTCCTTTTAGTTTCTTTGAATACTCATGAGGGTTTTCCTGATGCAGCTCCAGTTGCTCTGCAATCTCAACCTGTCCCTGGCCCTGTTTGGCTTGATACTATTGGAAAGTATCTGTGTACAATATTTTTTGGTCTTCCAGAATAAATATTTCACCTAAATGTCTCCATTCATTCAGTAGTTTCTTAAAAACTTCTTCTTCCATGCTGAGTTCCTCTCCCTTGCTTGGGTCAATTTCCATTGTAGTGGTTTCCATCCCCTCCCTTTCTTCCTTATCCTCTTTATCTGCCAAATCTCTTTGAGATTTCCTCTTGGGTGTTGGTTTGCCTTGACTCGAACTGCTCTCCTTTCCTTTATCTTGATAATCCACGAGTTCAATCTCACTTTCTTCATCTTCTTCTACCTGTAAATCTTTAAATCTATTCGTTTTGCTCGATTGAGTTTGGTATTCTTTTTCCCTATGTTGTGGGTTTCCTTTGGTTGCCTCCTCTTGTTTTTCACTTCTTGGAACCCTTCCTTGTCTTCTTGAGATTTCCTCTATTTCTTGAGCGTATTCTCCCCCTCCTCCATGTTCAATGGACAGTCCTTAAATAGGTGGTCACATTCATGGCACCTTCGGCATCTGAACTGGATGTGTTCATAGTCTAAGGTTTGTTGCCAAACCTCTTCATGGTATTCTAACTCCATTGAGTCAGGTATGGGTTCAGCTATGTTCATGTACATAGAGATTCTCACATAAGATATGTATCTACCTATTTTTGTTGTTTATGCAATTTTGACAAATTTACCTATTGTATTTCCAATACGCTCTAGTATTTCTAGGTCCCCATTGGGAGGCTGAATAATCTTAACCATACCAGGGTTGCCAAAAATTTTCCTTGTCTTGGTCATAGCATTCTTCCCAATATCTCATAAACAGACCAGCATTATAAATGAGGGGCCATTTTCAAATATTCTTTCTTTATCTTGCAAGTTTGAGAATATTACCATGAAGAAGCCTCTAGCTTCCAGCTTGAGCTCAATATGGCCTTTGGGTTTCCATTTTTGCTGTATCCACTTGGTAAGGTCTTTATTTGTCGGCCATACTCCTATGAACTTTCAGAGCAGCACGTGGTCCTTCATCTAACTTTTGTGTCTCTCCAATTTATTCATCGGAATGATGAATCTTTATTTCTCTACTGCACATGACAGAGATTTTCCTCTGTTGCCTGCCTACCATCGTGCCCCGAGGACAGGTCCTGTTGTTTTGTTTGTCTCTTGCATTTGCTTATGATTGCTGGTGTTCTAGCGGGAATCCCTTGCCGCTACGTCCTGGTAGGAGGGGATCTCTACTCTCTTAGCTTCCTCTGTCATCCCGACCTGATAAGCAGCCTCCTGGTATGTAGCTTTGTAGAAACCATCAGAGGGTTAGGTTGTGGTTGTGCTTAGTTCATCACTGTCGCGGTTCCGTTAGGGTTGCAGAACGATTCTCTATGGTAGGAATAAATATCACAATAAATTCCACATATGGTTTGATTTTAATTGCATACAATTATCTAAAACAAAAATTTCAATTTAAAATTCTGTTGTGAATTCTAATGACATGTTAGTGGCTGTAGACACGGGTTAGTTTCTTAGCCAAATGAATCACACATGGGTGATGGGGTTGTACATATAGATGAAACATCATGGGAGGGGTGGGACAATGTCCCTAATTTCACCCACTAGCACTCCAGCTATGACTTAGGCTGGAAGGTGTTGGGATACCTTCGCCTTGAAGATCATGATGCCATGGGGATGAAGCCTAGATTGGGTCACTCATGAGGATCTACTGGGGAGCATTCATCAAGGTGAATTCCTTAGATCCCCAACTCCATTAGTCTCACTATAGAGGGTGGTATTGGAGATGACAATGGTCTTTGTCATCATGCATAACATTTTCCCCTCATATTCACAAGATTCCTGAAGGGAAAATGACATGAAACCCTTGGAAATTCAACGAAAAAAATCTTGAAGGGCATGACCGACTTGGAAACATTGGCATCAAGAAGAAACTATTGAGCAAATTGGCTGCTGCAGTATGTGCGTCAAAGGAGGAAGTCAGTAGGTGACTTTTGATTTCCATATGAAAATAGCAAAGCTTTAGTTGAAGTTTCAGCTGATGACTCTACCAAAGATTTGGGAGCGATGTGGAGCAGCAATAAAGGAGGGCCTGACTACATTGGACACCATCATTAATGATTTCTCTTCAATGTTTGATGCCGCGATGGATTTATGGAAAAATCTGTAGGAGGACCCTAACCTACAGAAGATAAACATGGATGTTCGAGAGATGCAACAATAGTATGATGAGATTCGAGCAACTGTGCGACACAGGTGGAGGACTTGCAGAGGAAGGAGGCCTTACTGAAGGGTAGATTGCATCCATGGCTAGAGGAAGCTTGTCATCTTACTCTGTCACTTCAATATAAGCTCAAAGGATTACAGTAGACATAGAGGACCATGTGCCTCATAGCGAAGGGGCTAACAACTAAGAAATTGGTTGAAGAAGTACAGCAGGCAGCAGCACAGAGCGTTGCAAAAGTTGCAGTGATGCAGGTCGAGCTGGGTGGTATTTGTAGCAATATCTTGGCACCAGCTGAGTGACTCAAGTGTGAGTCGTGATCTTTGTGTTGGGGGCATGTTGGGATAGGGCCCCTAGGGTTATTTTTGGGGTTAATTTAACCCAATTTTGTAAAAACAATTGTAAAAATAATGTAAAGTATCCGTGATATGTAGACACAGAGCATGCAGATAGATAGGAGTCCAAAGGGTCTTATCCTTTGTTTTTGGTTGGTTTTAAGATTCTCCCATGATCCGCAGACCATGGTATTGTATGAAGGAAAGCTATAAATAGTTGAGTCATAGTGAGTCTTAGATATAACTTTTGATAAAGAATTGGGTACACTGAAAGGGTTTTGTTGTCTTGGGCAAGTGCTAAGGCAGGAAATCTCTGCTTCTTATGCATAGGTGAAGAAGGGAAGGATCTTGTAGCTGAGTGCACATGAGGCATCGTTAGAGTCCATAGTTGAGTGCACGAACCCCTGCAGTTGAGTGCGCAGGGTAAAAGAGTCTCTAATCTGAGAATTGAAGATCAATAAAGATTTTCTTGAGAGAATTACTATGTATTTCTGTGAATGTGTTTATTTTATCGCTTAATGATATATTTTATGAAATTTTGAATGAATGTTGCGTGAAGTCACTGAATCTATCTTAATAATGCATGATATGAATGTTTATCTAATTTCGAGAAGCTAAAAGTTGTTTCTATTATGTTTTATAATTAATTAATTAGATCTATGCGAACTCAGATCTAGGGTAGTTTATTGATGCACAAAAGTAGGTAGATTGCCTTTTGAGGTCCACAAAGACTGATCCTGGACTTTCGTGAAGATTTGGAGGCCATTTTAACTTAGTTGTAGTGAAGATCCTAGAAGACTACCAATCTGCGTGGAAGCAGATCTAAGGCACTCAAAGACATCACACTAGTCTCTAGATGTAGAAACTTGGTTCTTACATCCCACAATATTTCTTCGAGTGAGATTGTGGCATGTGCTATGCAGGTTGTTGCCAAAAGGGCCAGCAGTGTAGGGTTTTGTTGGTTAGTGTAACTAACTTCGAACCTAGGTCAGGACCCATTAAGAAAAAAACCATGTAGTATTGACATATAGCTAAGGTGCGATAAATTTTTCGATCTAAGAAGGCATGCATGAGTTTACACTAGTAAAGGTTAAACAACATAGGGGAGAAATTGTTGGCATTATGATACTGGTGTTGTCCTTGATGGAAACTCTCTCAAATGGTAGTTAACAGTGCAGCAGGTTAACAACAAATGATTACAGATCAGACTCCCAAGAATGAAGAAAGAGAGGTATACGCTGGTTCACTTTGTCCAAGAAGCATATACATGCGGGTTAACAGAACAAAAGAAGTGTATAATGTATACACGCACTTTCGCAGGAGGGAAAGCGTGTACATGTTGGAAAACCAAGTATTTGATCCAAGGTATTTTGATCCAAGGTATTGGTCCAAGGTATTTGGTTTGAGGTATTTGGTCCAAGGTATTGACCCTAGGTATTTGGTCCAAGGTATTGGTCCTAAGTGGTTTTAGTCCAAGGTATTGAGAAAGGCATAAGAGTATATAAGGAGGAGAAGATCATTATGCCAGATGTGCAAGCAATAAGATTCTAGGGAATACTTCTATCTTAAGTATATTTTATGTTGCAAGGTTATGTTTGGACTAGATCTGAAATATTCATGTGCACCTTGAGTTCAATATTGGATCAAGAATCATGAGACTTGAAATGACTTATTCTTGAATGATCTGATATTGGGTGAGACTAGATCTAACGTTTTGTGCTTGTTCTATTCATTATCTATCATGATCTGGGTTTTTCTAATGTCTGGAATTTGCAACAAAGTTCCGCGTTAATATTTGCAGATTTGTATGTAGGTTCGTCTCAACCAAAGAGCGTATACACATAGGTTCGGTTCTTTCAAGTAGCATATAAAAAAGAAAAGCTTCTTTTCATATCTGATTGATCTATCTAATAAAATTTTGTTATTTTATTGTTGTCTGTCAATGAAGTCTTCTTAGATCTGAATATAAAACTGAATGCATAAGGAGGCTGGCACTTGATTGATTGATTGTATAAGTGAGAAGAAGTGATCTCTTTCCTCACCTGTGTAAAGCTTTGAAAGTTGACAGTAGATATTCAGAATATTGATAGTTGGTATAGACTTGATTCAAAAGTTTATGTTTGCAGTAGTTTTGAAGGTATATGCGGGTTCAATTAATGGAAGTGGTTTATACACGCAGTTTGGGTGCAGACAAGTAGCATATACACTCTAATGCATGATTTTTGAGGTTACAGCTGGGTCTGAATGATGATGCAGGGTTCTAGGTTCAGCACAGTGTTCTGGTGTCAGTGATCTGATTGTTTAGATTATCTTAATATTGGTTGATGCAGTTTATGTTTAAAAGTTATGATGGGTCCAGTGTGAAAATTAGATGAAACATGGCCTTCAGATTGTGGTGTTGTGATCCAGGAGTATCTAGTATGAAAAATTCATGAGATGTGGTCCCTGGTGGAAGAGTGGAGTTTTTCTATAGGCTGGCACCTACGTACTAGTAAACATATTGGCTAGTACAAGAGCTAGGGGTTGTTGCTCCCTTCTAGTAGAAGCTAGAGCACGAGAGAAGGTTGTAACCTTCTCCAGGTAGAAGCCTACGTACTGGTATGATTTTGCACCAGTACAAGATTGTAAATAAATTTTCTTATTATTAAAATAAGAGAGAGATAGTAGGAGCAAGTGGTTTTTACCCACATTAGGTTTCCACCTTACATCTTGGTGTTCATGTGTGTTGCTTATCTGTGATGCTTTATTCCTCTTTTACTGCATTGTCTAATAAATCTTTGATTTACTACTTTAAGATCAACACATGATAAATTGTCTAAATCACAAGTTCTCTGGATATACGTTGGTTTCCTTAATCACAATCGCGTGTACATGCTAGTTCAGTTCACTGAAGTAGCAAATATAAATATGTTTGGGAAATAAAATTATTGATCAGATAATACTGATTCACCCCCCTCTCAGTATTATTTCCAACAGAAATATCAAGGTAATTCATCATTAACAATAGTAGATTAATCATTTATTATAGTGTGAATACATTACAATAAGTGAAATTCAAATTTGTAAAAGGAATCTTTAGTGTAGCTTCATTTAAAATTCAAATTAAAATTTATTGTGAAAATTTAGTTAAGATGATACAAGGCTTGGAATTAGACTCACCTTTAACAAGACTCCTAGAGAAAGTGAATAGGGATAGCTGAAATAAAAGTTTGAGCATAATTTGAATATAAGTCATACTGGTGCATATGGAATTTGGAACTTCCATGTTCATACTTAATGTAATGTAATACACACATAGACATACACACACACAACCACAAACCTTTGTAAATCAAATTTTTTGAGTTATATTTAAGTAGCATAAAATTATGATAATATAAAAGATGTTATCTTCAATAAATTTAAAATGAGTTTCAACATATCTCAATTAGCCTTATCTAAATTCTAGTCTAGCAAAACGATATGGTCACGGGAGCAATAAAGTGATACTTAGGAGCTCATATCACATATAGGTCCTAACCAAAAGGCCTTATAAATCAAATTTTTTGAGTTATATTTAAATGTAATAAAAGCTAAGATAATATAAGAGACATTATCTTCAATCAATTTAAAATGAGTTCCAACATATCTCATTTAGCCTGATCTAAATGCTAGTCTAGAGAAACATTATGGTTGTGGGTGCAACAAAGTGACTTAGGATCTCATATCACATATAGGTCCACCAAGGTGTGAATCATTATAATTCATATAGTATATTATTTTATACCTAATGCTTATATTCATGATACAAGTTAAGTAAATATCTAGGGATAATATTACTTTTAGGGTCTACTATAATTACTTCATATTATGTTATGTATATTACCAAGAGAAAGAGATTATACTTGAATAATGAGCCAATGAGTAAGGGAATAGACTATATACAAGAAATTTTTGAAGTTGTACTGGTGATGTAGGTTGGTCTTGTTAAGAAACCAAGTGTAATGAAATCTAACACTTAATTCCTCTTCGTGATAATTACTTATGAAAATTAGATGTATTATTATTACTTATTATGTCTTCTTCATCAATAAATTATACAATTGTTCAATCTTTCAAGAAAATACGAGATCATAATGAGACAAGAGACACCAAAAATTAGGCTAGTGGCTAGGCAAAACCCATAAGGGGAAAACCCAGAAATCCTTTCCTTATAAAATCAGATCAAAATGAGAGATATCCAAGCTGAGACCAATACCAAACTACCACCAATATTCCAAGTCAAGCTCTCCTCCAAGTCACCTCCAAAATTCAAAGTCAACTTTTTTCAAACTACTCCAAATCTTGTCAAACTTCTTGAATTTGGACCTGCAACAAGGGGCCAAAATTCGGCCTGTAATTGCCTCAAAAATATTTACCTCTTTCACATAAACTCATCCTTCACACATGCTAGATATCAAAAGTCAAAATTTCGGTCAAAGATGCTAAATTATCCTTGCTTTTACATGGTCTTCTCTCTCCTTTAACTCAACTTCTTCTTCTTTGCTAGGTTCAGAAAATGCTTCTTTTTGTGACGGTTGAATAAGATCTCCAAGAGGTCAAACTTTCTCCTATATATATGAGTCCAAAAGGTTCAAAAAGTTTTCACTTTGGAGGGTCAGGCCGACTTGGTCATCTTATGGTCTTATGAATGAAACTAACAATTCAAAATTTCTTTATTTTAAATGTCCAAATGGGAAATGACTCAAATATTTTTCTTTTAACTCAAAATAAGTTTCTTTTCACTCTACCATGAATAACATGTTTTACAAAAACTATAATGAATATATAAATGATAAATATACATTATGAAGACCGAACCTAGTTACAATTTCAACACTCCCTCTTAACTAAGGAGGCATTCGTAATGATTCATCGGGATAATATTAAGTTGAAATATTCTTATAAGAAAGGATCCAGATCGATAAACATCATTATAAAAATAATCATGACTGGCATTATCAAATTACCAAGGCCTTGATGAGTAAGCTATATATCTCCATTAGATTAGAGCACAATGTTGGGAGGCATTCAATAGAACACCACACAACCGCCTCTCTGAGGCACATACTCCACATAGGTTCACCAAAGTATGCCCTCCATAGGACCATTTCCTAATTCAGGTTCACAGTACTTGACAAAGGAAATATCAGTCCACTGGACCATTCTTAAACCAGATCAATGTACTTGAATTAGGCAATTAGTCCTAATTAGTCATGGTACATGACCCAAGAATGCTATCCCTTGATGCTTATCCAAACTATCATTCTCCCTATCCTGGTCCATGTACTTGACTTAAGGTGTTAAACCTAATCAATCATAATACATGAGACAAGGAGAAACAAGGTGTCCACCCTCACTCCCTCTTAATCTGGGAGGAGTTATCCATAATTCCAATATTATCTCATAGGTACACAATCTTAACTTAGATCAACTACATATTCATCCGTGGATACTTTTAGCCACTCAGATTTGATCTACATCATGTCTTGAATCATAATTTACTTCAACCTTATGAGTTCTGTGACAATCTTCATACATCTTTGATCAATACAAAGTATCATAGTAAAATCCAACGTGCCATGAAATAGTCCACCAAACGGATCCAAACTCATTACATATTTATCACATCTTTGCAATTTCCAATGCAACACAATTTTTATTACTACTCACTCAAGGAACCATAGTCAATCTTAAGTGAAAACTATGCACCTTTTTCACATTAACAACACAACCGAACCAATTAAAATTAGTACATAAACTATCAGTTTGATGATGGATAAACAATAACATAATTATCCAACATCTGTTAATAGATGTTTCCATAGGTCTATAATCCATCATCCAAACTTCTGGAGGATCTTGATCACAAGCTACTCTTATTTTTCTGCCAAACCTCAAGTACTAATGTATCAATCCAAGATCATTTTTCTTCTAGATCTCTTTGAATGAAATAATTTTCTTTAACTTGTGATTCCTTACATCATTCCATCAATGCCAAATTTATGAGATATTCTTTAATCATGAGACTCCTTTCTCATGCCTTTCAAGAATCAGGAGTAACCTTTCCAACTAAGACTAGTGTCTTATTATGAAATTCTTCCTTTTACTAGGATAATTCTATCAAGTCTTGCTTCCATGTGTCCATCTGATACTAAGTCTTGACTTATTTAATGCATACTCAAAACTATTTTCTCCTCCTATAAGAATTTCTTTGCTATGTCCTTCCAATTCTTTCATCTCCTTGTTAAAGTCTAGTCATATCTTTTGAGAAAAGTTTTCTTTCTGAAATGCTCTACATTGTTCATAATATATAGTAGTATCACTAGCTCATTCTTTGGTTTATAATTTTGAATCATTTTTTGAAGCAAATGTTAACTCTTTTTGTCTGGAAGAATCTCTAACATGCTACGAGCTAGATATTGACTTTCACTTCTTAACTCTCTCTTTGTTCTGTTATTTCAAAGTCTTGACTACCATCTTGTAGTCCTTACTTATTAGAGAAAAATATTAGCTTCCTTTGGATATTCATGATGAAATTTTGGAGACATAGGTATTTCTACATTATGTGTGAACAACTTTGCTCTTCTTATATGCAACTGAATGTTTATTCTAGAGTATGTAGAGAACAATCAAGGAGGCTTCTCTTCATAAGAAATTTGGAACATACTTTAATGAATCGGTTCTTTATTTTATCTACTTCATTGTTTATGACTATGAGCTCCCTCTTAATTTCAATCTTCTTGAAAAAGACTTACAATTTTATGCAATTTTCTTTCACGAATCCCAATAGTCTTCTATGTTATCTCTTGTAGGTCATAAAATTGTCTTACCATCATAAAAACTATTCTATTTATCTTCTAAACAAGAAATAGAAATCAAAATTTACTGCAAACCTAGTACAAAATTGTATTTTAGAGCTATGTACATCTACCATAATCTTCAATAACTTTAATAATAGAGATCCTTGTTATTTTCGGTCTTGGGTTTCTTCAAATATTCTTCATCTTCAGTTGTTGACGCTTCATGTCTTTCCTTTTATATTTATTAGGGTTATTGGGACAATCCCTATTGTAATTTCCATATTCATGACATCCATAGAATTGAAATTTATACATATCCTTATTTCCTTGAGATCTGTTACCAACATTTTTGTTTTGAGATCAAAATTTCTTATTTCCAATCTTCCTTCTTGATCTAGCTGCAAAATCTTGAGATTATTCATTATTAGGTTGACTATTGATTTTAGATTCAAATATTTATTCCTCTAGAATACAAGTATCCCGTAACTCTTCAAAAGTAGGAGTTTCAGTCTAGCATATATGCCTCCACCAAATTTGCCCCAAGTTTCAAGTAAAGCATTGATGACAAAGGTGATCAATTTAGAGTCATATAAAGTTTCACAAAGCCCTTGAAGTTGATCTCTAATTTTTTATATCTTCATAAAATATGAAGCCATATTATCATAATTTTTCATTCTTGTTCCATTAAGTTGATTCCTCAAAGTAATGGAGTATAATTTCACCAAAGTGTCATAAACTTCCTTGGATGTAGACAAATTTGAAACAAAAGAAATGAGATCATATTTAATGGATTTAAAGAGAATAATTTCTACTCTTACTCCACCCTTATTATATTTGGCCACTTATTGAGCATTATTTTTATTTCATAGTGGAGCATTACCTTCAAAAAAATTGCAAGACTTCATTTCCTATAAGGACTAGATCAATCCTCTTCTTCCAAACTTTGAAATGGAATGCTCCTTCAAGCTTGTTTCCTTCCTTATACATAGATTTAGTTTTATTGAAAGTATTAGAGATAGAGAATAGAAGAGTAATTACTTGGGGGTGTGAGAGAGATGCTAAAAGGGTGTCTTCAATCAAGTATGCCAAGAAATTGTGATCTTCAAGCTTCCTTCCTTCACCTTAGCTCTAATACCATGTTGAGAAAACAAGTGTAATGAAGTATAACACTTAATTCCTCTTCTTTATAATTTCTTGTGAAAAATATACTTAATTCCTCTTCTTTATAATTTCTTGTGAAAAATATATATCTTCTTATTACTTCTTATTTCTTATTCATCAAGAAATTATACAATTGTTCAATCTTTCAAGAAAATATATAGATCACAATAAGATAAGAGACACCAGCAATTATGACAATGGTTAGGGAAAAACCCACAATGGGGAAAAGCAACAATTATTTCCTTATATAATCATATCAAAATGAGAGATATCCAAGCCAAGACCAATATCAAATAGCCACCAAGATTCCAAGACAAACCCTCCTTCAAGTCAGCTCCAAAATTCAAAGTCAACATTGGTCAAACTACTCAAAATCTTATCAAACTTTTGAAATTCAAACCTTCAACAAGGGGTCAAAATTCGATCTATATCTAACTCAGAAATCTCTACCTCCTTCATAGAAATTCATCATCCACACATGCGAGCTAGTAGAAGTCAAACTTTTGGTCAAAGATGCGAGATTCTCATTGTTTTTACTTGGTCTTCTCTCTCCTTTAACTTGACTTCTTCTTCTTCTTTGTTAGGTTCAGAAAATGATTCATTTTGTGATGGTTGAATAATATCTCCAAGAGGTTGAACTATCTCTTAGATATATTTGTCCAGGAGGGTTGAATAGGTGTCACTTTGGAGGGCCAAGTCAAATTTTCAAAGGAGGGTCGACTTACTCATCTTGTGGTTTTATGAATCAAAACGAAAATTTAAAATTTCTCTCTTTTAAATGTCCAAATGGGACATGACTCAAATAATTTTTCTTTTGACTCTAGCATGAAGAACATGCCTAAAAAAAATATAATAAATATATAAATGAAAAATATAAATTATGAAGAATAAACCTAGTTACAATTTCAACAAGTCTTCCATGCTATAATATATAATTACATGATAAGAGTGAATAATAACTTATGGAGTAACTTGGTGAATAAACAATTATGGTATTGAAAGAAAACATATTTTCACACTAACACCATGTAAACAGATACTTAAAGACATGATGTAGTTGCATGAGAATATGTTTATGAATGTAAATATTATATTTCAAGCCATATAAATTAGATATATATGGGTTCTAGAAGGACTAGGGCTAATAGAAGGTGCAACATGGCACCATCATCACAACCAACTCCTATCACCCTGTTATACTCCTATACCAATAGGTATCATATTTCATGATTGACTTGATGAGCTCCGTAATATGTTCATCCCTTTCCTTGTTGCAAAAGGTTTCCATATTATCAAAAAAAAAAAATGTAAAAAATGTAAAGAGGGTATGCCATAAAAGAAAAATCAAAGGGTGAAAAGAATAAAATGATCAAAAAAGTGAAAGAAATGAACCCCAAACAAAGAAAGACCAGGAAAGTGTGCAAGTCCAAAATGCCACTACTTTTCCATTTTCTATAATAAAGCATTGTGTACAACTTGTTAAGATTTTGCCACAATTGGTGAATGGCCAAACAGCTTAATCTTGGCTAGTTCAGGTTTGAATTTCATGTTTTAGAAATAGAGAATAAAATCTGACCAAATTGTTTAATCTTGGCAGATAAGTGGATAGGTAGAGAAGCAAAGGAGCTCAACAGTTTAATCTAAGCCATGGATGTAATAAGTGTAGACTTAGGTAGGCTTACCATGCAAAGAAAAGAAACGTTGATGAGGGTTTGCCAGTCTAAGTGCACCAAAGTAAAGAGAAGAAAAAATGCTAGGCAAAGTAGGCAGGGTAGGTAGATTGGTGTTTCAAAATGATACTCGTGATGGATTTATGTTTCTAAAAATTTGTTAACTTTCACTTCTATCACAAGTGCAAGGCAGATATTTTTGATGCAGCTCAAGCGAGGCAGATTACATAACTAACTCCCCTTCATAATTTTCCCTAATTACTTACTAATTTCCCCCCTCAAATATTAAGAATTTGTTCTTAATAACATTCATAAATCACTCATCTCATTTCATAAACATTGCCTAATTAAAACCCTATTTTACTTAGGAAATTGGCCATATTTCTTGTATAAACCCCTGTTTTTTCTTTAGCCTAAGTTTTTTAACATTATGGCTTAGCACTTTTCATTGCATAAATCATATTAATTTTTTAACTTTTATTATGTAAAATCCCAAAGTTAATACCCTTCCCCGTATTATGTAAATATGTAAAAAACCCCAAAAATATTAATATCCCTTGAATACGACCATATCACTGATTAACAGGGATTAATAAGTTTATCTGGAACTTGTTAATAGCCTCCACTGCGCGCTCAAAGGGTTAATTAACTACCTGGGTTAATTAATAACCATCCCGTAGACCAATCAAAACATGCCCAAAAACCATTAAAATCATTTAAAAATGTGCCGGCCCCGCTGCTTAAATTCCTGCCATGTTCACTTCCCGTCCACCGTCCGATCAACCCGTTCTCATCCGATGGTTGATAACCACTTCGTGACTCCCCTAACCTCTGCCTTTTAACGCGCGATTGCTCAATAGTTTCCCACCGTACCTCTGCCACGCGTCGCTCATCCGGGGTGGTCGCTCCCTCCCGGCCCGAAACCACCCAGCCCCAAAAGCAGTGCAGGCAAAACTACTTACCACCGCCCTCTGTTGATGTCAACCACCACATCACCCTTTGTTGATGTCATCTGTCCCTTTAATGAAATCACCCACCACGTCACTACCGCGTCATCTGCCCCCATACTCCCCCTAATGTCATCCGTACTGCTTACGTCATCCTCCCGATCAAAGCAAAAACTCCCGCCAAAACTTCATTTTGTCAAAAGAAAAGGATAAAATATCAATTTCATTATATTTCACTACAAAGAACACTCCGAGCATAAAAACTTCCGAGTTCACAGTTCCAGTTTTCAACTATCGCTCGACCAGAAAGGCTACATTGACCAGCTCGCAGCCATTCAAACTGCAGCATGTAGTTTTCCTCTGTAAACACAGGTACCTTCTTTAGCTATCTTCAACAATCGGCTATCAGCGCATGAATTTCCAGAGAAAAGGTAATTGGAAGACACATTAGCAGTTCTATTTTTCCATACAACGGTGAGTAGGGGTCAATTCAGCATTAAAGAGTATCAATTCCGCATTAAAGTGTATCAGATCAGAATTGAAGAATGTCAAGTTAGAATTAAAAGCAACAGAGAAGAATTAAAGACTGGCAGATCAAAGTTAAAGGTATTAGTTAAGATAGGTAGCCAGCGTAGAGTACTGGAGAAGACCAGCTGTTTCTACTTTCTTGTAAATTATTATTAGTCATCCTAGATATTATCTCACAGTTGTTATGAGATATTTGTTGTACATATTTTCCATTGGAGTATCGTGGGGTGGTGGGTGGATTTCCTAGACTGTGTTGTAATACTGAAATTTTGGAATAAAGAGCTGCTAGAATCAGACTGTTGCATGGCTTACTAGATGAAGGATTGAAGCAGAGAACTTGTCACAAATTTCTTGAATCAACCACTGGATCAATAAGTCCTCTATATCTTGAGTTTTACAGTTTTCCCTAGTTTATTATATCATCTGTGTTTCATAAATCTGAATGATAAATAAAAGGTAAATTTTAGAATATGCTTGATTTCACTCTGTTTTCAGTCTTTATTATTCTCTGTGTTTTCTTCAAAATTAGGATAAACAGTGAACTCTTAATTGCTCTTGTTTTCCTGATTCTTTCATGTTGATTATTTGGTAAAGAATTCTTAATTGCTCCTTATCAATAATCATCCATTTTCCCTCGTTCAATAGGTTGCAGGATACTTAACTACCCTTCACCCATTTGAGCCCATTCCATCTGTTTCAGTCTCTATTTGTTCCCTATTTGACTACCTTGCTCTATGAAGCCATCCTCTGTTAAGAAACCAAATCCATAAAACCTTCTTCTTTGACTCCATTAGCCCAATGGACTGAACTACTCAGTTTTACCTCTCTGTTCTATCGAATCTCACCACCCAAACTCAAACAAAAACCTTGAACTTCATAACTATCCTAATACCTTTAAAAACAAAGTTAAATAAAAAAGAGAGAGCCCTCTCTCGATACAGATTGGCTAGATTCTATATCTAAAAGATTGGTTTATGGTTACATCAACCTCCTTTCCCCTTCTTACAACTTCTGGGAAAACCTGAGTGATAACATCATTGGTGACTCCGATGGGGACCTGAATAATTGTTTGTTACTACTATTTTTTGTATAAAGCTATAGATGGAGCCTGAAGTTAGCCAGGTAGCCTTTGAAATGCTCTTGCTTTGCAATTGCAGAAGTAAATGAATGCTACTTCAATCTATCTCCGGTCTAGCTTATAGATTTAACATCTAGTTTCAAATACCTGATTAGTTCCTCTTGTCAAATAAGTCTTTAAGAAAGTTTAAATCTCATATCTAAAGCCTCTTAAAGAAATCATAGAATTTGTTTCGAAAAGTCATAACAAATCGAAATAATCATAAAACACTCAAAATTTGGTTTCCTGGAGAACTGAACCTTTTTTTCTCAGAACTCTTTTATAGGTTTAGATCTGATCTGTGATGGTGGACAGGGATCAGACACACAAAGGTTAAAATAATCCACCTGGCAACTCCACATCAATTTCACAATCAAGACTCCGCTAGAGAAATGAACCTAAAAGAACTGTATGAAAAGATCAAGCTTTTGACTTGCATTGTTATGCAAGACATTATGTTCTTTCTCATTGATAAGATTTTTCAATGTATATTGTATTTAGAGATGATTTTAGATTAAATTTTTATTATTTTCCTTTGAAAAATGTAGATGGAAAGTCTCCTTACACATTTGAATAGCAGTCTTCTAATTCTTTTGAATATCATTTTTCAATTAAGGATAATCCAAAAATTAAGACTAATCATCCAATCCCAGAACATATTCTGGTACCTCATAAAGTTCCTGATAGGTATAAACCACTCATTTTTCCTCCTACACTCCATGCTTTCCCTAACGATTATCCTAAGTATCTCCCTAGCTTTGGTTGAGAGAATGGTATCACTGCCCAAAAACATATCCAAGTTTTTGAAGATTATCTTAATTTATTTGAAGTAGATGAAGAGGATGTTAGTATTAGGCTTTTTGCTCTTTCTTTGCAAGACAAAATTAAGAGTTGGTTCAAAACCCTGCCTGAGGCAAGAATCTCAAATCTCGAGCAATTTCTAAAACTCTTCCTTGATAGATGGATAATCAAAGTCATTCTTCTCATGATCATAGAAGAATATAATCAGTTAAAAAGACATCCAAATGAAACAGTACAACAATTTTTCAGACAGATTTAATGAAATCTATTATTCAATACCATTAAATATAAAACCTCCCCCTAATTCAGCTCTACTGCATTACCCAAGAGCATTTGATTCAGAGATAGAATTTCATCTGAGAGAAAGAAACCCCTCAACTATGGAATAGATGATGAACATGGCAGTGGATGTAGAGGTTAATCTGAAAATAAGAAAAGAAAAGTTGAAAACAGAGAAGGAGGAAAAACTCGACATTTTGATAAAGAAAGCAGAGGAAATGATGAAGAAGATCACAATGAAAGTTGAATTTTTTGTTCAAAATCACCATGACACATTTGCTTCACAAAAGGAAAAGGTTGATATTCATGAACAAATTCCTACCAACTCGATCTACCATAGATCAGAAGATAGATTCATAGAGAAATATGTTGAGGAGCAATCTCCTGAACTAATGTGTGCATTTGATAACATTACTTCTTTTAATGATTCACCCAAATATGATCAATATGATGATGATTATGTTTCTCAAATCCAAATTAACCTTGCAGAGGAATCAGAAGCTAATTTGGGGAATAAGGAAATTCAGGTTCAACAGCTTGAAAGTAGTGATCAACTTGTTCATTTCAGCTATGATGAGGAGGAGGAAAGCGCAGAAAATTTTGAAATCAGTGAAGGAACTTTACCATTTTTTTTTGATTCATTTCAGTTTATCAGAGATAACTATCATGCAATTAGAAATCAAATGCCAACAAGTCTTGATATTAACCATCTAGAGGGAAATCAAATATTTGTTCAAGACTTATCATATCTAGATTTGCAGCCCCAAAATGCCATTGAATGTCAGGTTGCAGAAGAAGACTTGGAAGTTGGAATGAATGATAAAACAATCCAAGACTATGAGAGTCAAAATCAAGATGATAATGGTTTTACAAAACAGACATTACAATCAGTAGAAATATCATCACAAAGAGCAGTTGAAAACATGCAGGGTGGTAAAGAAAAAAGTGATTTTTCAATTCCATGGCATGAAAGCTATCCAGAACATTTATATAGTTGTTTGAATCAACTCAAGGATAGTGTATATAATTTACAAGATCCTTTTGTACAGTTTCTAGATTCAGCAAAGGAGATCAAGAATTTCCTTATCTTCTCAAAGGTTGAAAAAGCTATATTTGATTGCAAGATCTCAATTTTAAACAGCAACAAGCACGAGCAACAAAAGTCACCAATGTATAAATGCTTGTGTGGTTGCATTGGTTGTTTCATTTTACCTAACCAGCGGTCAGAAAGCTGATTAGACACCTTTTTTGTTTCAGGTCAGATCTCAAGTTGTGCGGGAGAAGGTTGAGAAGATTTTGATAAAAGGACCAAGGCTAAAAGTTCCTACCCAAGAGACAAGGTGCTCAAAGAGGGATTCAAGGAGGAAGAATAAATGCTTAAGTGTTGATTGAATAGTAACTTGTTGGAGTTGAAGCCCGAAGAGAAGGCCCTAATATTCACAAAATCTATTGTCATATATACAATAAAGCAACCAACTGAAGGAGATTTCAGAGCAGAGTCTAAATTACTCATCAGGCTCTCTGACCTGCTGTTTTTGACTTTCCACTAGGGAAAGCCATCCCCAAGTGGAGCCACTGTTATACTCCTATACCAATAGGTGTCATATTTCATGATTGACTTGATGAGCTCCGTAATATGTTCATCCCTTTCCTTGTTGTAAAGGGTTTCCATATTATCAAAAAAAAATCAAAAAATGTAAAAAATGTAAAGAGGGTATGCCCTAAAAGAAAAATCAAAGGGTGAAAAGAATAAAATGGTCAAAAAAGTGAAAGAAATGAACCCAAAACAAAGAAATACCAAGAAAGTGTGCAAGTCCAAAGTGCCACTACTTTTCCATTTTCTGTAATAAAGCATTATGTGCAGCTTGTTAAGCTTTTTCCACAATTGATGAATGGCCAAACAACTTAATCTTGGCTAGTTCATGTTTGAATTTCATGTTTTAGAGATAGAGAATAAAATCTGACCAAACTGTTTAATCTTGGAAGATAAGTGGATAGGTAGAGAAGCAAAGGAGCTCAACAGTTTAATCTGAGCCCTTGGATGTAATAAGTGCAAGCTTAGGTAGGCTTACCATGCAAAGAAAATAAAATTTGATGAGGGTTTGCCAGTCTAAGTGCACCCAAGTAAAGAGAAGAAAAAATGCTAGGCAAAGCAGGCCGGGTAGGTAGATTGGTGTTGTAGAATGATACCTGTGATGGATTATGTTTCTAAAAATGTGTTAACTTTCACTTCTATCACAAGTGCAAGGCAGATATTTTTGATGCAGCTCAAGCGAGGCAGATTACATAACTAACTCCCCTTCACTTACTAATTCCCCCCCTCAAATATTAAGAGTCTGTTCTTAATAACATTCATAAATCACTCATCTCATTTCATAAACATTGCCTAAGTAAAACCCTATTTTACTTAGGAAATTGGCCATATTTCTTGTATAAACCCCTTTTTTTTGTTTAGCCTAAGATTTTTAACATTATGGCTTAGCGCTTTCCATTGTTAAATCATATTAATTTTTTAACTTTTATTATGTAAAATCCCGAAGTTAATACCCTTCCTCGTATTATGTAAATATGTAAAAAAACCCCAAAAATACTAATATCCCTCCCCTGGTCGAATACGACCATATCACTGATTAACATGGATTAATAAGTTTATCTAGAACTTGTTAATAGCCTCCACCGCACGCTCAAAGGGTTAATTAACTACCTGGGTTAATTAATAACCATCCCACAGACCAATCAAAACGCGCCCGAAAACCATTAAAATCATTTAAAAATGTGTCGACCCCGCTGCTTAAATTCCCACCATGTTCACTTCCCGTCCACCGTTGTTATGAAACCAGCTCAAGAAAAAGATAGAAAAGATAGATCAACGCCTTAAAATTCAGCCTCTTCGAGGGGGCAACCTCCTTTACATTACATAAATGAACAATTTTTGGATGATACAAATGAAAAGACCTCCTTTCTATATATAGGAGTCTAAGGGGTCATAACATAATCAGAGCCGACATAACAATAATAATATAAGGGAACAATAATAATAATAGTGGGCTTCTATGGGGCACAATAGTAACAATATGGGCACTACATGGGTACATCAATATAATAAGTGGGTTATACTAATAACAATAAGGGGTTACACTAGTAGTATAGGGGCCTAACATGCCCCTCTCCTTCAAAAAGCGTTGTCCTCAATGCTTGAGTAGTTCTTGATGCTTCTGTATAAAATTCTTGTCCTCCCATGTGGAATATTCAGCGGGTAAATTCTTCCACTTGATGGGATACTGTGTAATTGATCGATTTCGTAGCTGTCGAGTTCTTGTTTCTATGACTGCTCCAGGTTCCAATATGATTTTTCCTTCCTCTTCAATTTCTGGCAATATTGTTTGAATTGGGCTCTTTTGCAACTTTTGAATAAGTGGCCATACTTCTTTGTCCTTCTTCCATTCATACTTTGCTTCGTTTATCCGATATGTTTAGATAATATAAATAGCACAAAGCAATGCTTCCACATCCTCATCCTTGAAGAGTCTTCCCATTTGGTAAGGTCGCCATTTTTTAAGTGCATGTAGTATTGCCAACATTTCCTTCTCATAAATAGCTTGCTTGAGATGTAGCAGTAAAAATACCCAATCACCTACATCAAAACATTTTTCACTACGATGTTGATCTACCTGTTGTTTCGTTTGATTTTGCACCAAAGTGGCGTTATCATTTAAAAGTTGGAGAACTTGTTGTTGATGCTCGATGTGATCTTTCACTGCTTCAACCTTTTTCTTCTTGATATGTCCTTCTATCTATAGAGTTTGAGGAGTGGTAATTTCTTCCAATCCTTTACAAGATATGGTCAGATTCATTTCTTGATGCTCGATGTGATCTTTCACTTCTTGAACATTTTTCTTCTTGATATGTCCTTCTATCTTGATAGTTTGAGGAGTGGTAATTTCAAACAATGAATTACAAGATATGGTTGGATTCATTTCTTCTTTCTCGATGTGATCTTTCACTTCTTGCACCTTTTTCTTCTTGATATGTCCTTCTATCTTGAGAGTTTGAGGAGTGGTAATTCTTGCCAATGCTTTACAAGATATGGTCTGATTCATTTCTTCTTTCTCTGGGGTGGGGTCCTGGCATGCATATCTTCTTCTTTTGATGTTTCTTGATCCTTTTCTTCCTCCTCTTCATATTCTATGTAAAATAATTTCTTCTCAGCACACTTGTGACCTTTAGTGTATTTGCTATCACAATTGTAACAAAGCCCTTTTTCTCTTTTTTCTTCCAATTGTTGTGGTGTAACCCTTGTAGGTTGTGGAAGGCTAGGAGAAACAACACTTCCATCTTTATAGTTGTGAGGGGTACGCTTCCTGGTTTCCATAATTTTTCTTTCCACTATGTCACAAAGCCCTTTTACTCTTTCCAATTGTTGTGGTGTTGCTCTAAAGAAGGTGTTGCTCTTTGTATCCTCATAATGTGCTATCATTTCCTCCGTGAAAATTGACCACGTAACAAGTTGTTTACGAGAACAAAGCCCTTAGTACGATAAAAATTGATCTGGTTCTAAATATGAAGATGCAATACATACCTTTTGTAACAGTTGTACACCATGTAGATCAAAATATTGCTCCATTTGAAGTATCCAATTTATCGGATGCTTGCCATCAAGCTTCCTCATCTTGCTTTTTCTTGATTTTAAGAGCTCGACCTTGAAATGACTGTAACTCTGTACTTTCAGATCTTTAAGTTATGAAATTGTGACATATAGTAGCCCTCTATGTCCTCTTTCCAATGCCACCAGTCTGATCCAAATTGGATTCTCTAAGGAAGAGTTATGCACAATCTCCCAAGATGACTTGATTATAGACCTTTCCAGAAGATCAAACTTGTATGAAGTGCCACGTGTCACTATTTCGACCTTTGGATCTGAAAAATGCATAAACGAAACTATAGTCCATCCCCTTTCTATACCTTCTTATGAAATTTCAATCCGATCCCCAGAGAGAAAGTTATGACGATTTTCCCCAAGTCACCTGTTTGGAATGTAATTCAGGTGTCTGCAAAAAGACCAACTTCCTCAGATCATATCTCCTCAAATATAGCGCACAAAGCTCTCGAATTCAGACCCGAGGTTTAGCGCGATTTCTTCTCAAATGGGTTTTTTTTTAACTTCTGAAACATCGCAGAAAAAAAGTTATAGCGAAAATACCACGATGAGCTGTTTGGAGCAACGAAACCCTAGAATCCAAAGCTTTGATACCAAATGTTATGAAACCAGCTCAAGAAAAAGATAGAAAAGATAGATCAACGCCTTAAAATTCAGCCTCTTCGAGGGGGTAACCTCCTTTACATTACATAAATGAACAATTCTTGGATGATACAAATGAAAAGATCTCCTTTCTATATATAGGAGTCTAAGGGGTCATAACATAATCAGAGCCGACATAACAATAATAATGTAAGGGCACAATAATAACAATAGTGGGCTTCTATGGGGCACAATAGTAACAATATGGGCACCACATGGGTACATCAATATAATAAGTGGGTTATACTAATAACAATAAGGGATTACACTAGTAGTATAGGGGCCTAACAACCGTCCAATCAACCCATTCTCATCTGACGGTTGATAACCATTTCGCGACCCCCCTATCCTCCGCCTTTTAACGCGCGATCACTCGGAGGTTTTCGGCCATACCTTCGCCATGCGTCGCTCATCTGGGGTGCTGATTCCCTCCCGGCCCGAAACCACCCAGCCCTAAAATCAGTGCGGGGAAAACCGCTTACCACCGCCCTCCGCTGATGTCAACCGCCATGTCACCCTTTGCTGACATCATATATCCCTTTAATGACATCACTGTCGTGTCATCTGCCCTCGTACTCTTGCTGATGTCATCCGTACTGCTTACATCATCCTCCCGATCAAAGCAAAAACTCCTGCCAAAACTTCATTTTGTCAAAAGAAAAGGATAAAATATTAGTTTCGTTATATTTCGCTGCAAACAGTGCTCCAGGCATAAAAACTTCCGAGTTCATAGTTCCAGTTTTCAACTATCGCCCGACCAGAAAGGCTACATCGACCAGCTCGCGACCATTCAAATTGTAGCATGCAGTTTTCCTCTATAAACACAGGTACCTTTTTTAGCTATCTTCAACAATTGGCTATCAGCGCATGAATTGCCAGAGGAAAGGTAATCAGAAGACACGATACAAGTTCTATTTCGCTAGACAGCGGTGAGGAGGGGTCAGTTCAACATTAAATTGTATCATATCAGAATTGAATAATGTCAGAGCAGAATTAAAAGCAGCAGAGAAGAATTAGAGAGCGGCAGATTAGAGTTAAAGGTATCAGTTAAGATAGGCAGCCATCGCAGAGTATTGGAGAAGACCAACTATTTCTACTTTCTTGTAAATTATTATTACTCATCCTAGATATTATCTCACAGCTGTTATGAGATATTTGTTGTACATATTTTGTTGTATAAATAATCCCTCCATTGGAGTATCGTGGGGTGGTGGGTGGAATTCCTAGACTGTGTTGTAATACTGAAATTTTGGAATAAAGAGTTGTTGGAATCAAACTGTTGCATGGCCTACTGGATAAAGGATTGTAGAGGACTTGTCACAGATTTCTTGAATCAACCACTGGATCAATAAGTCCTCTATATCTTGTGTTTTACAATTTTCCTTAGTTTATTATATCATCTGTGTTTCATAAATCTGAATGATAAAGAAAAGGTTAATTTTAGAATATGCTTGATCGCACTCTATTTTCAGTCTTTATTATTATCTGTGTTTTCTTCAGAATTAGGATAAACAGTGAACTCTTAATTGCTCCTGTTTTCCTGATTCTTTGATGTTGATTATTTGGTAAAGAATTCTTCACTGCTCCTTATCAGTAATCATCCATTTTCCCTCTTTCAATAGGTTGTAGGATTCTTAACTGCCCTTCACCCATTTGAGCCCATTCCATCTGTTTCAGTCTCTATTTGTTCCCTGTTTGACTACCTTGCTCTGTGAAGCCATCCTCTGTTAAGAAACCAAATCCATAAAACCATCTTCTTTGACTCCATTAGCCCAATGCACTAAACTACTCAGTTTTACCTCTCTGTTCTATCAAATCTCACTACCCAAACTCAAACAAAAACCTTGAACTTCATAACTAGCCTAATACCTTTAAAAACAAAGCTAAATCAAAAAGAGAGAGCCCTCTCTGGATATAGATTGGCTAGATTCTATATCTAAAAGATTGGTCTATGGTTACCTCAGCCTCCTTTCCCCTTCTTACAACTTCTGGGAAAACCTGAGTGATAACACACCCCACCTATTAAAAAGGAACATATTGTGAAGCGGGAGCAAGGTCCCACTGTGTTGCATTTAATAGGATCCTTTCAGCAGATGTCAGAGGCTTTGATGAATCATTTAGAATGGAAGTAGGGATTACATTTTGCTCCAACTGAAGGGGCCCAAAATGAAAAAATAAAAAACATGCATCAAGAGATCGAAAAAGTAAAATTTCCAGAATTTTTAGGGTCTACAGATGGATAGGCAAGAAATTCTTGGTTGGAAAACATGATGATGTGTTTCACCTTGAGGGAATATGCCTCAAAATTGAAGGTAAGAATGGGCATGTTCCAATTGAAGGGAAGTGTCTTGTTATAGTGGAAGACTCTCTTGTGAGAGCTAGGGATGGACATTTTAGAGATAACATGGGAATTTTTTGAGGAAAAATGTAGATAGCATTACCTATTAGAGGAATTCATCAAAAGGAAATTGAATATGTTCATTTCCTTAAAACGAGGAAGTCGATATATACTTGAGTATGAATCCCAATTCATGGAGCTATTCAGATATTATCCACACTTAAACACAAAAAGATTAGGGTGAAAAATTGTGTTTATGACCTGAATTATAGCATCTAGGCCAAGGCAAGAAATTTTATGCCTCATGCCTTACATGAGACATTGCAACAAACCAACAGAACTGAAGAGGATATTTTGAGAAGTGGACTGAGTAGGCTTCCAAGGCCTATCAAAATAGGAGAACCTATTAGGAATAGTTCATAGCATAAGAACCATAAGAGGGGACCTATAGAAAAGGAACTATCAATAGGGAACCATAGGACACCATATCATCCTTCATCATAGCAGCCACAATTTACATCATAGTTTTCACAAACATAAACACATCAGTCACACCCCACACAACATTATTTACCCGCACCACATTTTCATGGTGCACCCTAGTACACTCAACACAATAGTATGGTTCATACCAACATAATTCTAGGACAACATTTAGTTCAACCAGTAGTGGGAGCAAGGCTCCCAAGAGGGGGGTTTTGGACCTATGGAGGTCCACACTACGAGAGGTATTTCCCTTAATGACAGGGAAAACCTAACCGAGCACATCAATGGACCGTAGTGGGGGGTCTAGGAAGGGTTCATCTGATCCATGCAGTGATGAACAATTGTTAGGTTGAACACCATTCCACTGTACTCAAGACAATAGGCAATATCAATGGTATACGTTTTCTTGTTTTAGTAGATCCAAGAGCTATTATATCTTCCATTTTCCATAATTCATTATAAAAAATCAAACATGAAGTAGTTGCACAACATGACTTTATGGATGTAGAGATGGCTTGTGGCATGAAAAGGAACATAAGTAAGCTAGAAAGAGAATGTGAGGTAGAACTAAATGTGTGTAAGAATAAGATATCGTTATATACTACAGTCATAAGGATGCATTGGTTAAAGCAGCATGAATTAGCCCTAGATTGTAAGAATAATGTGTTTCATTTCATTAATGATGACAATCACAGGAAATCCATGATGTGGAAAAACTAATGGGTATCTCTAAAGTTTATCTCATCAATGCAATTGATGATATGCATATGAAAGGGGCACCCATGATACACAATTGCATCATTAAATGAAAAAGGGAACACAATGGATTTGGATAAGTATCCAACTCTTGCTAAATTCAAGGATGTGTTCCTACAAGAGTTACCTGGGATATCTTCTAAGAGGGAGATCTATTTCACTATTGATCTTAATCCTAGCATTGAGTCTATTGCAAAAATTCCATATCGTATGTTGACTCCCAAATTAAAGGAATTATAGAATCAATGGATGTTGTTGGACTTGGGTTTCATATGACCTAGTATGTCTCCATGGGGGGCACCTGTTACTTTTTTCAAGAAGAAATATGGATCCTAGAGGCTATGCATAGATGATCGTCAGTTGAGAAAAGTGATGATCAAGGATCAATATCATTTTCTAAGGATATGTTATTTGTTTGACCAGATGAAGTGCAAAACTGTATTTTCTAAAATAGACCTGAGATATAGATATCATCAATTGATGATTAAAGAAGAATATATCCCAAAGATAGCCTTTAAGACAAGATCTGGGCATTTTCAGTTCATAGTACTATATTTAGAACTCAGAAATATCCCAGGGGTATTCATAATCCTGATGAATGGAGTACTTAAAGAGTACCTTAACAAGTTCATACAAGTTATTATGGATGATAATTTTATCTATTCAAGAAAGGTGGAAGAACATAACAAACACTTGATACTAGTGTTGCAATGCCTCAAAGAAAACCAACTTTAAAAAATATTATCAGTGTTCATTTCACCAATCCATGATTTATTATCTATGACACAAAATCCATAAGAATGGTATTGTAATAGATCCCACAAAGATAGAATCCATCATGGAATGAACAACACCAACCAACGTCTGTGAAGCACGTAATTTTCTGGGAATGGTTGGACATTAACGTAGATTTGTTGAAGACTTTTCAAAGTTGGCAAGCCCCATTATCAAACTCCAAAGGAAGAATAAGAAGTTAATTTGGACGGAGAAATGTGAAGAGGAATTCAAGAAGATTAATAAATTGTTAACAACTGCATCGATTCTAAAGGTGCCTAATATGGAGTAGGACTTTTTGGTTTGTACAAATGCATTAAAGGACATTCACTACAAGGAAAGGATCTTCTAGCGGACGTTTTTGAAAAAGACCCTATAAAAATGGCCCAAAAATTATTTTGCAGTGGAGGTGGGTGGTTGGATGTTTTTAGGATGGCGCATCTACAATATACAAATGCACCAATGATTTAATATCCATACAAGCACTGGTGCCGCATAAAACATGGCTCACTCTGGAAAATTTATTTCTATAAAATAAAAAAACATGGTGTGTTAAATAACACAATGCACTAGTGCTTGAATAATTGAGAGCACCAGAGAAATGTTGTAAAAATTGTTGGTGCTATATACATGCACAGCACTAGTGCCATGCATGTAGTAAAATCCCCCGGTGCATACCATGACGGAGAACTACTATATCTTCTAAATTCAAAAATATTTGGTGTTATTTTCCAATGATGCACTAGTGCAGTACATGTACTAAAATGCCCCAGGGCTTCTTCTAAAGAGCATCACTAGGCAGTTTTAATTTTTTTTAAAGAGCAATAATATAGTCAATAAAGAACTAGTGCGGTACCTATATTAAAATGCCCCAAGGAATCTTAACAAAAGAACCGTTATATATTTTTTAATTTAAAAAAAAATGTGGTGCTCTTGGATATCTTCCACACTAGTGTGGTTATAGTAATGCACTAGAGGAGGATTAAATTAAAAAACCCTCCCGACCGTAAATTTCATTTTTACCATCTACATTGTTGGAGAGATTTGAAGCACTAGTGCCACACTTGCCTCATTCAAGTGCCCTAATGTCATTGCTTCTCTTTCTCAACATCCTTTCATACCATGCTAACTGCCTGACTTTCCAATTTTTTCAAACTATGGTAAAAAAAAAAAAATTATGCATGATGTGTCAACGTTACCTCCTTGACGACCAAATGTCCAAGTAATGTCTATGTTTCTCTCTAAGTTAAAATTTTAGCAGATGAGAATTGAAAATTAGCTTAAAATTTCCATTGTTTTTGAAAAAAATTATAATTCCATGCACGGTGTGCTCGATATGCTCAGCTCGCTCCAATAGCGGTGGACCCTATAAATTTATAGCATGCACCATAGTTTGGTGCGTGAATCTAACACACCAATATTATTGTGGTGTGTTTTGTAAATGTAAACACCCTAGAAAGATAAAAATTGTACGTTGGTGCATTACACCAGTGCATTTATATTTACCAAACGCACTGCAAAAATAATATTTAAAAATATAGGTATAGATCAGTGAGTTTGATAACCTGAGTGTTCTGTACTAGTGTGAAAGGGATATACGTGCGCATCGGTGCATAAGTGTGACACCGTAATGAAAATTGAAAATTTTGAACCAAAAATGGTGCATCATAAATATGTGTGCACCGATGTCGATGTGGTTTTGTTTGATAATGCACGGAGTCAGTGCATGACTCTGTTTTGGGCACACTAATGATTTTTTTTTATTATTGAAAGTTATGTTTCCAAATTTATAAATAATCATTCATTTAATAAAAAAAAGTATTTTATGTATGAGGCTAATGTATTTTATATGTCAATCATGTAGTAGAGATGTTGGCAGAGGGAGAAATAGCAAGAGCGGGAGAAAATGGAGGACCTATACAATATGGTAGGACCATGTGAGGCTAGAGGGAGGGAGAGGTATTTATACCCTCGCCCTATTACTGTAGTGACCTGAGCACTCTTAAGGAATGTATGCCTCCTCAATTAATATGAGAAGGCTACATCCCTGAAGAAGCACTTTCTCGTATTGGCACATCTGATCTATTGATGGAGTGCCTAGGAGTAGGGTTTTCGTGTTGGTGGTCCTAGGGCATGGTATAAGCCCTATGAGGAGGACATATATTTTATCAATTTCTTATCCAAGATAGGGGAGGATTTTCCCCAGTTCCTTGATGTCCCCCATGGGGTTGCAGTTGAGACTCAGCTTGCCTACACTCAGAGATATGTTGGGCCTCATGCAGTATGTCCAATATATTTTCAGGTGCATGGTGGAGAGTTGCGGATTTCTTATTTTTTATCATAGGAGGTTAGGTGCCTCTCTCTATTAGTCACCACCATTGCACACTCTAGTAGTGATGGGAAGTGCATTAGTTGCCCTCTTTTTTATTATGTCAATTTTTTTATTCAGGAACCACGTTGCCTTAGATGGTCTGCCATTTTTTGAGGCAGTTTTGTGTGGATTTAGATATATGTCATGCATTGAGAAATGGGAAGGTGGCCTTCCCTTTCACTTCAGATATTTTTTGTTTATCTTTTGAGATGTTTCCAGAGATGAGGCTTGCATTTGACTGCCACCCTCTTAGGCTTTCCACTAAGGTCTGAATGTACATGTGGAGGAAGATTATGTGAATGAGAGGCCTACCGAAGTATCCAAACAAGATTTTTGATGAGGCACTGGCTCTACTAGCTAATGAGGATGACCATGGCTTTGTTACATTGGTGTTTCCATACACAGGGATTGATTGGAGACAGTGTCCCAACATCCTCTTCACACCAGCTGAGCTGCCAAATGATAAAGGTAATATTAGTGTTTTCTTTAAATTAATCTAGTTTAATTTTATTTTTTTAATTAATTAGAATAAATTTTATTCTATCATGTTCTTTAACTTTTTTTATTAAATTATTTAATGGAATTACGTAACTATTGTTGTGTAATGTATATTTTTTATACATCGGCACATTCAATGGTGACATGCCTCTTACCCCACTACATTGAGGAGATGAGGAGATGGGCGAGACCCCAGAGGGTGAGGCTCATCCTCAAGGGGGCGTGGGCGTTCGAGGAAGTAGGGATGGTTTACGATTTGATATGGACTACTATGACATATTGGCTAGAGTTTTGGTTGAGGAGGGAGTCTTCCATGCAAGGACTTGAGATATCAGTGTAGATCCTAGGTTTGTGGATCTCTACAGGAATTGTCTGTGCTAGATGATTTTTCTTATGAGTCATATCATCGAAGCTAGTAGGGTACTGGAAGTGATGAGGGATGTAGGGAATGTAGTGGTAGATATATGAGGTGAGGGTGTTGTTCATGATGATGAGGGAAGTGATCATGATCATGATGATGAGGTTGGTGATCATGATGCATCTGGTAGTACTACCCCATCGGATCATGGTCGTCAGTTGGCTGATCATGAGATTCTAGAGCTAGAGTATGTGCCTTATGTTTCTCCTGACAGAGCAGACCAACCACCTCCTCCACCACCTCAAAGTTCACCAGACCACATCGAGGTAGTAGTTGACCATATATCATCTTTTTTTGCAGACTAACCACCCCCTCCTCCACCTTAGAGTTTGACAAACGTTGAGCAATAATTGACCATCCATCATCTTCTACTGCAAAATAGGCAGTTGGCCCTACTATGTTTTTTGTATAAGATATTTGACTGGAGTATTTGACTTGATATATATATATATATATATATATATGACTTGATATATATATATATATATATATATATATATATATAGATGCTGCATTTTTTTGTTCATGTTTATGTATTTAATTTATATGTTGGTGTTGATGTGTATATTGTTAGGTCATGTTAGATATGTTCATTTAATGTGGTTTCAAATAGATATGTATGTGATAGTAGTTATTTGACATGAGATGTATATTAATTTGAGGATGTGTGTGTTGATGATGTTAGATTACAATGTTTGTGTTTTGTTAGATGTGATCACAATTATGATGCCCTATTAGATTATTACATTTGTTTGCTAGCTAATTACATTTATATGTGCTATAGATGTATATAATTAGATTATGGTAGTGAATTCGAATGTGTATCTTAGATCATTTTTATGTTTGTTAGATGCTTATCATCATGATGTTTATTTTTATGAAATAATATTTATTATAGAGGAAATGAAATCATAAGGCTTATGAAGTTACTTGTAGTTGGGGATTTTCTCTATTGGAAGTTCTCCCTGAAAGAGGCAAGTGAACTTTTTTCTAGTAATAAAGATATAACATTTTGATGTTATTTTGGTTCTTTAATTGCTATTATATTGGTTTAAGATTAACTCTGTTTAATAATAAATATGATTTAAATAATACAAGAATGATACCATATTAAATTTAAACTTTTGACAAATAACATATTTGATAATTATTTAATGAACAACTCAAAAAATATTATTTTTTCCACATACTTATCACGAGATAGTCATTAAAATTCATGTTTTCACATTTCTCCTAGTTAATATTACATCATGTTCACAATGATAAATACATGTCTACTTTTAAAAATTTACTTATAAATACATAAAAGTAGATATTTATTTTACATAATATAAATAGGGAAGAAAAATGCATCATCAATTCTACTTGAAAGTCAAACAAATGCTTATTAATCACTATCACATTATTTATAATTTAATTCTTAGCCATAAGATATTTATTAATTCAACTTCTATTTATAATTACCATTGAAAAGAAAATAAAATTGTCCCATTATCCATGAAGAAAAAATTAAAACCTCTCATGAATCCATGTAAGCCCAATTGTTTCTCTTATGGTCAATAAAAAATGTTATCAACATTTTATACGTGCATAAGACCTCCTTTTAGTTTACATAATGTTCCAAAAACTGTAATTTAAATATAGTAAACATGACTTTACCTCTCATGTCAATAATTTAATCTTACATATTAATACAGAATTTTTTCATTGTTAAAGTCCTCATAGAGTTATCACTACTTGATGATTTATATTGATTTAGAACTAAACAAGAAGAAAAAACATGTGAATTGATTAATAAACCAATATTTAAATCGAGACTAAATATTCAATGTTATTTCTAAAGTTGCTATTTTTTTCTCATTTTCCAATTCGAGAAGGATTGTGAGCTTGAATCCTTATTATCATAGATATTGTACACAATTGGAAATACTTAGTTTTAAGTGTAAAAATGTTTCCACTGCAAAAAAAGTGTAAAAACGTTTGTGAATGTTACCAACTATATTATAAGATGCCGACAAGACGAATAAAAAAGTTATATGTAATTAGCGAAATAAAGAAAATAAAAACATACAACAATAGTATAAATGATGAAATAACACAAGTACATATCACTTTCCATTGTCATCACCCTAATTATCTTCATCGTTTGGCATGATAACATTGTCGTTCTCAAAAATATGTTTTAATCTAGGGTTGTGTCTTAATATGAACCACCAATCCCTATCTAACAAATCTGGTTAAAAAAACACTTGCTTGCAGTGTTTTGGGAAAACATAAGGCTCCCTAGCTTCATGCCACATCCTTTTAGAGTTGATATATATAAACCCAATATTGTGATCTTCCTTTACATTATTCTGATTAAAGGTGTCCCACCACTTGCCCCTAAAAATAACACATTGGACAAAGAGATGTCCACTTAAATGATCTCTTGTATCTTTCCATTGTAACCTAATGTCCCCTGCATTAGGTTTTAATCACGGTGGATAGTATGACTATATTGGTCAAATGCGACTTCCACTTCATAGGCTTGTGTCATGAATCCTTCATCGACAACCTCCTTGTGAAAATTTTGTACATATGCCCACATAGATGGCAACAAATGCGCCTACAAAAAAAGTGAAAAAAATCATAGTGTCATGTGTCTAATAACCCGAACATAATTAAAAATATAAAATATAGTATAGATATTACAATTAAAAGGTGAAGTATGAAGTTAAAACTGTATAAAAGGATATTATAATTACCGAGTTGCTACACCCAATCCCTAGGTTTAGTGCATCCTCTTAAGAATGTTGGACGAGTTTCACAAGTTGTATATTGATAAAAATTGTATGAGAAGATTTCAAGTAACAAAAACATTGATTGAAATAATGATAGCACATCAAAAAATGTATAGAAGGAAAGTTCTTTGTAAAATTTACAAAATTAATATGTTTGAAATATATGTAAGTTTAACTAATATGTATTAGTTGGTGTGTGTCATGGAGAGCCACAAAATGAAGAAGGTTGATGTTGGGCCCCTATACTACTAGTGTAACCCCTTATTGTTATTAGTACAACCCATTTATTATATTGATGTACCCATGTAGTGCCCATATTGTTACTATTGTGCCACATAGAAGCCCATTATTGTTATTATTGTGCCCTTACATTATTATTGTTATGTCGGCTCTGATTATGTTATGACCCCTTGGACTCCTATATATAGAAAGGAGGTCTTTTCATTCGTATCATTCAAGAATCGCTCATTTATGTAATGTAAAGGAGGTTACCCCCTCGAAGAGGCTGAATTCTAAGGTGTTGATCTATCTTTTCTATCTTTCTCTTGAGCTAGTTTCATAACATTTGGTATCAGAGCTTTGGATTCTAGGGTTTCGCTGCTCCAAATAGGTCATCGTGGAATTTTCGCTATAAATTTTTTTATGCGACGTTTCAGAAGCTAAAAAAAAAACCCATTTGAGAACGTTGAATCTCGGGTCCGAATTTCGGATCTTTTCACGCTATATTTGCGGAGATATGATCTACGGAAGTTGGTCATTTTGCAGACTCCTGAATTACATTCCAAACAGGTGACCTGGGGAAAATCATCATAAATTTCTCTCTAAGCATCGGATTGAAATTTCGTAAGAAGTTAAAAAAAGAGGACAAATTGTATTTTCTTGTATATCTTTTTCAGATCCAAAGGTTGAAACAGTGACTTGTGGCACGTTGTACAAGTTCGCTCTACTGAACTAGTCTATAATTAGGTCATATTGGGAGATTGTGCATAACTCTTTCTTGGAGAATCTAATTTGGATCAGACTGGTGGCATTGGAAAGAGGACACAGAGGGCTACTACAGGTTTCAATTTCAGAACTTAAAGATCCGAAAGTACAGAGTTACAGTCATTTCTAGATCGAGCTCCTAAAATCAAGAAAAAGAAAGATGAGGAAGTTTGATGGCAAGGATCCAGTAAATTGGATACTTCAGATGGAGCAGTATTTTGATCTACATGGGGTACCACTATTAAAAAGGTATGTATTTCATCTTCATATTTAGAACCGAATCAATTTTTATGGTATGAAGGGCTTTGTTCTTGTAAACAACTTGTTACGTGGTCAATTTTCACGGAGGAAATGATAGCACATTATGAGGATACAAAGAGCAACACCTTCTTTAGAGCAACATCACAACAATTGGAAAGAGTAAAAGGGCTTTGTGACATAGTGGAAAGAAAAATTATGGAAACTAGGAAGCATTCCCCTCAGAACTATAAAGATGGAAGTGTTGTTTCTCCCAACCTTACACAACCTACAAGGGTTACACCACAACAATTGGAAGAAAAAAGAGAAAAAGGGCTTTTTTTAGAATTGTGATAGCAAATGCACTAAAGGTCATAAGTGTGCTGAGAAGAAATTATTTTACATAGAATATGAAGAGGAGGAAGAAAAGGATCAAGAAACATCAAAAGAAGAGGATATACGCCAGGACACCACCCTAGAGAAAGAAGAAATGAATCAGACCATATCTTGTAGAGCATTAACAAGAATTACCACTCCTCAAACTCTCGAGATAGAAGGACATATCAAGAAGAAAAAGGTGCAAGAAGTGAAAGATCACATCGAGAAAGAAGAAACGAATCCAACCATATCTTGTAATTCATTGGTTGAAATTACCACTCCTCAAACTATCAAGATAGAAGGACATATCAAGAAGAAAAATGTTCAAGAAGTGAAAGATCACATTGAGCATCGAGAAATGAATTCGACCATATCTTGTAAAGGATTGGAAGAAATTACCACTCCTCAAACTCTAGAGATAGAAGGACATATCAAGAAGAAAAAGGTTCAAGTAGAGAAATATCACATCGAGCATCAACAACAAGTTCTCCAGCTTTTAAAGGATAACGCCACTTTGGTGCAAAATCAAATGAAACAACAGGTAGATCAACATCGTAGTGAAAAATATTTTGATGTAGGTGATTGGGTATTTTTACTACTACATCTCAAGAAAGCTATTTATGAGAAGGAAATGTTGGCAATGCTACATGCACTTACAAAATTGCGACCTTACCGAATGGGAAGACTCTTCAAGGATGAGGATGTGGAAGCATTGTTTTGTGCTATTTCTATTATCCAACCAAATTGGATAAACGAAGCAAGAGATGAATGGAAGAGGGACGAAGAAGTATGGCCACTTATTGAAAAGTTGAAAAAGATCCCAATTCAGACAATATTGCTAGAAATTGAAGAGGAAGGAAAAATCATATTAGAACCCGGAGCAGTCACAGAAACAAGAACCCGACAGCTACGAAATCGATCAATTTCAGAGTATCTCATCAAGTGGAATAACTTACCCGCTGAAGATTCCACATGGGAGGACAAGAATTTTATACAAAAGCATCAAGAACTACTCAAGCATTGAAGACAACGCTTTTTGAAGGAGAGGGGCATGTTAGGCCACTATACTACTAGTGTAACCCCTTATTGTTATTAGTACAACCCACTTATTATATTGATGTACCCATGTAGTGCCCATATTGTTACTATTGTGCCACATAGAAGCCCACTATTGTTATTATTGTGCCCTTACATTATTATTGTTATGTCGGCTCTGATTATGTTATGACCCCTTGGACTCCTATATATAGAAAGGAGGTCTTTTCATTTGTATCATTCAAGAATTGTTCATTTATGTAATGTAAAGGAGGTTGCCGCCTCGAAGAGGCTGAATTCTAAGGCGTTGATCTATCTTTTCTATCGTTTTCTTGAGCTGGTTTCATAACAGTTGATAAGATTGTTTATAATCTAAGTGCAAAAGAGCATAAAATCCTGCTAGAAAAATTACAGAAGGATGAATCAAGGGAATGAAAAAATAATATTCAATATTTTTTTTTAATAATATACTTAATAATATTATATAACATGTTTCAAATAATCTATTAATTCATACATGTTTAATGTTCTATAAAGAGCAAAAATGAAGGAAACGATCAATGTGATTCTAAGAAAATAAAAATTATAGAACATGTAAATGGCGATAAATTGGGCCTTAGCTCATCTGGAATTGCGTTGGAGGTTAATGAAAGGGGAGGGAAATTTTACAAACTATGAGGGATCTAGTGGAACAAACATATAGATGTACTTTCCATTTACAATAAAAAAATGAATCCAATGATTCTAAGAACCAAATTATATCTAACCTATAGGAAGCATTTCCAGACCAATGGTTAATGAAACATGTCAAAATTGCAATAGAAAAAACATACAACAACAAAAAAGAATCATTCAAAAGGTAATATTCCTAATTAAAATGATTTTCTATAATTATATGTATATATACTACAAACCATTTATTTATTAATATTTATTTTGTTGTATTTAGATTTCAAAAATCAATATAAAAATAGTTTATTACTTTTTTCAGGAAAATTATTAGAATCCCAAATGATCATAGAGTTGATATGCGAAATATGCCAATAGGAATGTCCAAAAATTGTACAAGGAGATGGTCAAAGAAATGGACATAATTGCATTAGGGGAGGAGCTATGTCAAAAACAATGTCCTTCAAATATATGTAATATTGATTGACTTTATACATATAAAAAATAATTTAGCATTAATTATTAATTTTCAAGTGTTTTCTTGTAGAAGAGTAAATAAAATGGAACTCATTCAACTCATAAAACAGGACAAGGAAAAAAGGGTTGATTTCAAAGTTTTTAAGTTATTGTTAATATTTCCTTATAACAACTCAAGGTTTCAATTTTGTATATTTTAAGTTGTTTTACAGAAACCATCCTTGAATGTCTTCAAATAGGTGCTAATATACAAAGAATAGCCATTGGAAGAATTGATTGACATTGGTTTAAATAAGGGTTGTGGGTAAATGTTGGAATATCAAAAATTAATTGTGAAATTTGCAAGTATCTATATTGTTTTACTTCTCTGAGTTTATAATTAATAGAACAAAAAAATCATTTATATTAAATCTATGATTTATAATGAGCTTTAAAACATGCAGAAAATAAAGTATGGAACCATGTCAGTAGAAGACTTGTTGCATGATCTAGATTGGATAATTATATTGTTTTTCATACATATCGATGCATTCAAAGTGGAAAAAATGGAGGAATTAGGGCACGAGACTGTTGTTACCAGCGGGACCCAATTTGGTGAAACGGGGTCTGAAACCTTCTCGAAGAATTTTGAGGCATCAAACAACGTTTCTTTGGGGTAAAATTTTTCCACTTTAGCACCACACCATTTCATGATATTCTACACACATATATTTTCAACAATGCAAGAAGCATGTCTATTAGAGTCCATATGCAATAATTGTGCCACTCAGAAGTTGATCTTCCTGTTTTCACACCTACAATTCGGGAGGATGCCATGCCGGCCCCCATTATTCATGGAAAAGGGGATAGATATGTGTTTGTGATGTAAAATACTCTAGAAGAGTCAATATTGTAACTCTATTTAAGAGTTGATGTAGTCAAAATTAACCACTAGTTTTTTATTGGGTTGTTTTATAACCAGGCCATTAAGTGGAAGAGGCATTCCATTCTTCTGAGAGAATTTTGTTCCATAGATGAGAAAAGATATCTATAAGAGATAGGAGGTAGAGCACACGAAGATTATTTGTGCACTATAGAAGCCCACATGCCACATGCCTTACTTCTTTGTACCTAAAACTATATATCTAGACAGAGAAAGAGAGCGAAGCGACCTCACCTTCTAGCTGGGTTTTCTCCCGAAAGGATTTCCCAAAGAATATTTTGTGTCTTATGTGTGTGTGAGAGATTATTTTTTCATTATCTAATTTTTTGTATGATTTCAATTCACATTCATGCACTAGTTATAGTTAAATCTACATATCTTAAAGTTTAATAAAATTATAATAGTGTAGAATCTCTCATTTTTAATATAATATTATCATATCTATTGTGACAAACTCTCTAGTGGAATATCAATGGCAGTGTACGGATCATCACAACAAGGCATGAGACTTGGTTTTGAAACCATGTGTACAGTTTATGAGTCAATTCATGCTATGGTACATTGTTATTCAATTTATATTGATATAAATTATTTATTTTAATTTTTATTATTCTCACCAATGTAGATACACTCATTGTGCTTTATTTTTATGTTTGTAGATGGAACAAGACAGACGAAAAAAATGATGCAATCAACAAAAAATTCCTCCAAATAACCGAAGTCATGGAAGTAGCTCGAGCAGTGACAACAGTTCCAACAAAGAATGATGATCTATTTGGATATCAATGAAACCTATTGTATTTTTTGAAATAATTGTCTATGAAAATCAAACATTTTGTTTAATGTAATGGACATAGTGTCCCAATTGAAATACAAGGGTTTACCAATAACAATCTCATTTTGTATGAAAAAGAGCCTCTTATTAATATATAGAAAAATACATTTTAATTTATTCAATTGTATATTGTATAAGATATATGTCAATCTTTTTATGAATAACAGATTTTAAAATTTTCAATAATTGCACTTTATAGGTCGATGTTTCAAGAAAAGAGAAAATATCATACAAAAATCCGTTGTGTTCATAACATAAAAATGCACCAGTGCATTATGTTATAGAAAAGCATAAAGACAACATATTTTTGCATGATCGATGCCTTCTCGAAAAACGATAGCATTGAGGCATTTGTTTCTTCAACCACCGGTATTGTTTGCAATTAACTCCTCAATGCATTGTAATTCTTAACACACCAGTGCTTTCATAGAACTAACACCCCGATCCTACAAAATATTATTTCCAAGCCCGATGCATTATGAAAACTAACATGACCATGATAATACTTTAATCTTGAAAAATACACATTTCTGAATTCTGAGGATGTAGCGAAGGAGCGACGACTGGTAAGATCTAGGGTTTACAAAAATTAATCAAGCATTGAATGCCATGGAGGGGCGTAAAGGGGGGTGATCAACTCCCTTCTACAGTCAGACAGTCTCCAGCTGAGGCAAGAAACCACTAGAGGTTGAAAAACGTCTTTCAGGAGGAGGGAAATGGGACAATGACGACACACAGGAGCAGAATAATAGGAGGGAGGGAGACAGAAAAAAAGATAAAGAAGAAGAGGACAAGAAACAACAAGCAGAAAACAAAAAAAAAATGGTCCATGTAAGCCTAAGACCACTATCACACCCAAAGTGGTATTAAGTGATCCAGCACTGCAAGCGCATAGGGATCACATGAGGACTTATGCTATCATTTGTAAATTCATGGGGTTATGGCCCACAGAGAAGGTGCTACAAGCATGGATTAAATATCACTGGAAACCTAAAGGGGATATAGACCTACATCTTGGGTCAAAGGGTTTCTTTACTGTAGTCTTTACTAACATCGAGGATAAAGACAGGGTGTTTGAAGGAGGGCCCTACTTCTATGCAGCTGCAGGCCTCTATATGCGGCCTTGGATGATGAATTTTTTCCCGGAGTGTGAGACCTTAACTTCAGTCCCGGTTTGGGTACGACTCTACTCTTTACCACTAGATTACTGGCAACTAGAATCTTTATCAGCAATAGGAAATAAATTAGGGCATTTTTTAAAAATATCTAAGGCAACGAGAAGGGGAAAGTATACCTCCTTCACCCATATATGTGTGGAGATGAATCTCTCTAGAGCTATACCAGATGAGGTGATCCTAGAAGTTTTCGATGAAGAATGGGTGCAAATAGTGGATTATGAACATGTTCCTTTTAGATGTTACAAATTCCATGAACATGGGCATATATTTAGAGACTGCCCTCTCAACTATACAGAGAGCAGAAGTAAAGTTACAATAGGGAAAGAAGCTAAAAGATTTCATAAAGAGGGAAATAGAGGTAAAGGAGGGAAAAGGTTGCAAGAGAAAAACCACACCAAGGAAATACAGGCAAGTTAGAACAGGTACAAGATACTAGAAGAAGAGGAAGAGGTAACAAAGGTAAATCAGGCCACAGAGGACAACCCACGGGAGAAGGAAAAGGAAGAAAATAGGGAGAAGATATAGGACAATAACCAACAAAATGGGACTATGTTGAGCAACATGGAACTTGAAATGGACCAAGAAATGACCCCGAGTGAGGTGGAAACGGAGGATCATGAACTGCAGGATATTCTCGAAAGAGAACATCTAGATCTGGAAAGATTCCTGAAATAGGGGACCACAAAAGGTATGGATTCATTACCTCAAGATGAGTTTAATAGAGTGCAGCAGTTGTTTCTGTGGAGAACACATGCTAAAGGGCTAGGAGGGAAAAGAAACCTCAAAAGACAGGACAACGAAGGGGTGAAAACCTTGAAAACCACATCAGGACTTGCTCCCAAAAACCCAAGAAGAAAAAGGGGCAGAAAGAAACAAAATGAATTACTGATATAATGTGGAAAATTGATGATAGATTCAGGTAAGATGAAATATCTAACCATCTACTCCTTTACAAATCTTTCTTAATGAAGTTCACATCTTGGATTATTAGAGGTCTAGGAAGTAAAAGGAAGCAAAGGAATCTTAACAATATAATGAAACAAGAAACTCCAGATATGATTTTCATCCAGGAAACTAAATGTTCAATTCAAAAAATAAGAGAAGCACACAGCAAATGGCTCAACATATATGAATTTTTGGAAGTCGAGGTAGACAAAATAGCAGGAGGTATTCTCACACTTTGGAACCCTCAAAAGATTGGCATAGTGGATGCTGAGGTATCTAGGAATTATTTATCAGTGGTTATTCAGCCTGTGGGAGATAGGGAGACTTATTTAATCACAAACATTTATGGCCCTCAGAGACCTGATGACAAACTCAGACTGCTCACTTCTCTAGAGGATCTAAGAGATAGACATTTAGGAATACCATGTATTTTGAGCGAGGACTTTAACATGATCAAATCCCTATCAAAAAAAAGGTGGGACCAGAACACTAAGCAGATACTCTATAGAATTTCATAATTTTATAGACAACATGAAGCTAGTTGACACAGTTACAAGTAATGGCCTCTTTACCTAGAACAACAAAAGACGAGGAGAGTATCAAGTATCCAAAGATAGATTCATTATCTCAGAGGACCTCATGCTCATAGGTCTTGATATGACAATGAGAATTCTCCCCTTTTGTCACTTGGACCATTGGCCTGTTCAATTTGAGGCGACTGACATTGGAACCCCAAAGAACAGACCTTTTCAGTTTGAAAACATCTGGCTCACCCATCCAGAATTTATTTGCAACATTGAAAAATGGTGGAAAGAAGATCTGCAGATCCAGGGAATGAGGATGTTTCTATTACAAAAAAGATTGAAACATATCAAACTCAGGCTCAAATATTGGAATAAGAATGAGTTTGGCAATATTTTTGAAGTGAAAAAAGTTGTTGAAAGAAAAATGCAGGAAATTAATCAAACCCTTATCATAGATGGCTTTGATGGGAGAATAAATGAACAAGTCAACAAGCATCAACAGCATTGGGAGGACTTATGAAAACAAGAGGAAATATTTTGGAGACAAAAATAAAGAGTACAATGGCTAAAAGAAGGGGAAAGAAACACAAGGTTTTTCCACAGATCTACAATGGAACACAGGTCTCACAACAGAATCTCCATGATAAAGGACTCCAGAGGCCAACATCTCAATACCCATAAAGAAATAGAAGTTGTGTTGGTTCAACATTTTCAAAGCATAGCAGAGGAACCTCTCTTAGATAGATCACAATTTATCAGGGACTTCACAAAGCACATCCCTATGCTAGTAACAAGAGAAGATAATTATAATCTTAATAGGCCAGTGAATGAAGAGGAGGTTAGTGAGGTCATCAAAGAAATGCAAAATGGAAAAGTGCCAGGCCCGGATGGTTTCAATGTAGATTTCTTTAAAGCATGTTGGAGTATTGTCAAGCAAGATATTCTAAATGTGGTGGAGGACTCCAGGAAAAATAGAACTGTATTGAAGGCGCTCAATACATCCTTCATCTCCTTGATTCCTAAACAGGACAATGCTATGACACCAGACAGATTTAGACCTATAGCTTTATGCAATGTGGTGTATAAGATAATATCCAAAATTATTGCCAACAGACTCAAACCCCTTCTTCCTACTCTGGTTTCTATGGAGCAGACGGGATATGTGGAGGGCAGACAAATTCTCAATAATATCATTCAAGTGCATGAGGTGGTTCACTCATTGATGAGTAAAAGGTAGGCAAGAATGATTATGCAATTGGACCTAGAAAAGGCATATGATAAGTTAAAATGGACCTACATCAAGAAGGTCCTATTAGCTTTTGGATTTGACCACAACTGGGTAAGATGGGTAATGGCCCTGGTGACTTCCTCTAGTTTTTCAATTCTAGTAAATGTTTCTCCATCTAAGACCTTTAAACCTTCAAGAGGCCTCAGGTAGGGAGATCCTCTATCCCCCTTTCTCTTTATTCTTATGATGGAAGGACTAGGTCGAGCCATAAAGTCCACTAAAGAAGCAGGTAAGATCCAAGGTCTCAAACTATCTGGGAATGAACAGGCTTTGACCCATCAACAATTTGTAGATGATACCATGCTACAGGGCATTCCCACAGTCAAAGAAGCACTAGCTTACAAACAAATCCTGAGTGACTTCGCTATGGCGGCAGGCACAGAGGTGAGCCTCTCCAAATCAAAGATTTTCTTTTTCAATACTAACATTGCTATTTAGCGAAATATCTCCAAAATTCTCGACTTTTAAAGAGATATGCTACCTTCCAAATATTTGGGAGTACCACTCACAAACAAACCTCTGAACAATACTATTTGGGAGTGTGTGATTAATAAGCTACAGGACAAGACTCGAATATGGACTAACAGATCTTTGAACTTGGCGGGTCGATTGGTGCTTACAAAATTTTTCCTACAAAAAATCCCCATCTTCATGTTTTCAGCTCTTCCAGATCCAAAAGGATTTATGCAACAATGCAGAAATATCCAAAGAGATTTCCTTTGGGGTAATGGAGAAGAAAAGAATAAATGGGCCTTGGTAGCCTGCGAAAATATTTGTAAGCCCTAAAACCACAGAGGTTTAGGACTGGATGATCTTGAAGTGCTAAATAAAGTTTTGGGGGCAAAATTATGGTGGAGATGGATAAAAGATTCAGATGCTCCTTGGGCTCAAATTTGGAAACAGAAATATTAAAGCAATTAGCAAAACAAGGACCACATAAGAATGTCTTGCATTATAAAAGGCTCCCACATCTATAACAAAGCTTGGGAAAATAGAGACATAGTTCAAAAGAATAGCTTCTGGGAGATTATAGTAGGAGACCTGGTATGGTTTTGGGAGGATAAATGGCAACAGGAACCTAAGCTGTTAAGAGATGACTTTGTGGATCTCAAGAATGATACTGATAACAAAGGGTTACTCTAGGTAAATGATTTTTTGGATCAATGAACAGAAAAGGAAAATGTAGAACCTAGAAGAAAATGGAATACAGGGATAATGGCCCCTTGAAAGCAAAGGCTAATTCTCTAATGGCCATTCTGGATCAAAGAAAGATACTGATATCAGCTGATCCTGACCAAATTAGATGGGGAAATAACAATGAAGGCACATTTAACCTTAAAGAGGCAAAACACATAGCCCTCGAGCTTGATTCCACAAAACCGGATTGGGTTTGGAAGAATCTCTAGAAGAATGAAGGATGGATGAAAACCAATGTATTCATGTGGTTGGTACATCATAAGAAAATTATGACATGGGAGAATATCTAGAAAAGGGGCATTTTGGGCCCATCCAAATGCTTGCTATGTGCATCACAAGAGGAAACAATGGAGCACCTTCTCAACACTTGCATATTTAACTCCACATTGTGGGATGGTATTGCCTTAATATTCAGACAAACAGGCAGGGACAGAGGAAGCATTACCAATACCCTAAGAAAGCAGAGGAGGAACTTCTCTGATTATGAAATGATAAACAAAGCTTGGGCTTTAACTCCAAGCTTCCTAATATGGGACGTCTGGAAAGAACGCAACAATAGAATTTTCAAAAATAAAAAAAGTTCCTCTATACCATCATGGAACAAATTTTAAGACAGCTCAAGGAGACGGTTGGAACTTTAATGCAAACACCCCCTACAAATCTTCCTTCAAATGCTGATGTGCAGATACTTCTTTAGTTGGGTATGCAGGGGCTTATTCCTCAGGGCAAGAACAGGTTGGTAAAGCAACTGGTCACTGATAAAGATTTCTGGCATCCTCCCCCTCAAGGATTTATGAAATGTAACATAGATGGGGCCTCAAAAGGAAATCTGGGTATGGCTGGTTATGGTGGTGTAATAAGGGATGAAAAGGGCTACATACAATACATTTTTCATTTCAATCTGGGAAGAGCCACAAACAATATGGCGGAGCTAATGGCACTAGAGCAATGTTTAGAAATCCTGAAGAATGACAATCTTCAGAATATCATAATTGAAGCAGATTCTGAGTTGATCATCAATTCGGTCAAGAGAATCTATTGTGGTTTGGCTCCAGAAAAGGTCTCGAGACACTGGAGGCTTCTTCAGGTCTATTAAGGAATCCATCTATACCTTCTAAACATGAGAACCTCAAGCTTCACACATGTACACAGGATGGCCAATAAATTGGCGGACATACTTGCCAACAAATGTGCTCTCTACACTAAAAGCAGTAATAAGTACATATGGCAAGAGGTTCCACGGGGTAGATTGAGGGATGACTGTCTCAACCAGGTGAATGAGGACCAAGAGATACATCAGAACAGAGAATTTCAGTAGTAGCAGAGGTTGGGTTTGTAGATACACAATCAACATGAAGGGGTTTTCCAGAGGTAATTTTGAAAACGGCACGCAGGCCTTTGTTAGCTTTATCAGTCCAGAACAGCTCAGACATAGAGTTCTTGGGTGGGAGATGATCTATAGATTGAGGATTTTTTCAAAACTTTCTCCTAACACAGATCAACTCAGTTTTACTCAGTGGGAAGAGGGGGTGAAGAGTCTTCAGTTAGAAGGAACAACAGCACCCCACCATAGGTATATAACTGTTGGCAATGGATACAACGAACTGGCGGGGTTGGTCTACAGGTTTTCGGATGCTCGGATGGTGGGAATCGCTCCTGATTTTCTTCAAATGGAGATTCCTCTCATCCATTGGATCAAATGGCTGAGGATCAAGGGTGGAGATTGAAATTACATATTGATGGGTTCAAGTCAAAGTCCTTGCTTCCTCAGCAGACTCTAAACCTTCCTCATAACTACCTTTAGTTTCAATACCGCCCTCAAGGTGGTTTTTGGCTTATCAAAAGCTCTCAACTCCGGAAAGTGGTTTCAAAGATTTGAGCCCGATGCCACTCAACATGCAACACGTGGCTCTAGTAGGAGAGAGAATACCACCCTCATCAGGCGGGTATTCTCCAGGCTTCTTTGCCATCCGATATGTTTATCAACCATTGGATCTTGTAAGGCGGATCAACGACCCAAGATCATTTTGCATGTTTGTGGGTCTGGGTCAAAGTTATGTCTTATTTTTATCATCCGTGATTGTTTAGCTTCATGGTGGGTAGCAATGAATTTCAGATGGACCACATACGCAATGTTTATGCCCCTTTTCAGACCTAAAATATGAATAGTTTGGTTTTTAATTCCTTTTGAGGTCCGGTTTTAGTTCCAACTTGTATGCCTTTTTTCGCTCCGTTGTTACGAATCAAATTGAAACTGTATTTTGAAGGACATAGGGGAGGGAACCCATGACACAACTATTTAGCCTTGGGCTCATTAGCCCATACCATGGGAGGGATAGTTAATTCTATGTCCCCTGATTCCTTAGGGTTGGCTGTAATTTATGTAACTAATCCTTTTTGTTTAATATGAATAGAAGGCACGACTCTTGCTTCAACAAAAAAAGAAAAAAAAACTAGCATGACCATTCCTTTAATATATTTAACACACCAGTGCCTTTGTAAAACGATAAGAATCATCGCTACAATATTAAACAAAAGCACTAGCATAGAAATTATTGTTTGCATGTAGCAGTGTCGTTCCTTACAAGAATGCCCCCTGGGCTTTTTTTATCTATCAGCATCGGTGTGGTATGTATTATGCATTGATGTTCTTTTCATTCAATTCCTCTGTGATTTTAGTTATGTATGCATCCCGGTGTGTTTATGTATGTAATGCACTAGTGCTACTTGTTCCGTGAAGCATACCACAAAAAAAAACATCCACTAAAAACTTTGGTCGCCCTAATTTTTTCAGTTGTGATGAAGTTTTGTTATAATATCTGCTAAAACATCCACTATCACAAATGAATGTTTTAGTGGATGTCTTTTTGACAATTTTTTCCAATTTTATAACACTAAAAACCTTCGTTATAACCTCCACTAGAAGGTATTTTCCTTATAGTGATCCAGGATGTGTATTGATGCAATATGGAAGGGTAACATCATATGCATCAAGAAATCGCATACCACATGAGGATAACTATGCCACAAAACCTGGTACCTCCGATTGAGAAGTAACTGTCTCTGCCTTTCTTTTGTGAACAAGATAAAGGCTCACACCGACCTGGTGCGTTGACTGCTGGTGTGTAAAGGGCTGAATTAGTCAACATATAAATGGTCACAATTATATACAAATTGAATAATTAGAGACATTATTTTTTGGGAATAAATCTCTAGCTTGAAACCAATCATTTTGAATTAACATATTCACACAATACTTAAAATCCAAAGAAAGAAGGTGGTCAAATTTAATCAGTGAATAGGATTTCGACATTATGTATATAAAAGTGATAGTGAATAGGGTGGTATATGCCCTAATTCTGAGACCATGAATATTTTCAATAATTCCTTTGAAGACAAATTTAAGAGAGTAGTTTCTTAGATTGCAAGTTGATAGTTATTGCTACTGGGAAGTTAAATTGAATGTAGATGAAAATAAGATGAGGATTTCCAATTATAAAAGGTATTCTTTAGACAATGATAGCATATTATAATTACAAGGAAGGATATGTGTGCCACCAAATGAAAAAGCCTTCCATTTGATTATGAGTAAAGCTCGTCAAGAAATGCACATGGTGCATCCTAATGTTAAAATAATGTGTATATTTGATATTTTTATTTTTCTAGAGAGAGATGAAGAAGGGCATGTGTATATTTTGTGGCAATATGTTTAGAGTTTCAACAAGTAAAGGTTGTACATAAACATCTAGAAAAACTATTTCAACTTCACGCAATATCAAAGTCTAAATGGGAATTTATCTAAATGGATTTCATTGTGGGAATATTTATGATGATTAGGAGGCATGATTCTACTTTTGTGGTGGCAGACACTTTGACCAAAATTGTTCACTTCATACTAGTCAAGACTACATATAAGGCTCCTAAGATATCCCAAGTATTTATTGACGAGATAAAGAGACTGCATGGCATAACAAAGAATATCATCTCAAATGTGGGAGTAGTGTTTACCAAAAGGTTTTGGAGTAGTTTCCAAGAGGCCTTGGCAACTCAATTAAACTTTAGCACAAGTTATCATTCTGAGATAGATGGAACTATCAAATTGACCAACCAAATAGTTAAAGTTTTTCTGTGTATGTATGTGTTGGACCAAAAAAGAAGATGAGAAGAGTTTTTACCTTTGGTATAATTTTCTTATAATAAAAGTTACCATAGTAATATCAAGATGGCACCTTTTGAGTTGTTGTATGGTAGGCCTTGCAAGACACCATTGAGTTGGGATAGGCTTTAGGACCAAGAATTGATAGGATCTAAGGTTGTGCAATAAATGCAAGAGAAAATGACCATGATTAAGAAAGTTTAAAGGAAGATCAAGAAATGAAAATTAGTTACGAAAACACTCATTAGATTGGTCGGAGTTATGATATTGGAGATAAGGCATTTTTAAGAGTGATACCTCAGAAGAGCTCCATAAAATTCTAGAATGGAGCAAAGTTGTCTCCATAGTTTTTGGCACCCTTCGAAGTCAGGGAGAAGAAAAATAGTATAGAATGTAAGGTTACATTACCTACATCATCAACACATATACATGATGCATTCCATGCACCTGTACTATATCACTACATCTTCCATCATTCGTGTGTTATTGAATTGAGTCATTTGTAAGTCACAAATGAGGGGACAATGATGGTTGAGACAATTCACATATTGGACCAATGAACTATATGATTTAGGTATCGAATTGTGGACCAAGTGAAGGTATAAAGGGATTGTTACAATCCTAGTTCGCCCACATAGGAAGACACAAAGGTGATGCATCATTGTTTTCATTTCTTGTTTGAGACTTTTGGTTGAAGTATGGTATTAAGAGGGGGTGGATGTAATGACCCTCTATATTAAACCTATAATAGACATTATTTTGATTCTTAGACAATACTATGATATACACCTATTTTTTGAGAACATCAAATTTGATGATCCATCTATTGTTATTTCATGTGATGAAGACCTATGATGTACTTATTTATGTGTAATATGTAGTTACTGAAAAATTCGATCATATGCTATCATGTTATATATGTGTTGACTATTTTGTGATTTAATGTTACTAAAGGTTGTTTGAGTGTGGCAGGATACCACATGAGCGCACATGCTCATGATGAATCAGTAATTCTAGTTTAGGTCATTTAAGTATTGTTTATGCTAGAATTTAATTTGAAAATATTATATAATGTTATCATTTCTAATAACATGTTAGTGTTTTGTAGGCATATTAGATGCTTGGAAAAATGACTCACACATGGGTGTTGAGGCTAAACATAGCAAATTGAACTTTCATGGGAGTGGTGGGGTAGCTTCTCTGCTTCCACCCATTGGCACTCCCACCATGACTTGGGTTGGAGAATGTCAGAATGCCCTTGCCTTGAAGTTCATGATGCCATGAGGGTGGACCATGAATTCAGTCACTCACGATGCTTTACTAAGGGTTTTGCATTAAAACAAAATCCTTGATCCTCAACACCATTAGTTTAACAATGAAGGATGACCTAGGAGCTAACGGTGGCCTTCATCGTTGTATCCATGTTCCCCTTTTTTGGTCACAAATGTCTAAAGGGAAAGTGGTGTGACACCTTTGGAATTTTGTGAGGATGTTCTTGAAGGATGCAACTAACTTGGCATCCTTGACATCAAAATATTTAAGGTAATAATTTTTCATGCTGATAAATTTAAAATACCAAAAGGAATGGGACATATAAAATGGATATTTTAATTAAATTTTAATTGAAAGGTTAAAGTTGGGAAATGGGAAGTAAGGATATACCTCTAAATCAATCCCTCTAATCAACCTCACACTTAGAAATTTCTCCTTAAAAATATAAACCCTTAGAACATTTAAAATATTCTAAGATATGGGAGAGAAATTAAATCTGAATTAGAATCAATATGTAATACATATTACAATAACAAAAGGTAAGTGTGCTTGAAACTAAAGATGGCTAAACTAAAAATGCAGAAAAAATAAATTCATGAGATAAATCCCAATGTGACTAATGCATAAGTCAAAATCTCCAACCAAGATTTAATTGAAAAAAGTAGGGGGCAGTTGGGGACAAGAATATGATACCAACATGTTGACTCTAGTTGATTACACATATAACGACCAAAATAGGGAGTATAAATTTGGATCACGTGAAAACTAAGAGAACAAATAGGGAACATATTATGTGGGTGAGAGAAATTAACCCTTTCAAAAGAAAATTAAGAAAAATACTAATTTCATGAGAGCCCTATTAAAAACAATTACACCTAGAAGAATGAATAATCAAAAATTTTGAATTAAATAAAATGCTTATTTTGCAAGTAGATCCAAGTGGTATTACAAAAACATGCTATAAGAAAGATAGGAATCTATGAGAAGCGCACTTTGGCACCCTATTGCAAAACATATATCCTAAGGCTATTTTTATTTTGAGTGACTACTGATGTTCTAGTGTGAATTTGGTGTGAGTGAAGTTCCATTGAGTGGTAACCCTTTGAGATGAGAGCTCGCCTTCACTCTACTAGTGTACCCATCTCACTTACAACCCCATTGCTACTCGGGGCTATATGGGGAGAAGATTACCTCGGGAAAAGGCTAGGAGGTGAACCATTGAGTTAGTAAATTTTGTTCGATCCTTGGAAATTATCCAGGTTCACATGGACTACATTAAGGAATGCAAGCATTCATAACTCCACATTTCAAGGTTCTAGCTTTGGATTAATGGTACATATGTTTAAAGTCGAACATTTGAAACTTTGTAAATATTTATATAATGTGTATTTCTATGTGATTAATAGTGGTGTTATTTCCAATAACTCTTTAATATAAATTTTGTAAATTATAGATGAATTGAATGGCGGGATGTATTCCTTAAATTTAAACTAATTTACTATGGAATAATTGTGTTATTTGTTACTAATGCATTGTGGAATCATTCTGATATATGTTTTTTCATACCAAATGTTTTCTTATGGATATGTCAATTTCCCACATATGTATTAATGTATCAACATGATTTAGTATAATGGTGAAGTCAATTATTTTAAAAATAAACTATTTATATGCATCAGTACCATCCACTTAAATTATATAAACAATCCCCACTGATGAAGGCAGGTGGAAGTATAACTTTAATTCTATCCATTAACTAATTATTATAGCTTTACTCATGTGAACATGAATATGGGTAAGGGAAGCAATTAACAGTCAAGCATAAGAAAATTATGGGTAATCCTTTTGCTAGAAACAATTAATGTAAATCTTGAGTGCACTAAGTAAAATTATGAATGAAACCTTCAACTCAAACCATCCTATATAGAAAAGATGTAATTCTTGTGATTGAACTCGAGGACATAGTCTTTCACTTGGATATTTGTCAAAGCTAAATATGCATTAACATATGGCATGATCAAACAATGCTTTGTATTTATCTAGTTTATCTTCCCACATTCTATGCATTGGTTGGAACCCTTATCTAGTTAACTTGATTGGCTACTATTATTACCAACTCCTATATACAGTTAAATGACAATGAGCTTAATCAATTACTTGGTCATATTTCAAACCCTATTAGTATCACTCCAGATAAACACATCGTATAGTGCCTTGAATTTGGAATTATGCCTTACATATCTCCCTCACACAATCATCTCTAACACTGAATCCTAAATTGACATAACTTCACATTGTTGAAATAGTATGGTTGTCAAAAACCTTACGCAATAAACATCCTCTTTTAAACATTCAAGTAGGGTTTTCAAAAATTATCATATCATTATGGATGTTTTGAATAATTTTTGCAGAATATCGTCATGTCCTTTCCCGACACCATGTTTATAACCAACCATCAATATGAGTACATTGTTATAATAACAAGTTGGGACTATTGTGTTCAAATCTTCCTATTGGGAACCTTGTTAACCCACCAACAGAATAGAATAAAGTTCAATCCTAGCTTTATCATTATAGATCCTTCAAAAATTTTGACATCATAGGTAAACTTGCCTCAACTTTTGAACCCTTTTAATCACTAGAATTGACCTAGGGTTTTCCAGAATGAATTCTTCATCTATAATTTAAATCTTTGAACCTTAAGTTTATGTACACATCTGTGTAGAGAGAAGTTTTCCATGGAGCCCTTAGAGCCACCTACATTGAATAGTTACATTACAAAACTATACTAGAAAGGATCTTTTTCTCGTGGGGGTTAACCTGAATGATGGTATAGACTACTATACCTTCTGATATGAGGTGTGGCACCAACCCATAAGCATGTTTTGAATTCCATTTTATGCACATCCCTATGTTATACTTGGTGATGACTCATGTTAACACTAATCGAAATTACTCATTGTGAGACCGAAGCCATTACATTAAATTTATCATGTATTTCCTCCCAAGATTTCAATATATGACTTAATTGCTATAACAATGGAGGTGGTAGAGTAATGGTATACATGTAAACCTAAATTCCTTGATCAATTGTGATCGAATATTGAATCTTGAGTGGCACATTAAAGTCACAAGAGTATTGGTCCACTAAAAATCTAATAAATGAATTCCAAAGTCATGATTAATGTTCACATAATCATCAAATAATATAAATATATAATATGCATGTGTCGAAGCATGGAAAGTATCAATGAGTTGTTTTAAGAGATTAATCACAATCCTTTTCCCTTTGATTTATCACTACTATTTTACATCAGACTATGGTTATCATGTATCCACACACTTGTACCTTATAGATTGGATTTAAAGCACCATACTCCATAGCATTATCTCCTCAAGTTTTTGATCACCATGAATCCCATGCTTACCCTACTAGAATATTAAACATTGCATATGTTAGTTATGATGAGGTACCACATCTCTCTGGTTCGTTACCGATCACGACATTCAATGTGTTGAATTATAGAGAGGGTTAATTGTAGTTTATATTTCAACAATGTGAACTACAGTTTAACCTCCCAACTCCTCTACCATTTCAACAATCTATGTATATTGCATATTTCCCACAATGGCAATATGTACACTAAGGAAAACACACACCATATTCTAGGTAGCCAACCTTATGACCATCTTAGCATAGGATGGTATGCACTATAGTAAATAGTGGTACCTTAAAAATGATTCCACTTGTGGAAATTTAAAAATCCATTATTTCACCTAGAAATTGAAATAATTATAAAATTTGATCATGACATCAACTATGAACACCACCATGAATATCTTGATGATGAAAATGTATACAATCCTTTATAGGTAGCAAAATTTGGGTTTTGGGTTAAATTATTGGGATATTCAACACCTATATTTCGTTAAAATTTTATCATTATATAAACCTATAAGAAACCCTATAGTAATGTCATATACCTAAGGTTCAGAAAATTCTACCATCCAATCAGGCATACATGAATTTACACTAATCAAGGTCAAATAAAATAGGGATAAAGATAAGGGTAATTAATCGAATAAAACAGTAGATTAACCCTTTATTAGTGTGAATACATTATGTTAAGTGCAATTAAAATTGGTAAAAGGAGTATTTAGTGTAGCTTTATGTAAACTTCAAAGTAAATTTTATTATGAATGTTTAGTTAAGATGATATGGGACCCGGAATTAGTCTCACCTTTAACGAGACTTCTTGAGTAAGTGAATAGGGATATTTGAAAATACAAGTTTTAATGAAATTTGAATATAATTCATACTGGTGCATATGGAAATTGGAACTTCCATGTTCTTACTTAATGTAAGATATATATTATATACATACACAACCAAGAGGCCTTGTAAATTAAATTTTCGAAGTTATCTTTCACTAGCATAAAAATTTACGATAATATAAGAGATGTAACCTTCAAAAATTTAAAATGATTTCCAACATATCTTAGTTAGCCTAATCTTGATGCTAGTCTAGCAGAAAGAAATGGTCATGGGTGAAATAAAGTGATACTTAAGATCATGCATGACATGATCATGAGAATTCATACAAGATAATTTTTTTTATGTAATACTGATATGTATGGCACAGTTTAAGTAGGGATCTAGTGATAATATTTCTTTTAGGGTCTATTGGACTAACTTCATATTATGTTATGTATATTACCAAGAGAGATTGTGTACTTTAATAGTGAACCAGTAAGTGAACACACTAGCTACAAGAAGGTTTCAAAGTTGTATTAGTGAAGTAGGTTGGTATTCCATGCCAAAATATATAATTAGATGATAAGAGTGATTAATAAATCATGAAGTAACTAGGTGAAGAAATAATTACAGGATTGAACTCGAACATGTCTTTACATAAATACACACACACACACACACACACAAACACAAACACATAGGTTGCATCACAAAATGATGGGAATTACACCATTTTAACCCTTGATGAGATAAGAGGGTCATGTTTCTTCTTATATTAATCCAAATGGGATCCTCTAAAAAGTTGCAGCAATGGGTAAATCATGATTCACACCTTTTCACTTTGAAATGTAACTAGTGCTGGTCTTCATAATTGTTCTTGAGTCATGACTTGATGTAATTATTAATGTACTTGTCAAAAGAAAGGAAAAATATTTCTACAATGAAAATTTATTTTATTGAAATTGGTTTCTTGCCCATCATGTTGTGGTCCTAGGTCAAAGCACCCATTGAGTGCTCTAGGGGTTTTGGTGTCAAGTCAAAGACTCAAGGTCATGATGTATTAGCCCTTGGAGGGCTCTTGAAACAAGAAAAGAGAATTAATTTTGTATTTTGTGGAGTCTACAATCCTCCAAGTGATGAGTCAGCCAACTCCCCTTCAATTCGGCCTAAACATTCTAATTCATATTCTTATAATGCCATAAAAGGAGACTCGCTCACCTCATTTTGTACACACATCCAGAAAGAAATATATTTGAACCAAGTGAAGTTTGATCCAACTTGAAGAGGTATGAATGTTTTGTGAAATCCAGTGAAGCTATTTGGAGGCCAGTGAAATTAATAAGGAATGAAGTCTTCATCTCAATAATTCACATGTGTGAGTTTTGGAGGAGAAACTAGGGTTTTCTCAGTCTGGTTTTGCAGTGATTTATTTGGTTTTTAGTGAGTCATCACTTGGGATTTTTATCTTCAGTCAAGGTATTCAAAGCCTTCATTGAAATTCTATAAGAAATTTTTACAGGTTTTCCTCTCTAGGAGAGGTTTTGGCCCTAACTAGGAGCCTACATTTGGTGTTCTCGTGTTTGTATTGTGATCTTCTTCTCGACATTTTTCTTGATGACAAAACAGAACCAAATGATAATAATAATGTCTCAAGCGAATATCATGGATTAAAGAGAAATCAAATTTAAAATAACCCTAAGTATTATGCCCTAGATTTCTCAACATGGTTTCAGAGTTATGGCTTTGAACAATGGGAAGAAAGAAGATCAGTTTGGCTTGAACACTTTTCAAGGAAGACTATAATTCTAGACCGAATTTGTGGAGACAATTAGAGCAAATTTATGGCCACATATTCTAGTCCTAATTGTAGAGACAAGGTCACAATATACAATGCAAGAGAAAATTGGTTTGAAGGGTTTATAAGCTCTATGCATAAGAACCTAAAGGATAATCTAATATTCCTCTCTAATCCACAACTTATGAGAAGCAGATCAAATAGTTTGGCATACTTATTATCTCTATTCTCTGTAATTGGGTCATAGATCCATCCTTTGATATCAAAGCTACAATAAGGCTATTTATGAAGGAGCGTAGGATTTTTCAAGAAGCTCAAGGAAGGCAACAATCATTGCCATAGAAGCGAAGGCCAAAGATAAAAAGGTTTGCCATCTTTATAAAATCCTCTGAATTTTTGTGCAAAAATTTACATCTCTGGTATGTATACTATTTATTAAAGTTCTTATCGAACACTTGATCTAGTATTGCAAGGTGTTCAAGGTTTATCTATTATCAAGAAAGGAACCAAGCCTTCTATCAGAAGTATGAAATTATGGAGTATTGTTCTAGGCATAAAAATAGCCCTAGAAATACAGTCAATAGAAGAATAAAAAATTCTCACTCTACACCTGTGCATAAGGAGAACCGAGTCAAAATTGATTAAGGGTATTTGGTGTAGAACTAATGTATGTAAAGCTCCTAGTATCAAACTTCTAAATCAAAGTCTCATTGAAAATGAAAACATAACCTACTTTTATGCATAGCACGTTTCCTGTTTGAAGAGTCATCTTGCAATATATCTGAACTGAAGAATTGAAGGAAGGAACCAAGACCTCCCTTAGACATGGGTTCAAGCATTAATCAAAAGGGTCTTGTGCATCCATCTAAAAAATCTGCCAGACCTAATTGTGCATAGGCTATAGGCCTATCCTAAATATGTCTCTATTTTAGCTATAGTAACTAGTAATCATAATAGAATTTGTTAATTTGTTGACTTGTGGAAGTGGCACAGGTTACCTCTGCTTTACCCACAGTTTACATGTATTATGCATACATCTTTTCTATCCTGGGAATTTTATCTCTCCTTGAGTTAAAATATTCATTAACTAAGGTTTAAGGCCCATCCATCAATTTCCTATGCTGAATGATTTATTAAAGCCCAACATGGTCTAACCCTTCATTCATTAAACATGTATCGAACTTAAATCACCCCTTATCCTTCACTTATTACTTTATTAAAGTCCTTCATTATATTTCATCTTATCAGGACATTATACCATATCAATCCTTCATATCGGGACTTTAAAACCCCTTCACAACCTTCGTTATCCTTTATTTAACCCATAAGCCGCGCATTAAACCTTCATCGTTGGACTTATATATAAATCCCATATACCGTGCCTAATCCTTTATAGACTAATTACAAAGGAAATATATACGCAACCATACCTTTTCTGCCCTGGTATGGTTTTGGCACATTTCTCGAGGTTTACCTTTATCGCAATCGGCAATCGCTTCTCCGTGGGTCACATTACCATGTGTTCCCCATCTCCTTCGATATGCGATTAACCTCTAGATTCCAAATAACATTAACTATGCTTCATTTCCCTATCGGGTCCACTCTCATTGGCCCTTTGCATAATTGCATGTCGTATGTATTAAAGCCAAGGTCTATTCCTTTAAATATTGTGATTTGATCACATCCCCATCATTGATCCACATTCCAATCCAATGGTCCTTAACTCTCCCAATCTCCAAAGCTGCTCCGATAGTTCTCTACCGTTGATCTACACATAGAAATTCCAATGGTTCACAATAATTTTGGGTTGATAACAAGCCCAACAGTTATTCAGCTATACGGACCCTATGGAAATTATAAGTTCCCAATCTAATAAAGTTCAGGTCCAGCTTCTCAATTAAACCCCCATTACTTTAGCACTCGATGTCTGTCCGATGGCAAGATATCTTGATCGCCGATGCAATTTAATCTCGACCATTGATCATAAAGATCCAATGGCTATGATTCACCCATACTCCATTTCTTCCACCTTTTTCTATACTTAGATTTTTGCGCACTTTTCAGCTTTCTGTGGTTTTGCATTTTCTTCAGGGTTTCGGTCCTTTGCTCTTCCACTGCTTAATTCACTTCCAAGGTTGATTTATGCACATTCTCCTTTGATCTTTTCCTCTGCTTTACCTTGTCTTATAATGGATTAAAATATCCATTGTGATCCTCCGTCATGTTCTCCTCTTCTCTCTATGTCTCGTTGAACTCCACCTCTTTGCATTCACTGCACTTCATTTGAATAAATATATATATGAAATCCTCTTCTACACCCATTCTATCATTCAACACTCAACCACACATTTATATAGATTTTAATCACTCTCTATATATATAAACACAACAAATAATTACAGATTGAGACTCCGTCTCTCAGCTTGATTTTCTAATATTAGTGGCCTCTGTTTACATTCTACCCGTAGGCTCAAAACCACACTCTAGCTTAACTAGATAATTATCTCACTTTCTAACCTATCTAGCCCCCCGTCTTTGCCTTTTAGGCTTAAATTTATACATAAGGACTCTAAAACCAATCCCTAGTTTAGATCCATGAATTCCTTAATAAAATTCCTAATTCTCTTCCCTCTTTCTAAAACTCCTCTCTAATCCCTAAATTCTTGAACTGACTCCTAATCTAGGATTTACAATCAATTCTCAAATCCTTCAATCTCTCAACTATCCTAAATCTCTCATGTTCTCCTATATTCAAGAACATTTACGAATATGCCTTACAATATTCAATTAATTCCCTACTCTAGCTTCTCTCATTAAAATCACTCAAAACATTAATAATTACATTTGATTCCCTCTTAGGAACCAAACTTCCTTGAAAACACAATACCCTTATGTCTACTAGAATACAATGAGTCTTCTTGGCATGAATTCTCCTGCATCAGACTCCCCAAGTAGAAAATTTCCATGATCTCCTCATCATGTGTCTTCATAAGTTGATTGAAAAACCTCTAGGGTCCCAAACTTTAGTTTGTATCTGCCCAAATGCTTTGCTCCTTTACTGTTGTTGTATGTTTGCTGTTTTCTGCTCTATCTTCCTCTCCTTGTCAATCAAGTTCATACTCTGATTGATCTCTTTGCTAATGTTAATCTCCTCCATATGGATTGTTTCATTATTAGCTGCCACATTTCTTCAATCTTTGTGTCCATCACATCTTTGAACTGGTCTACACTTTACCTCCTACTTCTATTTCTTTCTCTCTGCTTTAGGTTGGTGTTGTTGTCCACTAACTCTTCAAACTACTATAGGTTACTTTTACTTACTTTGACTCCTATGCCGACTGCCTCCCTTTCGTCCTTACCCTCTTTCATGATTATCTCTTTCTGCATTGAATCATGACTGTCCAACATTCTCTCCAACAATTGAACATCTTTGTTCCATGGATTAATTTCTTCCATAAATTCTTCATCTTCCATTTTTATTTGGTTGCTCATTTGTGCCAAAATTCCTGCCGCCTCTACAACTAAACCTGCACTCATAAAACACTTGTTAAAATAAAAATCGTAAGGCTTCTGCACCTTATCTCCCTTTGGCAACAATTTAGTTTGTTGCTATGTTTTCTCTTCCTCTATCAGCACATCACTATGTTGATTTGAATTCTAAGCAAAATTCATGAGACTGTTAGCTAGTCTCTCCTCCACACCATCTATTCTAATGATGTCTTTCTATCAATATCCACTGTAGTGAACTCCATTCTCGTTCAATTCCGCTTTTCCAACCTGAACACTTACCTTTTGGTCTTCTAACCTTTTTTCCAAAAGACTTAACTCCTACCACAAATTTTCCATCTAGCTTGGAATTTCTTCCAAAAGTTCTGTACAATCCTCCCAATCTTCTTATTTGTCACAAGCATAACTCATTGACTCTATTTCTTCATTCTCGATTAGAATAAAATTCTGATCCTCTATCCCTTTGATAGTTTTATATGTTTGTCCATCACCCTCCCTTTGATCATTTAAGAAAATCAATTCCTTGTTATTCTCTTCAATAGAAAATTTCTTATCATAGGGCATAACTGTCTCATCTCTACTAAAGATATTTCCTCCATTAAGCATGGAAATTATGAACTCCTTTTTTTGTAATAACTCAAATTGATCTTCATTTGAAAGACGGTCATCATCATACTTTACCTGGCAGTTTTCAGCTTCATTCAAGACATTTTCATAAAATGGTTTATCTTCTATAATACCTGCATTCATACACAACCTGTCAATTGTAAAACCACGAGACCTCATCATCTCATTTGATGATTCAATCACCAATTCCTCCTGTTGTTCCAATTTCTTTACATGACTTATAAATATTTCAATGGTCTTCTCCTCAATATCATCAAGCCTTTACTTGATTGCTTGATATTCTTTCCTACTTCCTCTTTTAAAACATAATTTAGATTCTGCCTATCTTCTTCCCTCTTTATGAAAATATCAGCAAATTGTCCTTCTTTACATGTTTTACTTCCAAACATAAACAAACTGTCAGATTTAAAATCTTGTGATCCTTTGATATCACTTGAAGTTCCAGTCTTCAAGTCTTCATCTTCACCCAGAACTTCACCCTGCTCTGGTTCGCAAATGGATACTTCAATTTCACCTGCAAACATAAACAAATTTTCAGATTTAAAATCTTGTGATCTTTTGATCTCACTTGAAGTTTCAGTCTTCAAGTCTTCATCTTCAACCAGAACTTCTCCTTGCTCTGGTTCACAAATGGATACTTCCATTTCCCACTCAACTTCTCTGAGTTCCTCAGATCTCAATTGAACACCCAGTACCTATTCAAGCTTCATCAGCTCTTCTGATAATTGCATATTCACCTGCTGACTTCTCTTCTTTTGTAGCCTCCTTTGAAGTTTATGCCACCTCACTGACTTCTTCCTCAAGACCCAACCTTGTCTCTAGTTTTCCTCAAGTATCATCATCAATATATTGAGTTGTTCTTTCATTTTTTCCATCTCTTTGTCAAGCTCTTCTTGAATTATCATCATGTCATTTTCCTTGGCATCCTCTTCTTTCATCTTTCCTCTTCTTTGGTCTTCTTCAGAACCTCTACTATGACTATCAATAGCCATCGTCTTCTCTATCTTTGTGAGATCCTTACTCACTTACTATGAGTTTCATTAAAACCTCTACAATAGCAAGTCCTCCCTGCTACCACTTACCTCACCAAGCTCTCCTCACTCAGTCTTTTGGTAAGCAATTGGTTCTCTATCTCTAGAACCTCCTTTGAGCACTCTTCTCTGCTCCTTTAGGCTTCAACTCGTCTACACCTTCTCAAGAACACAACTATCCTCTTGTATTTCAATCACCATGAAATACTTGGTTCTGACCACTTCTTATTTCACTTAGAAAGTCTTACCAACTTCCTTCATTACCTTGGCAATTCTACCCACATCCTTTTGTGGAATTTCTTTTTGTGATCTGTAACAACATCTCTGCAATAATAAGTCTCCTTCTTGCTACATATGTCTTACTAGGCTTCTCTCCTTTGATCTCAGTCTTTCAGCATCTCTCTTGTTCTTTCTTTTGGAACCAATCGGCACTCCTTTCTCTTAGGCTATTTCTACAATCTTCTCACCTCCTTATGTTGTTACCTGTGCATCAATATAAAATCCACACATTCTCCAATATTCAAATCAGATCAAACAAAACATGTCATCTCACCTTCAAGATCTCTGCATGATCTTGTTCCACCATTTACTTATATTGTGAATGAATTTCCCTCCTTTTCTTGGATCTACAAATTCTTCTACACATCATCTCTGTGTGCTCACTATTCATCAGTTTAAAATCTGATCTCCCTTGCCTGCATATACATCCTAAAGCACAACTTCTTTCTAAGTCCTTTTTTACAGAATTCCCTTATTTTGTTTTGTTATCAATTGTTTCAATAACAGTTATGCTCTGATACCAAATGAAGTAGAGTTACCCCTGCTTTATCCACGATTTACGTGTATTATGCATACATCTTGTCTATCATATGAATTTTAACTCTCCTTGAGTTAAAATCATCATTAACTAAGGTTTAAGGCCCATCCATCAATTTCCTATACTGAATGATTTATTAAAGCCCAACATGGTCTAACCTTTCATTCATTAAACATGTATCGGACTTAAATCACCCGTTATCCTTCACTTATTACTTTATTAAAGCTCTTCATTAAATTTCGTCCTATCGGGACATTATACCATATCAATCCTTCATATCGGGACTTTAAAACCCCTTCAAAACCTTCATTATCCTTTATTTAACCCATAAGCCGTGCATTAAACCTTCATCGTTGGACTTATATATAAATCCCATATACCACACCTAATACTTTATATACTAATTACAAAGGACATATACGCAGCCATACCTTTTCTGCCCTGGTATGATTTTGGTGCATTTCCCGAGGTTTACCTTTATAGTAATCAACAATCATTTCTTTGCGGGTCACATTACCATGTGTTCCCCATCTCCTTCAATATGCGATTAACCTCTGGATTACAAATAAAATTAACTATGCTTCATTTCCCTATCGAATCGACTCTCATCAACCCTTTGCATAATCACATGTCGCATGTATTAAATCCAAGGTATATTCCTTTAAATATTGCGATCCGATCACATCCCCATCGTTGATCCACCTTCCGATCCAACAGTCCTTAACTCTCCCGATCTCCAAAGCTACTCTGATGGTTCTCTACCATTGATTTGCACTTAGCAGATCCAACAGTTCACAATAATTTCGGGATGATAACAAGCCCGACAGTTATTCAGCTATACGGACCCTATGGAAAAAAATGAGTTCACAATCTAATAAAGTTCAGGTCTGGCTTCTCAATTAAACCCCCATTACTTTAGCACCCTATGTCCATCTGATGGCGAGATCTCTCCTTCACTGATGTGATTTAATCCCGACTGTTGATCATAAAGATCTAACGGCTATGATTCGCCCATACTCCATTTCTTCCACCTTTCTCTATACTTAGATTTTTTCACATTTCTTCAGTTTTCTGTGGTTTTGGATTTTCTTCAGGGTTTCGGCCCTTAGCTCTTCTGCTGCTTAATTCACTTCCAAGGTTGATTTATGCACATTCTCCTTTGATCTCTGCCTCTACTGAGCTTTAAATTGTCTTATAATGGATTCAAAGATCCATCGTGATCCTCTGTCACGTTCTCCTCTTCTCTCTGTTTCTTGCTGAACTCCACCTCTTTGCATTCATTGCACTTCACCTGCATAAATATATATATGAAATCCTCTGCTACACTCAATCTATCATTCAACACTCAATCATGCATTTATACAGATTTTAATCACTCTCTGTATATATAAACACAACAAATAATTACAGATTGAGACTCTATCTCTCAACCTAATTTTATAATATCAGTGGCCTCTGTTTACATTTTTCCCATAGGCTCAAAACCACACCCTAGCTTAACCAGCTAATTATCTGACTTTCTAACCTATCTAACCCCCCGTCTTTGCCTTTTAGGCTTACATTTATACATAAGGACTCTAAAACCAATCCCTGGTTTAGATCCATGAATTCTTAACAAAATTCATAAATCTCTTCCTTGTTCCTAAAACTCCTCTCTAATCCCTAAATTCATGAACTGACTCCTAATTTAGGATTTACAATCAATTCTCAAATCCCTCAATCTCTCAACTATCCTAAATCTCTCATGTTCTCCTATATTCAAGAACATTTACAAATATGCAATTAATTCCCTACTCTAGCTTCTCTCATTAAAATCACTCAAAACATTAATAATTACATTTAATTCCCTCTTAGGAACCCAAATTCCTTGAAAAAATAATACCCCTATGTCTACTAGAATACAATGAGTCTTCTTGGCCTGAATGCTCCTGCATCAGACTCCCCAAGTAGAAAATTTCCATGATCTCTTGATCATGTGTCTTCATAAGTTGATTGAAAAACCTCCAGGGTCCCAAACTTTAGTTTGTAGTTGCCCAAATGCTTTGCTCGTTTGTTGTTTTCTGCTCTGTCTTCCTCTCCTTGTCAATCAGGTTCATACTTTGATTGATCATTCTCCCTACTCATGTTAATCTCCTCCATATGAAATGTTTCATCATTAGCTACCAAATTTCTTCAATATCTGTGCCCATCACATCTTTTGACTGGTCTACACTTTACCTCCTACTTCTATTTCTTTCTCTTTGCTTCAGGTTGTTGTTGCTGTCCACTAACTCTTCAAACTATTGTAGGTTATTTTTACTTACTTTGACTCCTATGCCAACTGCCTCCCTTTCATCCTTACCCTCTTTCATAATTATCTCTTTCTACATTGAATCATGATTGTCCAACATTCTCTCCAGAAATTGAACATCTCTGTTCCATGGATTAAGTTCTTCCATAGAATTTTCTTCTTCCATTTTTATTTGGCTGCTCACTTGTGCCAAAATTCCTCCAGGATCTGCAACTAAACCTGCACTCATAAGACACTTGTTAAAATAAAAATCATAAGGCTTTTGTCCCTTATCTCCCTTTGGCAACAATTTAGTTTGTTGCTTTGTTTTCTCTTCCTCTATCATCACATCAGTATGTTGATTTTAATTCTAAGCAGAATTCATGAGACTGTTAACTAGTCTCTCCTCCACACCGTCTATTCTAAGGATGTCTTTCTATCCCTGTCCACTGTAGTGAACTCCTTCATTCTCGTTCAATTCTGATTTTACAACCTGAACACTTACTTTTTTGTCTTCTAACCTTTTTTCCAAAATACTTAACTCCTCCCACAAATTTTCCATCTAGCTTGGAATTTCTCCCAAAATTTCTATACAATCCTCCCTATCTTCTTATTTGTCACAAGCATAACTTATTGACTCTATTTCTTCATTCTCGACTAAAATAAAATTCTGATTCTCTATCCCTTTGATATTTTTAGATGTTTGTCCATCACTCTCCCTTTGATCATTTAAGAAAATCAATTCCTTGTTATTCTCTTCAAAAGAAAATTTCTTATCATAGGCCACAACTGCCTCATCTCTACTAAAGATATTTCCTCCATTAAGCATGTAAATTATGAACTCCTTTTGTTGTAATAACTCAAATTGATCTTCATTTGAAAGACAGTCATCATCATACTTTACCTGGCAATTTTCAGCTTCATTCAAGACATTTTCATAAAATGGTTTATCTTCTGTAATACCTGCATTCATACACAACCTATCAGTTGTAAAACCATGAGACCTCATCGTCTCATTTGATGATTCAATCACCAATTCCTCCTGTTGTTCCAAGTTCTTTACATGACTTAGAAATATTTTGATGGTCTTCTCCTCAATCTCATCAAGTCCTTTACTTGATTGCTTGATATCCTTTCCTACTTCCTCTTTTAAAACAAAATTTAGATTCTTCCTGTCTTCTTCCATGTTTATGACAATATCAGCAAATTTTCCTTCTTTACATGTTTCACCTGCAAACATAAACAAATTTTCAGAGTTAAAATCTTGTGATCCTTTGATCTCACTTGAAGTTTCAGTCTTCAAGTCTTCATCTTCACCTAGAACTTCGCCCTGCTCTGGTTCACAAATGGATACTTCCATTTCCCACTCAGCTTCTCTGAGTTCTTCAGATCTCAATTGAATACCCAGTACCTATTCAAGCTTCATCAACTCTTCTGGTAATTGCATATTCACCTGCTGACCTCCCTTCTTTTGTAGCCTCCTTTGTAGTTTATGCCACCTCACTAGCTTCTTCCTCAAGACCCAACCTTGTCTCTAGTTTTCCTCACGTATCATTATCAATACATTGAGTTATTCTTTCATTTCTACCATCTCTTTGTCAAGCTCCTCTTGACTCATCCTCGTGTAATTTGCCTTGGCATCCTCTTCTTTCATCTTTCCTCTTCTGTTGCCTTCTTCAGAACCTCTATTACGACTATCAGTAGCCATCTTCTTCTCTATCTTTGTGAGCTCCTTACTCACTTACTATGACCTTCATTAAAGCCTGTACAACAACAAGTCCTCCCTGCTGCCACTTACCTCACCAAGCTCTCCTCACTTAGCCTTTTGGTAAGCGATTGGTTCTCTATCTCTAGAACCTCCTTTAAGCACTCTTCTCTGCTCCTTTAGGCTTCAACTCATCTACACCTTCTCAAGAACACAACTGTCCTCTTGTATTTCAATCACCATGAAATACTTGGTTCTGACCACTTCTTCTTTTGCTCAGAAAGTATTACTAGCTTCCTTCATTACCTTGGAAATTCTACCCACATCCTTTTGTGGGATTTCTTTTTGTGATTTGCAACAATATCTCTATAGTAATAAGTCTTCCTCTTGCTACATATGTCTTACTAAGCTTCTCTCCTTTGTGCTCAGTCTTTCAACATCTCTCTGGTTCTTTCCTTTGGAACCAATCGACACTCCTTGCCCTTAGGCTATTGCTACAATCTTCTCACCTCCTTATGTTGTTACCTACGCATCAATATAAAATCCACACATTCTCCAATATTCAAATCAGATCAAACAAAACATGTCATCTCACCTTCAAGATCTCTGCATGATCTTGTTCCACCATTTACGTATACTATGAATGGATTGTCCTCCTTTTCTTGCATCTGCAAATTATGCTACACATCATCTCTGTGTGCTCACTGTTCATCAGTTTAAAATCTAATCTCCCTTGCCTGCATATACATCTGAAAACACAACTCTGTTCTAAGTCCTTTTCTACAGTACTCTCTTATTTTCTTTTGCTATCAATTGTTCCAATAACAATTATGCTCTGATACCAAATGACATAGAGTTACCCTTGCTTTACCCACAGTTTACATGTATTATGCATACATCTTGTTTATCCGAGGAATTTTAACTCTCCTTGAGTTAAAATCTTCATTAATTAAGGTTTAAGGCCCATCCATCAATTTCCTATACTAAATTATTTATTAAAGCCCAACATGGTCTAACACTTCATTCATTAAACATGTATCGAACTTAAATCACCCATTATCCTTCACTTATTACTTTATTAAATTCCTTCATTATATTTCTTCCTATCAGGACATTATACCATATCAATCCTTCATATCAAGACTTTAAAACCCCTTCACAACCTTCGTTATCCTTTATTTAACCCATAAGCCGAGCATTAAACCTTCATCATTGGACTTATATATAAATCCCATATACTGCACCTAATACTTTATAAACTAATTATAAAGGAAATATATACGCAACCATACCTTTTCCACCCTGGTACAGTTTTGGCACATTTCCCGAGGTTTACCTTAATCACAATCAACAATCATTTCTTCGCGGGTCACATTACCATGTGTTCCCCATCCCCTCCGATATGCGATTAACTTCCGGATTCCAAATAACATTAACTATGCTTCATTTCCCTATCAGATCCACTCTCATTAGCCCTTTGCATAATCGCATGCCGCACGTATTAAATCCAAGGCCTATTCCTTTAAATATTGTGATCCGATCACATCCCCACTATTGATCCACCTTCCGATCCAACGGTCCTTAACTCTCTCGATCTCCAAAGTTGTTCTTACGATTCTCTACTGTTGATTTGCACTTAGCAAATCCAACGATTCACAATAATTTTGGGTTGATAACAAGCCCAACAGTTATTCAACTATACGAACCCGATGGAAATTATAAGTTTCCAAACTAATAAAGTTCGGGTCCGGATTCTCAATTAAACCCCCATTACTTTATCACCCGAAGTCCGTTCGATGGTGAGATCTCTCGATCTCCGATGCGATTTAATCCCAACTGCTGATCATAAAGATCCAACGGCTATGATTTGCCCATACTCCATTTCTTCCGCCTTTCTCTATACTTAGATTTTTGCGGGTTTCTTCAGTTTTATGTGGTTTTGGATTTTCTTCAGGGTTTCGCCCCTTGCTCTTCTGCTGCTTAATTCTCTTTTGAGGTTGATTTCTGTGCATTCTCCTTTGATATCTGCCTCTACTGAGCTTTACCTTATCTTATAATGGATTCAAAGATACATCATGATCCTATGTCACATTCTCCTCTTCTCTCTATGTCTCACCAAACTCCACCTCTTTGCGTTCACTGCACTTCGCCTGCATAAATAAATAAATATAATATATATATATATATATATATATATATATATATATATATATATATATATATATATATATATAGATGCAATCCTCGACTACACTCAATCTATCATTCAACACTCAATCACACATTTATACATATTTTAATCACTCTCTGTATATACATAAACACAACAAATAATTACAGATTGAGACTCTATCTCTCAGCCTGATTTTCTAATATCAGTGGCCTCTATTTACATTCTGCCTGTAGGCTCAAAACCACACTCTAGCTTAACCAGCTGATTGTTTGACTTTCTAACCTATCTAACCCCCCGTCTTTGCCTTTTAGGCTTACATTTATACATAAGGACTCTAAAACCAATCCCTGGTTTAGATCCATGAATTCCTTAACAAAATTCCTAAATCTCTTCCTTGTTCCTAAAACTCCTCTCTAATCCCTAAATTCATGAACTGACTCCTAATCTAGGATTTACAATCAATTCTAAAATCCCTCAATCTCTCAACTATCCTAAATCTCTCATGTTCTCCTATATTCAAGAACATTTACAAATATGCCTCACAATATTCAATTAATTCCCTACTCTAGCTTCTCTCATTAAAATCACTCAAAACATTAATAATTACATTTAATTCCCTCTTAGGAACCCAACCTCCTTGAAAACATAATACCCCTATGTCTAATAGAATACAGTGAGTCTTCTTGGCCTAAATGCTCCTGCATCATGAAGTGATATAAAACCCTGATATATGAGACACGAAAAATAATGAAGGACTTCTACATTCTATAGTAATAAATTTAGCATATATATATATATATATATATATATATATATATATATATATATATATATATATATATATATATACACACATAGTATGAAGTCTACAGAAGTCAATAAACTTGACCTACGTGTGAAAGATATCAGTAAAGAAGCTACATATTTGATTGGTCATATTAAGTAAAAGGAAAGTTGTAGACAGTAGTAAGGTCACATCATTATGACAGTGATCAATGCAAAATAATTATATTGACATTCATTATAAGTCAATTTTTGAAGAGAAAGTTTAGGTAATTGTCACATATGCTTCAAGGATTTATGTGGGACCTGTGTATTTCTAGTAGTATTCTATTAACATTGAATAAAATTGGTAGCCCAAGAGGTTGTATGTAGGGTCACGATATTGTGCCAGACATCTTTTGAATGAAGCAAATATGTTCCATCATGGGAAAGGATTACTGTTAAAACAAGATATGTTTTTCTTGACAACCATTCCTAGGTATATGGTATATCATTGCAGATAGTTCTCTAGAATTGTACATCATCGATAATCAAGCAGAAGAACTATATTATACTAAACCTGAAGCAAGAAAAGGTAAGGAGATAAATATAGTAAAGAATCTTTTGAGTTGATGTACACCTCTAAGGAAAAATGATGAAGAAACCATGGCACCTGGAATAACAAGCCACTACAACAAAGGTATGTAACACTAAAGTATGTATGGCATATTAAGGATCCAACATGAAATTGTAGGGTAGGCCCAAGCTTATACATCTAGGGCTTGTTGTTAAATCTATTATGGTAAAACCATCGTCCTATGGAAACCCTAACCCTTGGTCTTTAGGGTTTGTGCACAATCTAGGGCTCATGTCCAATAGGCATGGACAAGGTTGATAATTTATATATGGATCCCTTGGTCTAGGGTTGAATCTTGAAAACCCTAGGAATTCAACCACTAAGTCTCATGGTAACCCTAGATTTACAAATTGACATCATGTTTTATTATTGTATACTTCACTTGGGTGTACTTGTCAATGACTGATGTAGGTACATGAAGTAAAGAAATAAGGATAAGCAACTCCTTTATTTTGGTAAGCATAATGGAAGAAGGGAATTGCAAGGACCCTTGGATCCTTGGGCTCTCTGATGTATAAATATATATTCATGGTATAATTATGGGACTGTGGATGCCTGAAAAGAATGAGTAGTGGCATATGATAGAATTCATAAACCTAATATAGTATTCATCTAAGTGATATAAATATTTTTTCTGCAAGAAAATAATAAGGATCATTTTTGGATCATCCTTTGTAATTTCATTGAGTGACTTCTTAAACTTGGAAGAATGACCATGACGATTTTTATTGATTATATATGTTTTTGGAGCAGGCTTCTTAATAAGATTTTTGGTTCAATTGCAACAGGATGGATCTCATTCTGGAAATGAGGAGAAGGGTGAAATGACTGGATGAGATATGTTCTGGTGGAGACTCTGATGAAGATTGAAGGAAGACTATGATTCTTCCTAATCTTGATATATGAAGAAGATTTTCCTTAAGAAGGATATGATAGGGTTGTTTCCTTGGTAATTGGTCTGAGGAGCTGATATTCACCATGATGAGATATATCATAGTAGGTTGTAGATGATTTAATGATCATGTTAAAGAGGGAGTCATGTTCAAGTTCGATGATGATTAGCTCCAAAAAAAAGAGCCATCATGAATAGGTAACTTTATTTTGATCTTAATTTTGATTTTTGAACTCATCTTCTTGAGTTGAATCAAGGCTACCTAAAGAGGGTTGTATAAAACTGACAACTAGTAATCATGTGATTGGATAGAATATCCTTAAATAAGCATGACTTGAAAGAGGTAGTTGTATGAAGGATAAATAGATGTGAACTAAAAGATCGCTTTCTGAGGAAGAAAAGGGATGACATGATTGTTGGCTCAAGTCTATGGTTTGTTGAAGGGAAGTGATGTATAATATGTCATAGACCATATCAAAAGGCTATGAAGAATAACGGCTCTATTTGCAGTTTATTTATAACATGATGATGTTGGGGTATGTAAGATTCAAAGAAAAGCTTGCATATGTGATGATAATGATAGAGCCCTGAGAGATACTATCATAGTAGTTGATGATTGACACTTCTCCCTAGTTGAGAGGGAGCTCCTCCCTAGTTAAGACGGAGTTACATTTATAGTTATTTGCTTCATGTTTCATGCACTAGAACAGGACTAACAGTCATAAGTCTTAGTCAAGGCCATGAGGAGAGAATGGTGTCTAGAGGATTGGGTAAGCTTTGGAATCTAAGATAGGAAGTAGTCTTGTGACCGATACTCTTTGAGGATGAGGTCGGGCATCCAATAGGTAAGTGTAGTCAAAGAGGAAATTCCATGAGTATGTGTAAATCCAAGACATGAATGGTCCTAGAAGGACATACCTTGTGAAAATTCATTTGGGGTATGTGCCTTAAGAGATAGTGTGGTGTCCCACGTAAAACCTCCCAGCATTATGCTTTGATCTATTGAGAGATAAAGTGTGTTATTCAAGGTCATTCTATGTTGGAAATGTTGGTTGTATATTGATCATAATTTTAATGCTTAATATATCTTACCAACCTAACTCTTCATATGAGAATAACTCAATAGAAGTATTGTCCTTCTACCTATGGTTAATTATGAATACCTCCCTAGTTAAGAGGGAGTTTTGAAATGTAACTAGTGTCGGTCTTCATAATTTTTCTTGAGCCATGACTTGATGTAATTATTGTTGTACTTGTCATAAGAAAAGAAAAGGAAATTTATTTGTAAAAATAAAATTTATTTTATTGAAATGGGTTTCTTTCCCATCATGTCGTGGTCCTAGGTCAAAGCACCCACTGAGTTCTCTAGGGGTCTTGTTGTCAAGTCAAAGAGTTAATGTCATGATGTATTAGCCCTTGGAGGGCTCATGAAATAAGAAAAGAGAATTAATTTTGTATTTTGTGGAGTCTAGAATCCTCTAAGTGATGAGTCGGCCATCCCCCCTTCAAGTTGGCCTAAATAGGTCTAAAGGCTATAAAATGAGACTCGCTCACCTCATTTTGTACACACATCCAACAAGAAAGATATATGAACTAAGTGAAGTTTGATCCAGATATAAGAGGTATGATTTATTTGTGAAATTTAGAGAGGCTATTTTGAGGCCAACTAAATTGATAAGGAAAGAGGTCTTTATCTCTACCATTCATATGTGTGATTTTTGGAGGAGAACCTAAGGTTTCCTCAATCTAGTTTTGCATTGATGTATTTGGGTTTGGCTGACTCATCACTTGGGATTTTGGTCTTGGGTAAAGGTATTGGAAGTCTTCATTGAAATTCTATAAGAAGATATTTTTGCAATTTTTCCTCTCTATGAGGTTTTGGCCCTAGCTAGCAGCCTACATTTGGTGTTCTTGTGTTTTTATTGTGATCTTCTTATCGGAATTTGCCTTGATGATAAAATATAAATAAATGATAATAATAATGTCACAAGAAATGTCATGGACTAAAGAGAAATCAAATTTAAAATAACCCTAACAATTATGCCCTAGATTTCTCCACACGGTGCACAACATTAACATCAATGAAATATAAAGTTGATATCTGATGTACAACAATGGAACACACTCATTTTCAGTCATAATGATGCTCAACCAATAACTAATCACTCTTTCTTCGAAATATCCAACGACTTAGATCAACTTAATTCGAGGGTGGAGATTAGATTTAGGTTTAGAGATGATGGGATTTTAATGACCTCACTTGCATCCAATAGATCCAAGGTTAGAGGTTAATCCAAATCTAACAATCCAAATTATTTTTGGGCTTAGATATGTTAACCTATTAATGAGGTCACTAAAATCAAAAAGTTATAATGGTAGAGATTGATCACAACTTGAAAATCCAAATAAATTTCAAACTTAAAGATGAGTAGAAGTTAACCATGAAAATTAACCCTAATAAATCCAATGGTGGAGGATGATGATAAATTGACAGTCTATATATTTTTTATGATCAAAGGTGCTCACTATATAATCAACCAACTTCAATGTGAAGGATCTAGCGATGGATATTTCTCTCAATCCAATACCTCAGAATGTCTTCGGCCTTAGAGATGATCACACAATAACTATGTATCTTATATTGTGTCGACGCGTGTTGACCACCTATCCACATATCAACTTAGCTTACACTTGGTGACCCCATATTACCATTGATGTCATACATACAAATTTTTCAAATTTCATCATTTTTACAAATTTCTCGTGTTTTTTTTCCTACTTATGTTAATAGCCCTTTTTACAAAAATTCTTATATACACAAAATTTGCAACTATGTTTCTACAATTAATCCTTTTTTTTAAATAAATCCAAGCCCTCGAACACCAATTTGATTCATATACTAGTCAACTCACTATTTTGAGCAATTTATCCTTTGAAATCTCACCCAAAATTAGGAAATTTCACCCAATTTTTATACTTCCCTTGATGGTTGACTCTATAATTCTAGAGACTAGTTCCATATACCAATTCTAAGGCTACAAAAAAAATATGTGTGCCTTTTGAATCCCATATGCTCTTCCAATTTTACCATTCCTCATATATGGTCAAATTTATGAATTTCTCTATTTCTTCTCCTCAAGGAATTCTATCGAATAATTAGCATGCTAGCTACAACTCTTATTCTATAGGAAAATTTCTAACCCATACAACCTGACTATTGAAATATTCAATATGATACCACTTTGTAACATTCCCATCCATCCAATATGTAGCACATTACTACGCACACCATCTCTCTTACCGTAAAATTTGAATTCCTTTAGACTTGGTTAATGTAACCTTTGACACCATGAAGACTTATGCCCACCAAGGCTCTAACCTCAACTAGATTATAATAAACACCATGTAACTCATCCATGTCACTTTACCACATAACATACCTCAATTTATGTACCCCTAATACAATAATTCCAGTGTATTTATACCTACCTAATACATACTAAAATAATATATAACATGTAGCATGATTAGAATAATAATATGATTATGCATAGAAAATAGAAACATGAATAACATATATATATAAAAGAAGAAACACAATAGTGACACATATAAATGCATAACTTAAACACTTATTTTTTATAATTTACCAACTAGTTGTAGACCTCATACATTCCATCTAGCTATAGGCCTCATTTTTTCAGTACTCATAGCAATGGGTCACCCCTAAGATAGGTCTATGACTCCACCAAGAAAAGGCTCACTTAGAACCAACTATGGTCATGTAGTCAACACTAACAAGATAACAAGACAAGGTACCCAACTCCAGTAGCCTCCAACCTAAAGTCTCTTGTCCCCGATCAACATACATAACCCAAGGTAGTGCAACCTATTCTCTACACTCATAGTCCCTCAAGCTATGCCACTACCCCTAGAGGGATTTATTACATGACATCCAAGGAGCCGCAGGGCCCCATGGCTTCTAATATTTCAGCGACCTTAAGAGTCTCCAAGTACCATCCAAGCCTCACACCAGGGAAACATGTCCTTAAACTTCTTCCTCCAAGGCTTTAGCCTTCACCAAGGAAACCCAAGGAGAAGTGTGTTACATAAACCTAGGATCCACAAGGTGGTAGTATTCAAATGTCTCTAGATCTCCCCAAAGAAATAACCATAGTCCATGATAAAAATTGGTTGAGAAGAATGGAAGGAATGATTATAATTACAATAAATTCACACATTTGATATGCATGAGCCACTTTTGGCTATCAAGGAGCTCTTTCTCCCACTTTTTGGAAATTTGAGGTAAAAAATGGCTTTGTTCTTTCAATCTAATATTTGGCTTAAGCCCCCATCACTTAGCTCAAGCCGCATTTCCCACCCATTTAGTCCTAGCCCCCCAACTCTCTTGTCTAACATGGTTTGTAGTAGCAGTGTGTTTAAATTAATATCCGTGTAACTGCATATTCACATATCTAAGCTCACTAAAAGTTTAGCACAAACATTCACTGGCATTGAATCAGATAGGCTTGTTAGTGTCAGTATTTTCATCCTGCCATCAGTGATCAAAAATCCTCTTCCCATATCATTTTAAGCGTCGGATTCAGAAATTTTTTATCATTCCACTAGGTCATGCAAAAAAAAAAATTAGTCATTGATGGTAGTCCTTGTCCAAAAGCATCACGCTTCCCTAAATGTGATTACTTTCTAGCATAGTTTCATATCTTGTTGACTAGAAATCCTCCATAAAGTTATTTTTATCATGCCATTTGTATCAGTCATGAGGTCATTATGTCATCTTGAAATTTAGTCCTTTAAGCTCTCATTAGGTCTTTAGGGTTTTTCAAAGTTTCATTAGGTCATTAGGGTTGTCAAGGTTCCATTCCATTGCATAAGACCAGCAAGTAAAGGGTGATCAAATAACATCCCTTCACCATGTGAAGATGATTTGTAAAGAGAAATGCTTATTTCATTATGTAATTTTATGTCTTTCAAATGTAGTAATTTCACCATCCCAAGCTATTAACTCAGTGTTCCAAATATGCCAGACCATCAAAAGATCAATTTTTCAAAGGAAATAGTCAAGTGAAAGGGTAAAGTTTAAAAGGGATAAATGCATGCCAAAGGTAGTTGTTTTTTCCCAAGTGTGCCCAAATCATCATTTTCCACAAGCACCAAACCCTAATTTCCTCACCCATTGAGCTAGGGTTGGCTATGAAATTAGGGACATATGAGTATATGAGACATAAGGGAGGTCCTTTCAGCGAGTATGAGGCCATTCCAACTCATACACATCATGTCTCCATCATTTTTCAATAAGACATTCCAAGGGACAAATCATTTGCCACAGATAGGGTCGTTTTTCTTCAAACTATCTTTTTGACCAAACAGGGAAGAATTTAGAAAATGTTAAAGATATTTTTGTCCACAATAGGCCAAGGAAGAAAAACTTCCTTCACTTTTTACACAGGTGTCATGGTATTAGAGAAATGTCAAAAATACAGTTGCTACAAGAGAGTTGTTGCACTTCTGGCGTGACCTTGGGAAAATCAAGATTTCTCCTAGCTAGAGTGACCAAATGACTTGTTTCCTGATTCAAATTATAACTAGACATATATAGCTTTCAAACGATCTATCATGAGCTCAATTTGGAGTTGAGGAAGTCCTCCAAAGTTGACTGAAACAACACTCTGCATTTTGGCAGCCTCATTCTGCACATTTTGACCAGTCTTACAATATTGCGAGTTTGATAGGGAAAATGAACTGAAAATTGACAATTGAAGATGTTCTAGAAATTAGTCTCGACAAGATTTCCAACGAGCTATCCCACGCCTAATTTGGACATTGGGAAGGTATGCCAAAGTTTCCTGAAAGTGGCGTTGCACGTTTAGGAAGTGGCGCTACGCATTCAGGAGGTGGCATTGCGCATTTCGGTTGGCGCTGCGCGTTGAGAAGAAGGGCCATAAAGCCCTAAAAACTTCAAAAAACTTCAAAATTTCTTTCTCTCACCTGCCTACAAGTAAGTTGAAATATCTATAGTGTTTTTTTTTGCATATCCACATCATAATCATCATTTTCCTTGAGAAACATGAAACCCTAAAATCCCCCTTGTATGCCTAAAAACCCTAAACTATCATTGTTCCTCCTATCACTCATTACAGCTCTAAAAACCTATCCCTATTTCCTTATCCCCTATCCCTTTGTCCCTTTATCCCTATTTCATATTTCTCATCCCTTTTATCCCTCTTCCCCAAGGGAAATTTCTCAAAACAAGTCTTCCCTCTCATTTCCTAAATCCTTCATTCATTTCCTAGCCACAAGCTCATCTCCCTTCCCCTCATTCCTAAAACACTTTCACTCATTCCCTCCATACAACCTCAACTTTGCAAACATGGACAAGGAATACCTTCCAGCAGTGCTCAGGTGAAGACAGATGAGGAGGCCAAGGAGACAAGAACTACTGAGGTGCTCATTTACATGACATATTAGAGAGGCACTACGAGATTATTTGCAGCAGATAGGTAATTGTTTTCTCCATAAGGTGCGGAAGGGGCCTTTCCTTCTTCATCAACCCATAGGAAAATTCTAGCTCCACAGTGTGTGGAATGGATTTACCTTCTCCATCGACATAGCAGGTACAAGTGCAGCAGCTGCACAAAGGAAAAGAGAAAATGTCGGATGATGATGAGGGGGAAAGAGACTTTGATCTATCAAAGCATGATGAATTTGAGGAGCATGACACTCAAACCATTGATTTAGAGACTCAGGATGAAGAAACAATCAAATACATCATCATATAGGAAAAGGAGGCTCAAGTCCAAGCACTGGTGGATAATTTAGAAAGGGCCAAGTATGTCATCACATACTTGGAGAAAGAAAACAAATAGTTGAGTGACAAACAAGTCCTCATGGAGTTGGAAGTGCTCAAGGCAAAACTACAAAGTGGAAAAGAAACACAACTCACTTTGACCCCTACTTAGCAGGAAATTGAAAATGATAGAGAAACTTGGCTTGAGAGAGTCAACTTGCACCTTCATAAGCTCCTACGAAAGGCCAACAGAGACAATCAGATGATCGTACACATGGCCTATCATTACAAGACCCGAAACAAAATTTGCAACATAAGAATTAAGAAGTTGAAAGCTAGGTTAAGGCGGGCCTTGAATGGCAAGAAAGAGGAGGATAGACTTAAAATGTTGGTTGAGGCTTCCTTGCCTCATCAAATCACATGATGGTGGTGCTTCACACAAATTTTGGGCAAGTTTTGGTCAAATTTTTCCATTTGCAAATTTTGAATTTTAATACACAGGAACACTGCCCGGTGGCGCTACGCTTTTCCTAGGGGCAGTCAATGAAGGAATGAATTACATTTTTGGATTCATAATGATCATGACATGCACCCTAGAAATTTTCAGAATTGTTGGAGCAAAACATGTCCACCAAAAGGTCAAAAAACACCCTAAAAATGATCTTTCTGCCACTTTTTGCACACACAGAAGCAGTCTTGGGAGAATCAAGTTTTGAGGGGTCAAATTATCTCCAAATATAGAAATTATAGGTGTGCTAGAAGGTAGACTTGAAGACCTTTCCAATGAGCTATCATGGGCTCAATTTGAATGCCGGGAAGGCCTTCAAAAGGGACCTGAAAGTGGTACTGCCCGTTGAGCCAGTGGTGCTGTGTGTAGAGCAAATTTTTCTCAGTGTGATGTAGGAAAGTGTTCCCTCTGCGGATAGAGGAAACCCCTCTAGCCCTAGAGTGGGTCTAGTCATAGCAAGGAAAAAACAACAATTTATTCCCTTAAATATTCATCGTTCGAGGCCTACCTCAAACCGGTGGTTGATGAAGTTCCGTTGCGTTGCTCCATCTTCCGTTTCCTTCTCTTGAGAGAGTAATTGACCTGAAACAACACAAGACAATGACAAAGCACATAACCAAGAAACAAAAATGATCTATTTATTCACAAAGTCAAGAAGTCATGAGCTATAAAGTAAATTACATACAAGACATAGGAAATCATCATTGATTGTACTAATAATGAAACAAGAGTAAGCTTACAACCAGGTCTTGACGTCGCACGCCTTCTCGGAGGGTCCAACCAGTGTGTTTCTCCAAGAATTCACTCTCAAAGATGGGTCTCCCAAATAGAAATATCTCTCTCTCTCTCTCATTCACATGCTTTACACAAGATTAAGGGCACTCCATATCTTCTTGCAAACTATAAAGCAATCCCACACTTGTCACACTCACACCAACTATCTATCAAACTCAAAAACAGCAGCAACACTATGCAACCAAAAGAACTAGCAGATGATAGAAATGGTGAGTGATTTTATAGGAGAAGGAGTCTCCATGAAATGAGGGAGATGGAGCTTATCCTCAAGACAAACAACATGAAAGACAGAACTACCATGCCAGAGGGAGGAGGGCGACCCAATCTGACCCAACAACCAGGTCTAGAGACATCCAGAAGGCCGACTATTGAAACGAATTTTCCCAATCTGGATCGTCATGAGTTTATAACTAAGATTTAGTGCAAACATCGCTAGTAAGCAATGTAATCAGTCAAAACGTCGTGAAAGATACCAAATAGACTCGCACCGGAGCATGAAATATGATCGTCGTGGGAATCAGATGTACTCCCACGAAGGAAGCGTGAATGTACTGATTATGACCATTGTTTATCGCATGTATTTAGCTAATAGTCACGACGAGGCAGAAAACTTAGGAAAAGTGGGTCAATTGGAAACATAAGAGAGCACTTTTTTAGTATGAGCATGCTTTACTGGGTACATGACATAGTAGAAGGACTGGGGTGAAGGCAGTGACAAATTACTGTGTAACATATGCCCCCTAAAGTATGAAGCCCGAGAGAGTGGGAGGGGTGAAATGCTTTATGAAACTGTCTGAGCTGAAACACCTTCTAGAAGAACCTGCAGACGCAATGTTATAGACATTTTTGTGCCTCGCAGCATGGAGCATGAAATGTCAATAAATACAGGGATCCTCAGTCCCTAAACATGTTGTTCTTACCCCTAAAATAACAAGGTCATCAAACAACAGCACTTCCAATCAGTTCTCCACCTGAAAACACTTCAAAACAGGTTATTTTTGGATCATGTCAGCTGCTCCACTGAGCATCTGCGCTGGAATGCAACTGCTCCTCCTTGTACCTGCGCTGGAAGTCAAATATAATGAAGGCTACCTGCGCTGGGCGAGATTGGCCAAGTGGCACAGTCATTCTGCAAAGTGTCAACTGCCCAGGAAGCTTCCAAACTGACACTTGGTTCATGAGATTCGCCCTGTGATGCGTAAGAGGTACTTGATCACCATGTGTAAGCAAGGATCTCCAAGTGGACTCAAGAACTGAAGATTAACTGAAGAGGGAGAGGACACTAGTCAGCTCTATGCCAGCCTCAAGCTGACTCATCCTCTCTTCTTCTCTCCTATATATAGAGCTCTTCTATGAGGTCTAAGGAGGCTGGAATTTTGTGTAAAGGAAGGAGGTGCTGTTGGTTTACAGTTAGAGCTATTGGGTGATTGTTTTACTAGAGGTGAAGAGGAGAGTTCTTGCTGCTGGGGAGGTGCTGCTGGATTGGAGCCATCAATGGTTGTAACCTTCTCAGAACCCTGTTACTTCTATCAATAAAGTTTTGCATGTTCTCCTATATACTTGTATTGCATTGATGTATTGTATTTACTTGTATATTTGATTCACTCTAATCCATGCATCAGTTATGAGTACATGTATCTTGTAGTTTCCTCTCTTGTTCTGTGCAGGATCTGTGTGTAGCTGGACCGGCAAAGAGAGCAAGGAGCTGGGAACAAGAGACAAAGAGAGAGGATAAGGATCGACTAAGCGAAAGACACCAGGTTGGTTAATCTTTTCTTCCTTCTCTCTGTACTTTCATAAAGGAAAATATCAAAGCTTTACTTTCAGTTGTTGCTAAAGACTGTCACCTTTAGAGTAGGGATAGGGTCATCCGAGTCGGATACTTTTCCCCACTACAAACTGGCGACTCCGCTGGGGAAAAATTGGGAGAACATCAAAGTTTAATGGTAGCAAGTCACTCTTGAACATGACACTTTTCCTCCGTACCACATCGGGTTGGGTTGTTTCATTCACCGGTCTCATCACCATGGTCCTCGCCAAACCATCCACATTTGGGGTAATGCTACCGATCCATCGCATCAGTGTCGTTATATGTTCAAGAGGGGTCATTCTGAAAGTGTCAACCGTGTCCCATCCACTGCCATACATTATCCTTCATCCATTCATGATCGCCACCCTGAATCATATGTCACAGTTTGTTTTCACCTCCACTAAAATCATTAGCTCCGTTCCGTGTCATTGATGTGGGATTCATTAAGGCCCTCCTTTGACGGATCGCTTCTTGTCGACTTCAGTTCATTATCCAAGAAGTCGATCTAGGAACACCCCCATCAGTACTTTGAAGCTTGCATGCCTCAATGGCAAGTTTCTCACTTCCGGCGACAGGTATACATCAATGACCCTCGACCAGAAGATTTTGCGTGGCGTTCGACGCCAAGTCCTTTATTCACGCCACGTGAATTGTACTGCAGTACCTTGAGGGTCATTATCATTATCGGTGATTCCTCTCGCGCTTGTTAACGGTTTTCATTATTGGCCGGTAATCAAGCGATGTCTTTCCATGTTCGACTTCAGCGAAATTCTCACATGGATCGACTTGTACTTAGAGTGAAGATCGAACGAGTTTGAAGACCCCGGATCTAGTTTCATCCATCCGGGCTGCGATATATTTTCAGGAAATATAAAAGCATTTACCATGTACATCATTGCAGCAGATGATCATCCTATTCAAAGGATGATAATTTCAGCAGAAAATTATCAGTCTACCTTCAGACGATCGTCTGTCATATGTACCAAAATGTATTTATAAAAGCTGAGCATGGGAATGCCCGCCTCAGCTAGATCATGAAAATAGAATGAAAAATAATGTATTGTATTGTATTGTATTACAGGGCGCCCCCTCAGCACTGGAATGAACTTCGGACCCTCTAGATAAAGCATTTCACCCGATAAACGGCCTCATACTTTAGGGGGCAACTGTTATAGACATTTTTGTGCCTCGCAGCATGGAGCATGAAATGTCAATAAATACAGGGATCCTCAGTCCCTAAACATGTTGTTCTTACCCCTAAAAGAACAAGGTCATCAAACAACAGCACTTCCAATCAGTTCTCCACCTGAAAACACTTCAAAACAGGTTATTTTTGGATCATGTCAGCTGCTCCACTGAGCATCTGCGCTGGAATGCAACTGCTCCTCCTTGTACCTGCGCTGGAAGTCAAATCTAATGAAGGCTACCTACGCTGGGCGAGATTGGCCAAGTGGCACAGTCATTCTGCAAAGTGTCAACTGCCCAGGAAGCTTCCAAACTGACACTTGGTTCATGAGATTCGCCCTGTGATGAGTAAGAGGTACTTGATCACCATGTGTAAGCAAGGATCTCCAAGTGGACTCAAGAACTGAAGATTAACTGAAGAGGGAGAGGACACTAGTCAGCTCTATGCCAGCCTCAAGCTGACTCATCCTCTCTTCTTCTCTCCTATATATAGAGCTCTTCTATGAGGTCTCAGGAGGCTGGAATTTTGTGTAAAGCAAGGAGGTGCTGTTGGTTTACAGTTAGAGCTATTGGGTGATTGTTTTACTAGAGGTGAAGAGGAGAGTTCTTGCTGCTGGGGAGGTGCTGCTGGATTGGAGCCATCAATGGTTGTAACCTTCTCAGAACCCTGTTACTTCTATCAATAAAGTTTTGCATGTTCTCCTATATACTTGTATTGCATTGATGTATTGTATTTACTTGTATATTTGATTCACTCTAATCCATGCATCAGTTATGAGTACATGTATCTTGTAGTTTCCTCTCTTGTTCTGTGCAGGATCTGTGTGTAGCTGGACCGGCAAAGAGAGCAAGGAGCTGGGAACAAGAGACAAAGAGAGAGGATAAGGATCGACTAAGCGAAAGACACCAGGTTGGTTAATCTTTTCTTCCTTCTCTCTGTACTTTCATAAAGGAAAATATCAAAGCTTTACTTTCAGTTGTTGCTAAAGACTGTCACCTTTAGAGTAGGGATAGGGTCATCCGAGTCGGATACTTTTCCCCGCTACACGCAAGTACCACTGGGATCTCTAATAGTGAAATACATGTAGTCTAGGCATGGGCACAGCCATCCAAAAGACATACTAACTAGGTCTGTGGTATGGCCACAGCCATCCAGCTAGTGAGACCATGATAATGATAAAGGTATGGTCGCAGCCATCCATGAAGACTCAGGTATGGTCACAGCCATCCATCGATCAATCATGTAATCACGAACCACCCTACACAGCCCGAACATGTGTAATCTTAGTTCGGGGTCTTGAAACCCAACCAATCATAGTACAAATTCTAGCATGCGAATAGAGGTGCTGAAGTTGAGCATGATAGAAATTGACTTGATTACCAGTCAATGAGGAAAATTGTTAACAAGTGCGAGAGAAACCACCAATAATGCCAATGGCTCTCAAGGTATTATCTAGTACAATCCACGAAGTGTGAAGAATGAGCTGAAGTCAAACACTCGCGGAATCACCCAATTGACGACCAATGATGAAAGTCAATCGTCAGGTGCGAAGAACCTGCCATTGAGGCATGCAAGCTCTAAGGTACTGAAGGGGATCTCTAGATCAGTCTCCTAATAATGAGTTGAAGTCAACAAGAGACGATCCATCGCAGGAGGGCCATAATGTTTCCCCCATCAATGACATGAGATAAGGAACAAGTGGTAGATGGAAAAATAGAGTATCAGAAGAGGAGGTAAGGATGTGAATTGCAGAAGGATTATACTCTTGAACATGTCGGCGACACAACTCCGGAGGGTGGCAGCATTCAGGTACCAAGGGATTGGAGGCTTGATGGAGACGACGTAGATCATATGGAATAAGGCTAAATGGCAACCCAAAACCTCGGAAGGCCAAATGACGATGTATGGATATCCCAACCTGACAAGAAGCAAAAGTGTTGATGTTCAAGAGTGACTGGCTGCCGCAGGTAACCAATGACAACTTCCAAATTTTCCCCCACCATTGCTAGCAAGTACCCCAATTATTTTTGAAAACAAGCTTGAAGAAGATAGCATATGCTTGTAATATAAGTTTGACCTTCGGCTGAATCCAACTTAGTAATAGTTTAACAAGCCCTAGGGAGGAGAAGCTTGAGTCTCATCATGATGACGAGTCTAATGTTTTTATGGTTTAACGATTCCGACATAGGTAAAACTCGGAGTCTTTTTCATGTTTAGAGAGTTTGAAAAAGACAAGAAAAAGAAAACTCTAGGGGGGTCCTTTTTCATAGATTTGTGTCTCTCAAGCCCGAAAAAGTATAAAACAATACCCAAGAGAACTGCTTGACTATGAGGTCAAGGAGTATTTTTCATGATTAGTGACCTCGATATGAAAAAGTAGAAAAGTGATCAAAACCACGTCATTTCATAACCAATAACGAACTTGAAACGACAAAAGCTCAGCAATCTTTTCACGTTTATACGGTCGGAAAAGAGCTTAAAGCAGACTACCTCTTATTTCATTTAACGAGTTAAAAAGAATAACTCGGCTATCTTTTTGTCTTTTAAGTGAGAAAAGAGATTTAAAGAAGACTTTGTGGATCAAATACATCATAACCTCGCCACCTATATCTCTACACAAAAACATGTCAAACATAAAACTCATTCGACATAAATGATTAATATATGTGGAAATAGAGTTAAAAAACCAAAAACCCTTATTAACCATGCAATAAAAAAGGAGAAAACCCACATTTTAAAGTATAATTTTTTAATTTAAAAAAAAAATACTGTAAAAGGTGGGTTGGGGGGGGATTCATTTGTTTTTACCATTTTCACTTTTCATTTTACCTTTGATCGTTTGGAGCACCAACCTGAGCAAACTTCTCAAGATGATTCCAGCCTCATCCGTCCACGATTCGTCCTGAAACCTTCACCAAGTCAGTAAATTTCTCCTTGCGTTGAATTTTAGTAGTTTTTTCATGTAATTTAGTGCTAGGTAGGTGGTAATCGGCAGATTTTTCAAATTCGAATCCGCCTCTCGGTCGTCGCAGAAAATCCAGTAGGGTCTACGACAACCAAGTGTGATAACACGTAGCACCTTCGGGATCGTCGCGAGAAACTGATGTACTCTCACGACGATTTTGAGAAAAATGAATTGTTGACTCTGCACCATCGCTACTGTTTTGAAAACAGCCGCAATGGGGACGTCAAATTGAATTTTCTTGTAAATTATGAATTTAAATTTATAAATGGAGCTCTAATCCATTTTTCTTATCATGCAGAGGAACATGGCATTTGTTTGGCAGGAATGAACTCACGATATCAACGATGAGGAAGCATTCAATGATGCTAGGTTCCAAAATTCTCTACGGGCTTGCAGGCTACTAAATTTTTTTCTCACTCCACACCTTCGGGCTCAACCGAATTTGCTAGAATTGCTAATTCTTGCTTGGAACCCAACAGACGGAAAATTCATTATCCGTGGCAGAGACATTGAGTTCGATGCTACAGACATATATTTCTTGATCGGATTATCCCGTCGTGGTGAGAGGCTAATTCTAGAGGGCCAATGGGTTGTGGGTGAATCATTAGATATGCTAATAGCACGAGTGTGCTCACGGGCACGCAAATAAAAAAGCGGGAAGGTGGAAATTCCCACAGTAGAAGACTTGATTCTTCGTGCAGTTCTATTTATGGTGACGAGGGTAGCGGGCTCCCAAGCCCAACACAAAGCAACAAAGACCCAACCCCAGTTAGCTCTTGACTACCTCAATTCAACCATGTTCAACTGGGTAAAAGCAGTGACGGCCAACATGAAATGACAACTTACCAACTATCATCGCAGGGAGGCGAAGCAGTTTGGCTACAGGTCTACCTTGATCCCGCTCATGCTAGAGCAGGTGCCAATACTACAGTTGCAGGATATGGACTTGGACAGGCCCAGACCGCGGGAGACTAGGATCACATGGTGGGTGCATGTTATGCCACAAGGGGGTGGCGGACGACCAGTGTCATGGGGGACACTATTCTGTGAGTGGTTGGATTGCTAGATGATCTTCGTCGAGGACTGGCCATATGCTGGTATGGACTTCCGTCAAGACCCTGACATGCAGCTGCCTACTGGCGAGCAGTGGGATCATGGTGGTAAAACACTTGATCACATTATTTCATATTTTGTCTTTTATGATATATTTAATTTTATTTTTTTATGCATATTTCCTAATATTCTATGGTACTTGCAGACGTGGGACTAGAGAGGCCTGTGGGGATAGCTCCAGAGGCCCGAAGGGATCCTCAGGGCATCAAAAAGCTGGCCTTGGCTCCACCGGTTGGCAGTTCAGTGGAGATGCTGGCCCAAAATCTTGAGGGCCTGACGGAGGGGATTCCTAATTACACAAAGATCATGGAGTACCAAATACATACAGTAGGGGTGATACCTAGTGTACACTGACTTTTGAGGTGAGTCACACGAGCGGTGGTGTGCTACAGGGAGCATAACCCACTACAGTAGACGTTTAGGTTTTATTTCCTACTGATTTTTTGAGAGGCATGTGTCTCGGATGTACAGAGAACACTGACTCTATTTGGAAATATACACTTATTTTTTGAGCGCCTCGGTGCGCCACATGAGATATATATATATATATATATATATACATATTCCTATGATTCATCATTATGTTTTGAATGCTTCTATATGCTGTTTTGATTACATGTTGCACAAATGTCTGTCTAATACATGGTTTGCTAATGCATGAGTTAACGTGTTTAATCTTCTTGGAATGTGTTGATATGAGATAAAATCAAAATCTCTTTTTAACAATTTAACACGTAAATACAACCTTAAAATATGATGATCTCTGATGGAATAACGCCCATTAAGTTGGTGGACAACGAGCTAAGAATCCAGATTCACAACCAATGTATGAATACCGAGGTTGATAGCCTCGGTCAGTAACTCAATAATAGCACTATATTCAGCGACATTGTTTGTGGTGCAACCTATAAAAACACCTTGAAGGTCTACTAACTCACCGTGAGGATCATAGACTACCCATGCCGCAGAAGAAAGATTTCGAGTACTGCGGTAGGCACCATTAGCGAAACCAACGTAGGGTGTATCAGACATCTGCATGAAGCAAAAAGATACAATAAGCGGCAATTATGCCTACACACCAAGCCAGACATGAAAACATGCACACAACACATCTGCTGAAAACACACGTATGTACAAATAAAAAATGAATGGGGTTCATGCATAATATTTTTTCAAATAAAGCCCATTTCAGGGCTTATCTAGAGGGTTCCCTTCATAATCAATCAGCTCATAGGCCCCTTTTTACAAAACTCGTTTTACAATATATGGCCCATGCCACATAGGCTTGAATTTTCCTGCCCCCAGCTTATCATTTGCTTGATCATAAAGTAGGACTAAATCTCCTTCAACGAAAGAATGGGGATGGACAGTATGATCGAAGTGAATTTTCACTCTCTTCTTCTATGCTTCAATAGCTAGAGAGGCTAGTCGACAAGTCTCCTCCAGCCGCTCTAGGTAGAGAAGACGTTCTTCTACCGGAGTAGTGTTGGGGAGTAATTTGACAGCTAATTTCAGAGAAGGGATTTCACATTCAATGGGAAGGGTAGCCTCCAGACTGTAAACCAATTGGAATGGATTGAACTCGGTGGCATCCTTTACTGAAGTTCGGTAGGCCCATAAGGTGGAGAACAACATCAAGTGCCAGTTGGACTTGTGCATGCCAATGATGCGTTGAAGCATCCTAACTAGAACTTTGTTGATGGCTTCCACTTGGCCATTGGCCTGGGGATAGTACGGTGTCGAGCTATCATACCGCAAGCCTAGTTGGGTCGTTAACTCAATCATCATATGATTACAAAAATGTTTTTTGTGATTAGTGACGATAGCCTGAGGGACTCCGAACCGTGAAATGACATGATTAAATAAAAATTGTGCCAATGTGTGATCGTCTTTAGATAGTGTAGGCATCGCCTCAGCCCATTTTGTGAAATAATCAATGGCAACAATGATATACCCATGACCCCCCAGTCGAGCAAGGGTTACAGGTCATATAATCAATGCCCCATTTAGCAAAAGGACCAACAATAATGACAAAGTGCAATGGAGCGCGGGGCATGTGCATCTTCCATTGGTAGATTTGGTACTCATGACAAGAGCGGATGACAAGAATGCAATCCTTGAAGATAGAGGGCCAAAAATAACCAGCACAGAGGATCTTCTAAGTAGTAGCATACCCGGACATATGACCACCACAGGCACCAGAATGGTAGTCATTTAGAACTTGTTCGACTTCCTCGAATGTTAAGCATTGGTGGAGAGCAGAGTTGGCGCTAAGACAGTACAGGGTGTCCCTGATAATGCGATAAGGTTGAGAATGGTGGTGAATCCATATCTGAGCATCCTTGGACAAGTCGGGATGAAAAGAGAACCTCTGGAGATAGACAATAATATCCCTGTACCAAGGATCGAGGGTGCTGATCAGGAACAGAGTTTCATTTGGAATATGGTCCTCTAATTGGGAGGGCGCAGTAACGGATGGCAGAGAGAAAAGCAACTCAGCAAAGATGAGGGACTTCTTAGACTTGGTAGTGGTGAACTCCAAGTTGAACTCTTGGAGGATGACAATCCACTTTGAGTGTTTTCCCCCTAGTAACTAACGTGACAGGATGTACGTCATCGGGTTGCAATCAGAAATCACCATCATGGTACGCAATAAAATATAGTGGAGGAAATGCTGGACGGTGCAAACGGCGGCCAAAGCCAACTTCTAAATGTAGGCATATCTAGTTTTCGTATCTAGTAAATTGAGGCTGAGATAATAAACGACATGCTCAATGTCATCATCATCATCTTGAACTAGAACCATGCTAATAGTGGTATTGGCAATGGCTAAATACAGAGTGTAGTCACAGTGATAATCAGGGGGACGCAACAACGAAGCAGAAACAAGAAGGGCCTTGAGGTGCTCGAATGACTCTTGTGTAGCGGCATCCCAAAGGAAAGGGGTATCCTGCCTTAATAACCACATATAGCCTTTGGCCACTTTGGCATAAGTCGGGATGAATCATCATAAAAAATTCGCTTTACCCTGAAAACTCTGCAATTGCTACAAAGAAGTAGGGGGGGGGGAGATTCACAATGGCTTTGACTATAAGGAGATTGAGACGAATACCCTCTCAGGAGACAATGAACCCGAGAAGTTTGCCTGACTCAACGCAGAAGACAGACTTATGTGGATTAAGCGGGATACAATAGTGTCGATAGCGGAGAAAAATTTCGCGAAGGTGAGTTGGATGGTCCTGTCACTTTGCTGAATTAGCCAAAAGATCATCCAGGTAAGGCTACACAATGTGTCGAATATCATGAAATGCATAAGACATTGCACGTTGGAAGGTGGCACCAGAATTTTTTAAACCGAAGGGGAGCTTCTTATAAGTGAAAGTGCCCCACAGACAGATAAAGGTGGTCATGTGTTGATCCAAAAGTGAAATATTAATCTGGTTATAACCAGAAAAGTCGTCCATAAATGAATATATCTCACTCCCAGCACACTCATCAATGAGCTGGTTAATGAAGGGTGTAGGGTAGTTATCTTTGGGACAGGCGTGATTAATATGACGATAATCAACACATACCCTAATAGTGCCCTGCTTTTTAGTCACAGGAACAATATTTGAAACCTAATGTGTGAGTGGGATGGGGTAAAAGAAGCTGGCTTTAAGAAGCTTTTCAACTTCTGCTTTGATAGTTGTAGCCTTTCGGGGGTGCACGTGGCGTAGACACTGTCGAATAGGTTTGGCACCCGAATATGTAGGTATCTCATGCACCACGATGCTAGGATCAATGCTGGGCATCTCTTCATAAGACCAAGCAAACACATCACGAAATTCGCGAAAAAGATCAGTATAAAGTTGAATCCCTTCTGGAGTACAAGTTACTCCAACATGGATGTGCTTGACAATACTCGGTCTAACAGAGATGTCGATTGGCTGAGTTTGTGTAATGTTTCCCATATTCCCTTCAGAAGACACTTGACAAACTTGGATGGGTGTCTGAAGGGGTTGAGATGGGAGATGAGGAGCAAACCACTCAAGACAAGTAAGTATTTCCCGATGGGCATGGAGAAACGAGGAACGGTGGTGATGATTAAACCAAGGGGGTTCCTCGAAAGACATGGTCTCAATAATCGCTTCGTCAGAAGGAAAAATTTACTTTAAAGGGTCTGAAGAAGTGCCATCTCCAAGCCAGGGGGATTGAATGTACGATTTGATAGCTCTGCTCGAAGGAGAAAATTTAGAAGATGGAGTCGATGCAGAAACAATTTCGACATAGTTGAGCTCGACAAGACTCAACGGCATCTCATCGCCCCAGGATTCTATCTGATCAGTAGGGGAAAGAACCCAAGGATCAAAGCGAACAGAAATCATATTAATGGGGGTGATGTTAATGGGTGGGAGTGAAAAAACACCGATAAGAACGGGATCTTTAAAGAGTCCAACACCCACACTCTCACATGGAATGGAGGTATGCTCCATAAAAGGCACGTTGCCATCAGAGGAGGAAGAGGTGAAGAAGGAAAACTGGTCTACTGTGATGATCTTCCCCTGGTGAGGAAAACAAATAACACGAAATAGAGATGAAGCCACTGCTCGCATGGCATATGTCCAACTTTGTCCTAAAAGGAGGTTGTAAGTTAAATTGGCATCAACAACTTCGACCTCCACTTCGATCGTCTTCCCTTCTAGAGTAATAGGTAAGTGGTCGAGTATACCATAAGGATGAGACTCCCTCCCATCAAAGGCTTCTAAGGTTGTAGGAGACTGGCTCAAGGTTGGAGAACCAATAGCCTTCCAACAAGCAACAGACATGATGCAAGTAGAAGCACCTTCATCAATGACTGTACGATGAATCATTTTAGAATTGATGATGACCTGGATAAGGAAGGAAATTTGATGAGGCAGTCTCGGTATATGACTATCTAGGTCAAAAGTGATCAGGTCCAAGTTGGCCGGGTCAATGCCACCGATAGCTGATAGCAAGGACTTCCTCTGAGAGGGGCAGCTCTAGGGGACTTCTAATGCAGACATAGCTGACGAAGCCTGGGCTAAGTCCTCAACGATGTTGTAGTGCTGAGCAGCATGAGCATTAGGGTTGTAAGAAGACTTCCAGAGCATGCCCTTAGGAGGAGGTCGGATGACTGCTTCAGTACTAGGCCACTTGATATGAAGGGGACCAAAACTGGATAGAGGAGCACTAGAGGGGACCTCAGCCTCCTTCCCAGTAGGTGACAGATACTATTTTTCCCGAGTACTAATGTGCACGAGTATCGTCCCAGCCATAAATACCTAAGAACCAAAGGGAGAAGAGAATTGAGATGGATCGGCCACCATTTGTGTTTGTTGCGAGGGAAAAGGCTCTTTGAGCACGGCAGGAGTCCCAGCGGCACCTTTCATCAAACGACTAACTTCAGACCACCTCGGGAAGCCTTTGGTATAGTGATCCCCATCACAAATAAGGCAAGGATACTTAGGCTTGCATTTGGTACCTTCCTCGGGTGGAGGTTTGTTACAGGGAAAAGTGTCTATTTAGAACTGCTCTATCCCACTAAGGTGTGACAGCTGCCTTAGAAACAAACAGAGAAAACTACTTCTGTATTTCCTTTATGAACTGTAGATAGAGAGGAATAGAAAGAACCAACATGTGTCTTGCGCTAATCCTTTGATCCAATCCCTCTCTTCTTTGACAGTCTCCAGCTACCTGCTCCCTTACTTGCCCAGCTTCACCAAGTACCTGTAAGATCACAGAAGAATAACACTATACAAAGACATGGATCTATATTCATAAACAACTTAGGATCAGATTTAAGTTAACCATACAAATGTAACAAGCATCAATGATACAAAAACATGGAGGAAAAACTCAAATAGTTTTTATTGACAAACAAGAAAAGATCCAGGAGGAGTTACAACTGGTGGTTCCTGACCCAGCATCAACCTCCCAGCAAAGAAGCCCCTCATCACCTCAAACAAAGCATAGATCACCCAATACTCTGATGTTTGTCTCAAAAAACCAATAGCAATTCCTTACAATATGCAAAATTCCAGCCTCTGGATCTCTGAGATGAGGGATCCATATATAGATATGTGTAAGGAGGATGAGTTAGCTTGTGATTTGATTAGTGTCTTCTCTCTGTCATTTCTTGCTTCCACTTGGAGACTGAAGACCTCTTACTCATCCTTGGTCAAATTCAGTGAGGCAAGTGTCACAGGAGAAGATTCTAGAAGCTTCCACTGTCTCTCCACCTCGCGGAATGACACTGCCATTTGTCATTTCTCACCCATCACACGCCACAGAAGGGACTTTTGAAATGCAACGCACCCTCACAGTGTATTTAGGTGCAATGCAACGCACCTAGCCAGTGGAGCAGCTGAAATGATCCTGTTTTGACTTATTCTGAGCAGTTTCTAGTGGAGAACTTCTGGGAGAAGCTGTAATCTATTGACCTTGTTCCTTTAGGGGTTAGAACAACACTTTTAGGGACTTAGGAGCCCTTGGTTTATGGACATTTCATGCTTCGAGTTGTAAGGCACAAAAATGTCTATAACAGTTTCCCCCTAAAGTATGAGGCCGTTAACCTTTTGGTGTCGGGTGAAATGCTTTATTATGAGGATCTGAAGTTCTTTCAATGCTGGGAGGAGACCTGTAATAAGATAAAATACAATACATTATCTTCATACTGTTTTCATGATCTAGCTGAGGCGGGCATTCCCATGCTCAACTTTATAAATTCATTTTCATGTACATAGGACAGACAATCGTCTGAGGGTAGACTGATGATTCTGATAGAGCCATCATCCTTTTGGTAGGATGATTATCTATGCCGCAATGTTGTACATTTGATGTCTTTATTTCCCTGAATATATATCGCAGCCTGGATGGATGAAACTAGATCCGGGGTCTTCAATCTCGTCCGATCTTTACTCGAAGTACAAGTCGATCCTTGTGAGAAATGTTTTGAAGTCGAACATGGAAAGACATCACTTGATTACCAGTCAATGATGTAAACTGTTAACAAGCGCGAGAGGAATCACCGATAATGATAATGATCCTCAAGGTACTGCAGTACAACCCACGTGGTGTGAATAAAGGACTTGGCGTCGAACACCACGCAAATTCTTTCGATCGAAGGTCATTGATGTAAACCTGTCGCCGGAAGTGAGAAACTTGCCCTTGAGGCATGCAAGCTTCAAAGTAGTGAATGGGGTGTTCCTAGATCAACTTCTTGGATAATTAGCTGATGTCGACAAGAAGTGATCTGTCATAGGAGGGCCTTAATGAATCCCACATCAATGACATGGAATGGAGCAAATGATTTTGATGGAGGTGAAAACGATCTGATGATATAATGTTCAGGGTGGCGATCATGAAGTAATGGAGTATAATGTATGGTAGTGGGTGGGACACAGGTGACTTCTCTGGATGACTTCTCTTGAACATATCGGCGACACTGATGTGATGTATTGGTAGCATTAACCCCAAATGTGGATGGTGTGGCGTGACCATGGCGATGTGACCGGTGAATGAAACAACCCAACCCGACTCGGACATGGAGTGGAAGTGTCATGTTCAAGAGCGACTTGCTACCAATAAAGATTCTTTGAGTTTTCTTCCCAATTTTTCCCCAGTCATTGCTGACCAATACCTCTTTATTTTTGTCAAGCTTGAGGAGGATAACATATGCTTGTTCTATAATTTTCCCTTCGAGCAAACCCATCGCTATGTTTTAACGAGCCTAGCGATAGTGAAACTCGTTCTCGTCTAAAGACAAGTTTGTCGCTATTAATCTTTTTAACGAGTTTAACGACAAAGATAACTCGGTCCTTTTCATTTTTAGAGAGTCTGAAAAGGCACATAAAGGTAACTCCAAAATTCCTTTTTTGTCATCTAATCCCTTAAGTCCGAAAAAGTATAAAACAATACAGAAGGGATGAATTTTCGATAGTTTTAACGAGCCGAACAAAACAAGCGCTCGATCTTTTTGTGTAATAATCCCTCAGGTCCAAAAAGATTAAAATCTAGATGAGGGATAGCACTTCCTGTCCCTTTAACGAGCTGGAAGGCCAAGGACTCGGCAATCTTTTCATATTTTACGAGTCAGTTGAAAAGAGCTTAAAGAAGACTCGTCTTTTGAGGAACGAGTGATAAAACGCGTAGCAGCTGATTCCAGGTAAGGTTTGGAATTTTCCAATCATGGCAGTGTCACAAGGATGGCTAGTGAAATCACTCTTCGTAGCTATTCCTCAAAATGGGTAAACAATCAAATGGAGGTGAATGATCGGCCAATGAAAAAGTGGAGGTGACGGTGCAAACACGACCAAGGATTTAATGGCTAAAGTACTACATTCATGGTGGTTATTTATCGGGGAATAGTTCATTTTTTAACGAGCTTAAATGCGGGTGGAAACATTTGCTCATGTCTTATGTTTATTTTTTAACGAGCTTGAACTATGTGCTAAAACTGCTCGATTAATCCAGTCGTATGATAAGAATGTCTCATATAAAAACGACAACTTTTATAGTTTTGCCCCACATCCTTTCTTTATGCAAGTTAGGAAACGACCAATCCAAAAAACAGATAAATGATCACTCTTTTCTTGCACTCCAAAAGGTTTGCATGCCCCCAGGTATAAAATAGAGTTTCAAGGTTACCCCTTCTTCTTTCCACTAAAACATTTGTTTTACCGAGAGAGGCCTACCTCTTACAGGTTACCCAAAGATTGTTCTATTCACGGCGCAAACAAAACACTTCTTCGGCGATGTCTACCAAGATAAACAAAGGTGAGTGGCGGCGCTCGCCAACTCGCATAACTTTGACAAGAGAATCTTTTTCTAGAATAACCCCCTCTTCCAATCATGGACGGGGGTACAGACTAGTCATATTCTCCCGCGGAAACCTACCCTATACCCGAAGTTTTCCTGCCGAAGCAGACCAGGGTGCATGCCCCCTGGGATTCAGTCATATCCCTCCGAATTACTCGCGCTCATCGGGAGGACAGACTGGAGATTGAGACATTTCTTGCGTGAAAAGACCATTCAGGGATGGTATGTGACTATTTGCTCTGTATGATCCAGGGAATGAAAGCTGGTCCACGAGCTTGACCACTCTTCCTTCGTGCGGAAAACACATTACTCTAAAGAGTGAGGAGACAATTGCTCCCATGCAATAAATATAGTCTCGTCCAAGGAGTAGATTGTAATCCAGGGGTCCTTGAACTACCATCACGTTCATGTGAACGGTTTTCCCTCTCAATGTTATGGGCACATTGGGAAGGATCCCTAATGGTCGACTGGTTCCTTTATCAAAACCTGTCAGATTTCTCATCTCAGGCAAAAGCGATGGCGAACCAAGCGCTTTCCAAGTAGTTGAGGAAAGGATACTCACAGAAGCCCCTTCATCTATGATGGTACCAGCCATAACCATTCTATATATTTGAACAATAATTCAGAATGGTACACTAGCTGGTAAACGGGGTCTGCCTAGTTGATTCCAGTCGAAGGAGACAACTAGGTTGCTTAGAGGTGGGACCGAATAGACGACCGGGTACGACTTTGACGAACTTCCTTCCTGCGGTAAAGGAACAGGTAAATTTCCCCCATGTTCATTGGAGTCTGTGCTTATGAAAAGAATTTGGACGGTGTCATCCTTGTTCTCTTCAGTGATTGTATCATCTGAAGATGGAACCTCTGAAGGCAAGACCGGGTCAACTGCCGCCTCGACCTTTTGACTTTCGTCTGGTGTGGATTCAGATGGTTCATCTTCAATGACAGATGCTTCGGCCGACCACCTAAGCGGGTCAGCCGGATTTTCAACTAGTGACGGACTCGGCAAGAGTTTTTTTATATCCAGGAGGAAGTCGTAACGGTGAAACCGGACGATCATCCAAAACTCTTTTAGCTTCGTCTAAGAAGGGACAACGGTGAACGACATGATCACCTTCACACAGTTTACAAGGAAATCTATATTTTCCTTTTTTTCCTGGGGCTTCACTTTCACTAGTCGACAGTGTGTTTTCAACATGATCATCAGAGGTTGACAACACCGGGTTGTGCAAACGAGGAGACCAGTCCCTTAAGATCCGAGGGATGCAAGGACAATCTTTGTGAAAGTGGTCTCCTTTACAAATGACACATGGCGATTTAGGCCTGGTCGGTGCAGTGTGTGGATTTTCGTTAGACGACACTTGTTTGCCCCCATTCGCTTTTGACTCCTTCTTCTTCTTCTCTTTCTTCTTCTTCTCTTTCTTCTCCTCAGGAACTTGAATTTTGGCTTTACCAGCCCCATCAAGCGAAGAGGAAGGAGGAGAGGAAGAATTAGAGGAAGTAGAAGGTTGGTGGGCTACTCTAGATTCGTCTAATTGCTAATTCGATTGTTTAGGAATAATGGTGTTCTGAACAACAAAGGTTGAGAAGAGCCATACAGGCAAACCAATTGTCAGTCCTGGAAGCGAAAATGTGGCCATATGGGGTGCACCAACATCTCCTCAAGAGGAGAAGGGACTAGGATTTCCTCCAAGGGGAATTTCTTGGTTGGTAGACTCCATTTTCTCAACCCAAGATCAACGTAGGAAAGGGTAGAATATTTCGTTTAAAATAAATTTTAGACGCTTTGACACAACTTATTTTTTCAGTTTTTAAGAGTCGAAAAAAAACAAAAGATGACTCTAGTCTCCTTCGATTTTTAATGAGCCTGAAGTGACAAGTGCTTAGATGGACCTTTTCTGTTAAGGAGTCTGAAAAGGAACAAAAGGGACTACTCTGGAGATCTAGGTAGAGGGAGTACCAAACCAATCGCAAAACTGCAGAATACTTTTTACGGTACGGAAATCAATCTTCCCGAATGCTGTGTTCAGTGCATTGCGATCGATAGTGCGGCAGACACGGCTTCCTATGGATAAAGGATTTAAGCCTATAGGGGTCTCCCAAAATATACTCGATAGTACGTGGGAGCACAAGTCCATACTGGCACTTATCGTCTCAAAGTGGAGGAATCACCCAACCATCAGTGAGGACAACAGTTACGAGGCCTTACGACGCCGGAATACATCTCTAGCCTAGACCTCTAAATGTTGTGCGTTAAGTTCCAACGCGTTGTTAGATTCATTGAATTTATTTTAAGTTGATCTTGCTTATGAAGTTTGCCTTTTGGGTTCACCACGAGATGTAGATGTAATTCCTAAAATGCAATCTAAAGATGATAAACAAACTTTTATCTCTTTTGTGCGATGAAAATCCTAGCTACTAGAGGAAAAGAAAGACACAATCTTTTCACAAAGAGAAAAGAGCACACTGTAAATGCACTTTCCTAAATCAAGCCAAACAGACTGTCAATATGCAAATGCACATGCATGTATTTGTTTTCGACTTTCTTAATATTGATGCTAAAAAGAAATTTGATGTACAAATCTAAATTTTTTCAAGCGACAAATTTAAACAAGCTCTTTTTCGAAATCAAAAACAGAGATGATTACGACACCTTGCGATTTTGAAATGAACACTTGTTCTTGACACTAGAAAATCACAAATTCAAACCAAAGCAATAGTAACAATATAATCGACCATCAATAGCAATCAAACTTTCTCCTATGATCGAAATCGACACTTACGACAGATCCAAATCAAAGGACGACAGTACGACTATTCTACTTTTGCAATGGAAAACTGTAAACGACTCAACAAACACACAAAAACATCTACAGTTATTTTGTAAAAAGGAGGCGGAATAACAGCAAGGAAAAGGGGTTTTAAACAAACATATATTGATCACAGGCAGCAAAATTCAGAGACAGAACTGGAAAGAATGAAGCACAAGAACCACAGCGGCACAGGGCTAGTCTGATCAGCGCACCTGTAACACAGAGAAACTGAAATGCAGCGCAGGTTGCCCTTTCGGGAAGTGCGCTGAAATTCAGGATCTCTTAACACTACCTGCGCTGGGTCAGAAATGAGAATCTGTCCAGGTTTCGGGTCACAGTTTGCAGTTCAGTCTTTGGTTTTTGGCCGAGTAAAAGCAATCAATAATGCACAATCAGGGGTAGATCTAAGGAGGATCTAAGAGCTATCACAAGGGCAATCAGATAGTTTGTGAATCAGCTGTTCAAATCATAAACAGATCCAGTGAATGGATTGAAGCAGTAGATTTCTACTTTGCATTTGTTATGGCAAATGCAGTTCGAATGCTACTTATAAGTTTATGAAACAAACAACAAAGAGATACACAAACAAACTAATTAGACATTCCCCAGCGGAGTCGCCATTTTGTTACAGGGAAAAGTGTCTATTTAGAACTGCTCTATCCCACTAAGGTGTGACAGCTGCCTTAGAAACAAACAGAGAAAACGACTTTTGTATTTCCTTTATGAACTATAGGAGGAATAGAAAGAACCAACCTGTGTCTTGTGCTAATCCTTTGATCCAATCCCTCTCTTCTTTGACAGTCTCCAGCTACCTTCTCCCTTACTTGCCCAGCTTCACCAAGTACCTGTAAGATCACAGAAGAAGAACACTATACAAAGACATGGATCTATATTTATAAACAACTTAGGATCAGGTTTAAGTTAACCATACAAATGTAACAAGCATGAATAATACAAAAACATGGAGGAAAAACTCAAATAGTTTTTATTGATAAACAAGAAAAGATCCAGGAGGAGTTACAACCGGTGGTTCCTAACCCAGCATCAACCTCCCAGCAAAGAAGCCCCTCTTCACCTCAAACAAAGCATATATCACCCAAGACTCTGATGTTTGTCTCAAAAAACCAACAACAATTCCTTACAATATGCAAAATTCCAGCCTCTGGATCTCTGAGATGAGGGATCCATGTATAGATATGTGTAAGGAGGATGAGTCAGCATGTGATTTGATTAGTGTCTTCTCTCTGTCAGTTCTTGCTTCCACTTGGAGACTGAAGGCCTCTTACTCATCCTCGGTCGAATTCAGTGAGGCAAGTGTCACAGGAGAATATTCTGGAAGCTTCCATTGTCTCTCCACCTCGCGGAATGACACTGCCATTTGTCATTTCTCGCCCATCGCACCCCACAGAAGGGACTTTTGAAATGCAATGCACCCTCACAGTGTATTTAGGTGCAATGCAATGCACCTAGCCAGTGGATCAGCTGAAATGATCCTGTTTTGACTTATTCTGAGCAGTTTCTGGTGGAGAACTTCTGGGAGAAGTTGTAATCTGTTGACCTTGTTCCTTTAGGGGTTAGAACAACACTTTTAGGGACTTAGGAGCCCTTGGTTTATGGACATTTCATGCTTGGAGTTGTAAGGCACAAAAATGTCTATAACAAGGTTTAAGGGAATCCTGCTTCGGTTGATCAACCTTATTCTTCCCTTTTCCCTTCTTTTTCCCTTTCGAGGCTTTGTCTGCCATGGTGGACTGAACGGTGTTAACCTCGGAGGTGTTACCAGAATTGGATACAGCCTGAGAAGTGTTTTCATTCGAAGCATTCGACTTTTTCTTCCTAGGGTTCACAGAAGATTTCTTAGAGGACGTATTAACAAAACCAATGATGCCATCAATAGATGGTGTTGGCAGGGATTTGGAAGTTCCTGGCCTCAAAGCATCAGGAAAATAATCATATAGTGTACCGGACTGGGAATAAACCAAGTCAAGGTACTGAGCACGTGCAATAGCCTGCTCTTCAGTTACACATGCCCCCATAGTAATGTCCTGAGCTATCGGACTGACAAACAAGGTTGTGAACCAGTCGATCAGAAGCTGATCGAGAATCCAAAAATTAATCAAACGGCGATGCCATCTCCATTCATGGATATGATCAGAGATGTGCATGGCCGTGGTCTATTTTAAAGATGTCAGGAGATGTGTGCTCATCTCATACCGAATTGGAAATTGAAAATGAGTTAAAAATTCCATTACCAACAAGTTAAAGTCTTGAGAAGATCCGTGAGCTAGCTCAATATACCATTTAGCAGTAGAGCCAGTGAGGGTTCATTGAAAAAGGCAGAGCTGGATTGAATCATCAAGCCATAAATTTAATGAACACCATAGATGATAAGTCATAACATGGGCTTGGGGATCTTCTCCAGCTTTATCGTCAAACTTGGGACAATCACCGGGAATTTTAGTTGGAACCGACAGCCAATACGGATTATGAAGAATGGGATCATTTGTTAGTTTGGACACATCTGGTAACTCCAACGTTGCTAAAAAGGGTAATTTAGGATTAAATGACATCTGAGGCCACAGGTAGGAGGTAGTACCAGAATTGCACCTAGTTGCTTGTTTCCCCCACTGATTTTGTCTGGACGTATTTGGCCCAAAAGGGTTTTGTCCGTAGGGATTTTGTCCATAGGGGTTATAGCTGTAACTAGACAGTTGACCCTAGATTTGCCCCCCAGCATTCCACTAATTACCAACTTGGCCTGCAGGAGGAACATATGGTTGTTGGTAATTCTGGTAAGGACTCACCTGCAGTCATTAATAATTTTGGTATGGGGCAAATTGGGTTTGCCCTTGGGGTTGTTGAAAACCATAAGGCGGTTGGGCCCCAAATTGAGCCTGGGAGCTAGGCTGCATCTGATAAGCAGGTTGGGATTGAGAGCCAACCTGAATTTGAAGACCAGATTGGATCTGGAGTCGAAACTGGGGCTGAAAACCGGGTGGAGCTTGAGAAGCAACGATCATTTGAGTGCCTGGTTGAGCAGGCCTAGACGGATGTCCTTGAGAGGATAGAGGTTGAGCCACCTAGCTAGAAGGTTGGCCTAGTTGAGGTTGGCCCGTTTGCTCAGAATCTTGGACTTGCTGGGAATTGGGTTGACCTTATGGAACCGAAGGCTGTCCAGATTGACCAAATGGTTGAGTAGGCTGGACAATTGGCTGTCCTTGTTGAATTTGAGACTGACCAACTTGTCCAGAAGGGTAGCCTTGCTAGGTACCAAGTTGGCCTTGTTGAATGTAAGGTTGTCCTGGGTTATGAGAAGGTTGCCTGAAGTATGTGAAAGAAGTCCCACTGAAGGCCGAAGGTTGTCCCGAAATTGGTTGTCCTTGTGGGCCGACAGTTTTCCCTGGATAAGGCTGCCCATAGTATGGTTGTCTGTAAGACTGCTACCCATAATATGGTTGACCTTGATAGGGAGGCCCTTGAACATTTTAAAATTGTGCTTGGCCACCATGGTAAGCTGCGGTACCCCAAGCGACAGACAAAGGAACCGAGACCTCAACAAAAGGTTGAGATGCTATGGGTCCAGGATGATAAATATGAGCTCCTCGAGAATCATAATAATTAAACGGATTTTGAGAATCCAAACTCTAAGGAATTTGAAGAGATTGATCATATGCCCCCTACTGGAACAGAACCAGAAGAAAGTGGGGCACTTAGGCTAGGGTCAACAACCCCGGATATGGGTGCCGCAAGGCCACTGTGTGAAGGACCTACCGAAGGTGTAGCAATAGTGGTCACCACTGAAGATGCAGTGGCGGCACTAACAATGGAGGCTATGGAAGCCACACAAATGGTTGCAATAGTCGAGACAGACATCACATTGTGAATCTGGGGAGTAAAAGATCCTGAAGTCAGAATGATAGTACGAGACCACATGGAACTTATAAGGGGAGACCTAGAACCCATGATATCAGCGAGAGCATTATAATGTAACGGTAGCGTGATACCAAGGGAGGTGACATGGAAGGGTGAAGTTTCCGTCAGGATAGGAATTTCACCACTCGCCACAAAGGACTCTTCACTCATGATGGGGGATGTGTCATCCATGTCAGAAGAAGACATTGGGATAGAAACACCAGGAGGGGTAAGGGGAAAATCTTCTTCGAGAGGCTCCCAAATGGGGTTCCAACGAATATTGTAAGACTCGTCTTCTAGAGCACGAGAGTTAAGTGGTTGGATACTTGGAATAATAGGGAGAGTATCACTAACAACTGATACCTCAAGAGCGACAGCAGATGGGGATCCTTGGTCACTTGGAACGGGAGACGGGATCAGTGATTCCGCCAGGATGATTTAACCCAAAATCCCTAGGGATAACTAATCAAGTAAGGTGAAATAACCCTACACAAACTAAAATGCAACAAGATCTAACTGGTAGGTGTGAATGTGGTCAAAAAAATTTTAAGACACAGGAACAGAACTTGACCTTTTCTTCTTTAAAGAGTCGAGAAAAGGATGAGAAGATGACTCTAGTTGCCTTTGAGTATTTAATGAGCCTAAAGTGACAAGTGCTCAGATGGACCCTTTCTTTTAAGGAGTCTGAAAAGGAACAAAAGTGACTGCTCTGGAGAGACTACACAAAAGTTTTACCAAACATCCCGTAAAACTGCATATACACCTTGGCAATCATATGAAAACCAAGGACTTTCCGTACGGCAATCAATCTTCCCGAATGTTGTGTTCGATGCGTTACGGTTTGCAAGGCGGTAGACACGAATTCCGAGGGATATAAGATGATAACCTAGTGGGGTCTCCCAACATATACTCGACGGTACTGGGAGAACAATTCCGTGCTAGACCACTACTGAGTCATAGAAGGAGGAATCACCCAACCTTGAATGAAAACAATAGCGACTAGGTTTAACAACGTCGGAGCACGTCTCTAGCCTAGACCTCTAAATAGTGTGGGTTATGTTCCAATGCGTTCTTAAGTTCATTCAGTTCATTTTAGAGTTGATCTTGAATTATGTTTCATTTTTCAGGCCTTACCATATGTATACAAAAAAACCTAGGATGCAACTAGAATGAGTGAAATATCATTTTTCTTCAATGAACACCTACTTATAGGAGGGTAGAGAGATCATTCCCAAACCAAGATAAACCAAGAGACACAATGAAAAAACACATCAACCCTACAGTGCACGAATACTACTAATGATAGATTTTATCATTTGCTTTCCAATATGAAAACTTGAAATGCAAATTTAATTTCACTTTTGCATACTAAATGAATGCAGTCTTTTGATTTTGATCGCTTTAAGTTTAAGAGAAACAAACAAGCAAATAAACAAGTGTGGAAAAATTGGTTGATCTAAACAGTTTTGATCTATGTTCGGTAGTGAAAAGAAATTGAATCAATGCTATAGATTGGTTCAATAATTGTCTCTAAAAAAAAATCAACCAGAAACAAGTAATGGAGAAGGCTCAAACAAACCAAAAAAGAATGTTGCAAATGAACCTTGGGCAAACCAGCAACCAAGCCAATTGATTCAGGAACTTGAAAGAACGAACTAGGTCACACAAGAAAAAATGCAAGATTCATTCAATAAAGCTAAAGAAAGAGTGCCTTAACAATAAACAGTCAAAAACAAGCTATTGAGCAAGAGAAAGAAGGCAAGGGGTCAACAAGACTAGTAAATTGAGGAGGTAGAATTGAAAAAAAAATCTACAGGAATCGTCACAGGTACTACACAAGCAACTAGCGGCGATAAGCCAGTGTCTGTAGCAACAGAGTGACATCGTCGCGAGAGTACACGTCTCTTTTGCGATGGACCGATTTCAGAGTCGTCGCGACTGTGCAACAGGATTCAGCGACGCACAGGACTTTACAAAAGAGTAAAGGCGACGTCGACGCAACTGTTAATCTATTTTCTGCGATGATACTAAAAAATAATGATAAACGAACAAAAACTCCCAAACAAAAACCAGCCAATCCTTCTATAAATGTAGGGATCTCCCAGATCAACCCAGGTAACCCAAAGGACTTATAGTGTATCCCACAAAATTCAAAAGAAACCAAATCAAAATGGAATCAAGAGAAAACAAGAGAGGCAACATACAAAGGACTCCCCAGTGGAGTCGCCAACTTGTGATGTAGGAAAGTGTTCCCTCTACGTACAGAGGCAACCCCTCTAGCCCTAGAGTGGTTCTAGTCACAGCAAGGACAAAACAACAATTGATTCCCTTAAATAGTCATCATTGGAGGCCTACCTCAAACCGGTGGTTGATTAAGTTCCGTTGCGCTGCTCCAGCTTCCGTTTCCTTCTCCTGAGAGAGTAATTGACCTTAAACAACACAAGACAATGACAAAGAAAATAACCAAGAAACAACAATGATCTATTTACTCACAAAGTCAAGAAGTCATGATCTATCAAGTAAATTACATAAAATACATGAGAAATCATCATTGATTGTATTAATAATGAAACAAGAGTAAGCTTACAACCGGGTCTTGACGTCACAAGCCTTCTTGGAGGGTCCAACCAGTGTGTTTCTCCAAGCATTCACTCTCAAAGATGGGTCTCCCAAATAGCAATATCTCTCTCTCTCATTCACATTCTTTACAAAAGATTAAGGGCACTCCACAGCTTCTTGCAAACTACAAAGCAATCCCAAACTTGTCACACTCACACCAACTATCTATCAAACTCAAAAACAGCAGCAGCACTATGCAACCAAAAGAACTAGTAGACGATAGCAATGGTGACTAATTTTATAGGAGAATAAGTCTCCATGAAATTAGGGAGAGGGAGCTTATCCTCAAGACAAGCAGCACGAAAGATAGAACTACCATGCCAGAGGGAAGAAGGCAACCCAATCTGACCCAACAACCAGGTCCAAAGACATCTAGAAGGCCGACTGTTGAAACGAATTCGCCCAATCTAGATTGTCGCGAGTTTATAACTAAGATTGAGCGCTGACATCGCTAGTAGGCAACGTAATCAGTCAAAACTTCGTGAAAGATATCAAATAGACTCGTGCCAGAGCATGAAATCCGATCATCGTGGGAATCAGATGTACTCCTGCAAAGGAAGCGCGACTGATTATGACCACTGTTCATCGTATGTATTTAGCTAATAGTCGCGATGAGGAAAAAAACTTAGGAAAAGTGGGTCAATTGGCAACATAAGAGAGAACTTGTTTAGTATGAGCATGTTTTACTAGATACATTACACAGTAGAAGGACTGGGGTGAAGGCAGTGACAAATTACTGTGTAACACTCAGGATGCCTATTTTTCCAATTTTTTACTATGATCATGGATTCTCTCTCATGGTGGACGATTTAATATTTTAAATGATGCCATGGCTTGTAAATATGATGGTTAAAAGGTTGTATATGGTAGATTCATTGCTTTAGGAGTTAGTTTGAAGTCAAATGAATCCGTTTTTCACTTTTAGAGGCAAGTTGTTGATGATGCCTAGATTCTTGTTCCTTGTTTAGTATCAATTAGATCAGCTCCTCATCTTAGGTATTCAACCCTTGAAGATGGGAGGATGTTGAATGCTTTTCTATATATTCTTATTCTTTCTCTTTGTAGAGGTGGGACTCACTTGGATGTTAAGAGCTTGATTGTACATCATTATAAGTAGTTTGGCAAGGAGATTAATAAGATTTGTAGCTAGTTCTATGGGATCCCTGTGGTATGGAGTTTTAGTACAGTTTCTTCTTTTGTGATCATTTGTTTACATGTTTTATGTATGCCATCATTCATTCCATTTCTTCTAGTTGAATGTTTTCAAGTTTGATAGGTAGAATCCATTATATTAGTGCTCTGCTATATTGAACCTCGGGCTGAAGGAAAGCAATGCCATGGTAACCACAAACCATGCTTAGCCAAGTAGCTAGCCATACTAGGCCCAGAGAGGGATCTCTCTGTAAGGATCTCAGCCAAGATGATTGGATTGCGTAAAGGATATTAGGCTAGGTATAGTAGCTTGAAAGTTCTGATTGAAATTTGTTAGTGTTTTGCCAGATCAGGAGGAGCTGGGCAGTTTAGGTCTGGGAAGTTAGGTCAGAAATGTAGGGTGTTCTATTGGGCAAGGTAGGCATAGGCTTTAACACTTTAGGCTTGATGATGTGAGGTGTTTAAGACTGATGAGGAGCTAAGAAGGGCATGTGACAATCATAATCCTTCTTAAACAGTAGAAAACGTGAAATGTTGAATGATTTCCCGAAGTAGAGCACTGATACAATGGATTCTACCTATCAAACTTGAAAACATTCAACTAGAAGAAATGGAATGTATGATGGCATACATAAAACATGTAAAAAAATGATCGCAAAAGAAGAAACTATACTAAAACTCCATACCACATGGATCCCATAAAAATAGCTACAAATCTTATTAATCTCCTTGCCAAACTACTTATAATGATGTACAATCAAGATCTAAGCATCCAACTGAGTCCAACCTCTACAAAGAGAAATAAGAAGAAGATATAGACAAGCATTCAACCTCCTCCCATCTTCAAGGGTTGAATCCCTAGTATGAGGAGCTGATCTAACTGATACTAAACAAGGAACAAGAATCTAAGCATCATCAATAACTTGCCTCTAAAAGTGAAAAACTGATTCGTTTGACTTCAAACTCATTCCTAAAGAAATGAATCTACCCTATACAAATTTTTAACGATCATATTTATAGGCCATGACATCATTGACAATAGTAAATAATCCACCTTTAGAGAGAATCCATGATCATAGTCAAAAACTAGAAAAATAGGCATCCTGAGCAAAATTTGCTCTACGCGCAGCGACACTGGCTCAACGCGCAGTTCCACTTTCAGGTCCCTTTTGAAGGTCTTCTCGAGATAAAAATTGAGCCCAAAATAGCTCATTGGAAAGGTCTTCAAGTCTACTTTCTTGAAAACCTAGAATATCTGCATTTGGAGCTTATTTGACCCCTCAAAACTTGATTCTCCCAACACTGCTCCTGTGTGTCCAAAAAGTGGCAGAAAGGTCATTTTTAGGATGTTTTTGGACCTTTTGTTGGACCAGTTTTGCTCCAAAAATTTTGAAAATTTCTAGGGTGCATGTTCTCATCATTCTAAATCCAAAAATTTAAGCCATTCCTCCATTGAGTGCACCTAGGAAAAGCGCAGTGACGATGGCGTTGCGCTTCTGGGCAATTTTCCTGTTTATTAAAATTCAAAATTTGCAAATGAAAAAATTTGCCCAAAACTTGCCCAAAATTTGTGTGAAGCACCACCATCATGTGCTTTGATGAGCCAAGGAAGCCTCAGCCAACATTATAAGTCTATCCTCCTCTTTCTTTCCATTCAAGGCCCGCCTTAACCTAGCTTTTAGCTTCTTGATTCTTATGTTGCAAATTTTGTTTCGAGTCTTGTAATGATAGGCCACGTATATGATCGTCTGATTGTCTATGTTGGCCTTCCGTAGGAGCTTCTCAAGGTGCAAGTTGACTCTCTCAAGCCAATTCTCTGTATCATTTTCAATTTCCTTCTCAATAGGGGTTAAAGTGACTTGTGTTTCTTTGCCACTTTGTCGTTTTGCCTTGAGCACTTCCAGCTCCATGAGGACTTATTTGTCACTCAACTGCTTGTTTTCTTGTTCCAATTATGTGATGACATACTTGGCCCTTTGTAAATTATCTGTCAGTGCTTGGACTTGAGCTTCCTTTTCGTGTATGATGATGTCTTTGATTGTTTCTTCATCCCGAGTCTCTAAATCAATGGTTTGAGTGTCATGCTGCTCAAACTCATCATGCTTTGCTAGATCAAGGTCTCTTCCCCCCTCATCATCATCCGACATTTTCCCTTTTCCTTTGTGCAGTTGTTGCACTTGTACTTGCTATGTCGATGAAGAAGGCAAAGCCTCTTCCACACCCTATGGAGCTAGAATTTTCCTATGGGATGATGAAGAAGGCAAGGCCCCTTCCACACCTTGTGGAGAAAACACTTGCTTATTTGTTGCAAATAATCTACTAGTGCCTCTCTGATATGTAATGTAAACAGGCACCTCAACAGTTCTTATCTCCTTGGCCTCCTCATCTGTCTTCACCAAAGCACTGCTGGAAGGTCCTCCTTTTCCATGTTTGCAAAGTTGAGGTTGTATGGAGGGAACGAGTGAAAGTGCTTTAGGAATGCGGGGAAGGGAGATGAGCTTGTGGCTAGGAAATGAATGAAGGATTTAGGAAATGAGAGGGAAGACTTGTTTTGAGAAATTTCCCTTGTAGAAGAGGGATAAAAGGGAAAAGAAATATGAAATAGGGGTAAAGGTACAAAGGGATAGGGGATAGGGAAATATGGATAGGTTTCTAGAGTTGTAATGAGTGATAGGAGGAGCAATGATAATTTAGGGTTTATAAGGGGCATTTTAGCGTTTCATGTTTCTCAAGGAAAATGATGATTATGATGTGGATATGCAAACAAAAAACACTGTAAGGAATGTCAAATTACTTGTAGGTAGGTTATAGAAATAAATTTTGAAGTTTTTTGAAGTTTTGAGGGCTTTATGGCCCTTCTGCTCAACGCGCAGTGCCAACCCAGACGCGCAACGCCACCTCCTGAACGCACAACGCCACTTCCTGAACACCCAGTGCCACTTTCAAGCAACTTTTTACTGATTTCCCGGTGTCCAAATTAGGAGTGGGATAGCTCATTGGAAATATTGTCGAGTCTACTTTCCATAAAAATTTTAATTTGTCAATTTGGAGCTCATTTTCTCTATCAAACTCTCAATATCCTAAGACTCGTCAAAATGTGTAGAATGAGGCTTCCAAAATGCAGATTGTTGTTTCAGTCAACTTTTGGAGGTTTTCCTCAACTCCAAATTGAGCTCATGATAGCTCATTGGAAATATAGCTATGTCTAGATATCATTTGACTCATCAAGAAAGTCATTGGGTTACTCCATCTAGGAGAAATCTTGATTTTCCCAAGGTCACTGCAGAAGTGCAACAAATCTCTTGTAGCAACTATATTTTTGACATTTCTCTAAAACCATGACACCTGTGTAAAAAGTGAAGGAGGTTTTTCTTCCCTAGCCTAGTTTGGATAGAAGCCTCTCTCACATTTTATAAATTATTCCCTATTTGGTCTAAAACATAGTTTGAAGAAAAACCGACCCTATGTGTGGCAAATGATTTTTCCCTTGGAATGACTTATTGAAAATGATGGAGAAATGATGTGTATCAGTTGGAATGGAATCATACTCACTGGAATGACCTCCCTTATGCCTCATATACTCATATGTTTCTGATTTCATAGCAAACCCTAGCTCAATGGGTGAGAAAATTAGGGTTTAGTGCTTGTGGAAAATGATGATTTGGACACGCTTGGGAAAAAATAACTTCCTTTGGCATGCACTTAACCCTTTGAAACTTTACCCTTTCACTTGACTATTTCCTTTGAAAAATTGATCTTTTGATGGTCGGGCATATTTGGAATAGTAAGTTAACAGCTTGGGATGGTTTTGTTACATTTTAAAGACATAAAATTACATAATGAAATAAGCATTTCTCTTTACAAATCATCTTCACATGGTGAAGGGATGTTATTTTATCACCCTTTACTTGCTGGTCTTATGCAATGGAATGGAACCTTGGAAACCCTAATGACCTAATGAAACCTTGAAAAACCCTAAAGACCTAATGAGACCTTGAAGGACTGAATTTCAAGATGACATAATGACCTCATGACTGATACAAATGGCATGATAAAAATAACTTTATGGATGATGTACAATGAACAAGATATGAAACTATGCCAGCAAGTAATCACATTTAGGGAAGATTGATGTTTGGAAAAGGACTACCATCATTGACTAATTTTTTTTTTTTGCATGACCTAGTGGAATGATAAAAAATTTCTGAATCAGACCCTTAAAATACTATCAAAAGAGGATTTTTTATCACTGATGGCAAGATGCAAATACTGACACTAAAAAGGATCTTTAGCCTAAAAACATTTTTACATACATAGGCATGTAGACCCAACGTATATTAGCTCACTAGCCTAATAGAAATATGTACAAATACATACATTGGGTCAAGCTAGGGGTATTATAATATATGCCAAAAAGGGTAGGGGACAAGAACCAATCTTGCTTGATTCATATATTACAATTGATTCTTCCAACCAACCATTTTTTTTTAACATGATCAGATATTGATTATATTGCAAAAAAAGAGAGAATCAAACTCCTATTACATTCTATGGGGATTTGACTCAAGTAGAAAGATGAAAATGGGAGCGCAGTCCCTATTTCTAAACTTGATTCCAATTTTCTATGTATTCCTTTGACTAGCTTGGTGTATAAGAAGTAAAATAAACTTGCAATACATAGAAAATTAAATGATTTCAGCAAAACTGGTTGACTGACTTCTGTTGAGAGTGGTGCTTCTTGCTTTGCTGAGTGGAGTTTTCCCCTTGCTGGCTCTGAGTGATTGACTTGATATAGTCTATGGCTTCCTCAAGATGCTCGTATTTGTTTTTGAGCTCTATTATTTCGGCTTTCTACTTATCTATGTCTCTCTATTTATACATGTTCTCTATTTTCATTTCCGACCTAAGATCCTTGAATGCTTCATTGAGCCTACCTATCATGAACTTGTTTGCCCTGCATGTTGGACAACCATCATTTTTTGCAACTCTTTCTATGAGATTGCACTGCATTTTAATCCTCTAACTTTTTGAATCTTTTGTAATTTTTTTATTCCTCTTGTATGTGCTCTTGTTGATCTTACTGTTGTTCTTTATATACCTTCTATTGAGATTCTTTTGCTCTAATTCTTTGTCCTTGGAATGGGAATTTGATCTGTTGTGGCCTGTTACCACACAATAGAGACTAATACACAGCATCGCCCAATATGGAAAAAAGAAGATGTTCTGGGCTTCATTTGAAGAAATACTATGAAGCCTATTTGAAGGGATGTCCACCGAGACTTTTCCGGAAGCTGAATGGATGATGGATGTTGGGGGGAAAAGTATCTAATGCAGAATGCCTCTATCCCACTCTGAAGGTGATAGTACTCCAGCAACAACTGAATGCAAAGCTATTCAAAGTTTCTTCTTTATGAGATGAGAGAGGGAAGAAAAGGATGATCTACTAACCGTTATCTTGCGCTAATAGTCGATCCAGTCTTCACTCCTTGCCGCTTGCTCCTAGCTCCTTGCCCTTTCACCGGCCCAGCTACACACAGATCCTGTAAAAGCACAAGAAAAGGAAACTACAAGAAGCATACATCCATAATCGATTATGGGATTAGCATAAATCAAATATACAAGCATCCATTCATCATAAAGACACATGCATATAGAAGAACCTCAAATACTTTATTGATAATAGAAGTAAAGTTCTGAGAGAGTTACAACCACAATGGGCCCAATCCAGCAACACCTCCCAGCTGAAAGAAATCTCCTCTTCACCTCCTTCAAGCAAAACACCCAATAGCTCTATACACAAACCAACAGCACTTCCTTACTTGTACAAAATTCCAGCCTCCCTAGACCTCATGAGAGAGCTCTATATATAGGGTTTTGGAGAAAGGATGAGTCATCTTGAGACTGGCCTGAAGCTGACTTGTGTCCTCTCCCACTTTATTTAATCTTCAGTTCTTGAGTCCACTTGGAGAATCTTGCTTCCACTTGGAGATCAAGACTCTCTTACTCATCACTAGGCGAATTCCTTGACCCAAGTGTCAGTTTGGAAGCTTCCTGGGCAGTTGACACCTTGCAGAATGACTGTGCCACTTCGCCAATCTCACCCAGTGCAGGTAGCCTTCATTAGTTTTGACCTTCAGCGCAGGTACAAGGAGGAGCAGTTGACATTCAGCGCAGATGCTCAGTGGAGCAGCTGACATGATCCAGAAATAGCCTGTTTTTGAGTGTTTTTGGGTGGAGAACTGATTCTCAGTGCTGTGGTTTGCTGACCTTGTTCCTCTAAGGGTAAGAACAACATGTTTAGGGACTTTGGATCCCTCAGATTATTGACATTTCATGCTCCATGCTGTTAGGCACAAAAATGTCTATAACAGTTGCCCCCTAAAGTATGAGGTCGTTTATCGGGTGAAATGCTTTATCAGGAGGATCCGAAGTTCATTCAATCGCTGAGAGGTGCCATGTAATAAAATACAATACAATACATTATTTTTCATTCTGCTTTCATGATCTAGCTAAGGCGGGCATTCCCATGCTCAGCTTTATAAATTCATTTTGGTACATAGAACAGACGATCGTCTGATGGTAGACTGATAATTCTCTGCTGACATTATCATCCTTTGAGTAGGATGATCATCTGTTGCAATGATGTACATAACAAATGTCTTTATATCCTGAATATATATCGCAGCCCGGATGGATGAAACTAGATCCGGGGTCTTCAATCTCATTCGATCTTCACTCTAAGTACAAGTCGATCCATGTGAGAATTACGCTGAAGTCGAACATGGAAAGACATCGCTTGATTACCGGTCAATAATGTAAACCGTTAACAAGCGCGAGAGGAATCACCAATAATGACAATGACCCTCAAGGTACTGCAGTACAATTCACGTGGTGTGAATAAAGGACTTGGTGTCGAACACCACGCAAAATCTTCTGGTCGAAGGTCATTGATGTATACCTGTCGCCGGAAGTGAGAAACTTGCCATTGAGGCATGCAAGCTTCAAAGTACTGGGGGGGGTGTTCCTAGATCAACTTCTTGGATAATGAGCTGAAGTCGACAAGAAGCGAACCGTCAAAGGAGGGCCTTAATGAATCCCACATCAGTGACACGGAACGGAGCTAATGACTTTAGTGGAGGTGAAAACAAACTGTGAGATATGATTCAGGGTGGCGATCATGGGTGGATGAAGGATAATGTATGGCAGTGGATGGGACACGGTTGACTCTTTCTGAACACATCTCTTGAACATATAACGACACTAATGTGATGGATCGGTAGCATTACCCCAAATACGGATGGTTTGGCGAAGACCATGGTGATGAGACCGGGGAATGAAACAACCCAACCCGATGTGGTACGGAGGACAAAGTGTCATGTTCAAGAGCGACTTGCTACCATCAAAGTATTTGAGGTTCTCCCAATTTTTCCCCAGTCATTTCTGACCAGTACCTCTTTATTTTTGTCAAGCTTGAGGAGGATAACATATGCTTGTTCTATAACCTGCCCTTCAAGCAAGCCCATCGCTATGTTTTAACGAGCCTAGCGATAGGGAAACTCGTTCTCGTCTAAAGACAATTTTGTCGCTATTTAATCATTTTAACGAGTCTAGCGACAAAGACAACTCGGTCCTTTTCATTTTTAGAGAGTCTGAAAAGGTACAGAAAGTTAACTCCAAAATTCCTTTTTCGTCATCTAATCCCTTAAGTCCGAAAAAGTATAAAACAATACAGAAGGGATGAGTTTTCGATAATTTTAACGAGCCGAATAAAACAAGTGCTCGACCTTTTTGTGTAATAATCCCTCAGGTCCAAAAAGATTAAAATCTAGAGGAGGGATAGCTCTTCCGGTCACTTTAACGAGCTGGAAGGCCAAAACTCGGCAAACTTTTCATATTTTACGAGTCAGATGAAAAGAGCTCAAAGAAGACTCGTCTTTTGAGGAACGAGTGATAAACAGGGATAGCAGCAGATTCCAGGTACAGGTTGGAATTTTCCAATCACGGCAGTGTCACAAGGATGGCTAAGTGAAATCACTCTTCGCAGTTGTTCCTCAAAATGGGTAAACAATCATATGGAGGTAAACGATCGGTCAAATGAACGGTGGAGGTGATGGCTGCAGCAAAACACGACCAAGGTCTTTTTACGGTTGATCAGGGTACATTCTTAATGGTTATTTACCGGGAAGTTCATTTTTTAACGAGCTTAAACTTGCTCAAAAGCTTATGTTTATCTTTTAACGAGCATGAACTATGACGCTAAAACTGCTCGGATCTCGCTTTTCTATTTTTTAACGAGCATAAATTCCGCGGTAAAACTGCTCGATATACCAGTCATAAGATAAGAAATGTCTCTTGTGAGATAGCTATTTTTTATGGAGCTTTATCTCACGAAGCTATGCTCCTCATTTGGCAAATTTTGGCCTTTGCCCAACATCCTTTCTTTATGTAAGTTAGGAAACGATCAATGACCGCTCTTTGCTTACACTCCAAAAGGTTTTGCATGCCCCCAGGTATAAAATACAATTTCAAGGCTGCCCCTCCTCTCCCCCACCTTTGTTTCTCTTTGGGTGTTCACAGCTACTTGTCGTCTTGCTAGTCTAATGTTAACGATACTTGTCTTCTCGTTATTTTTAACGGGTCTTACGCGGTACTTGTCTTCCCGTCGGCCCAACTTTTAACAGATCTTTTGCAAGATCGCAAGAGAACAGCTACTTGCGACAAGAGAGCAGCTACTTGCGACAAGAGAAGAACACTACTCAAAGACAAAACATTAATGTTATTGAGGGAGGCTTGCCTCTTTCTGGTTACCCAAAGAATGGTTTTATTTGCTGCCGCAAATGAAACTCTTTCTTCGGCGATGTCTATCATTAGGTTACTCAAAGATGGTTACTACTTGTTGCAGCAAAGGAATCTCTTTCTTTGGAGGCTGCCCCTACTTATCCTCTAAAACATTAGTTTTAATGGGTGAGGCTTGCCTTTTACCCAAAGATGGTTACAATTTGCTACCGCAATAGAATCTCTTTCTTTGGTAGCCTACCTATTTAGACAAAGGTGTATGACCTTTGTCAAACAAGTAACCTTGACAAAAGAATCCTGTTCTAGAACAACCCCACTTCCTTCTTTCGGACGGGGTACGGACTAGTCATATTCTTCCGCGGAAATTCTACTTTATACCCAAGGTTTCCTCTGCCCGAAGCAGACCAGGATGCATGCCCCCTAGGTTCCAGTCTCATCTTTCCGAATCACTCGCATTCATCGGGAAGGAGGACTGGGGGTGGAGACATTTCTTGGGTGAATAGACCATTCAGGGTTGGTATTTGACTATTTGCGATGCGTGATCCTGGAAATGAAAGTTGGTCTACGAGCTTGACCATTCTTCCTTCGTGTGGAAAACACATTACTCTAAAGAGTGAGGAGACTATAGCTCCCATGCAATATATATAGTCTCGTCCAAGGAGTAGGTTATAATCCAAGGGTCCTTGAACGACCATCACGTTCATTTGAACGGTCTTCCCTTTCAATGTAACAGGCACATTGGGGAGGATCCCTAATGGTCGACTGGTTCCTTTATCAAAACCCGAGAGATTTCTTATCTCAGGCAAAAGCTCTGGGGATCCCAGTGCTTTCCAAGCAATAGAGGAAAGGATACTCACAGATGCCCCTTCATCAATGATAGTTCCAGCCATTACCATCCTATAAATTTGGACTATGATTCTGAATGGTATACTGGCTGGTAATCGGGGTCTGCCCAGTTGGTTCCAATCAAAGGACACAACCAGGTTGCTTGGTGGTGGGACCGAATACACGGCCGGATACGATCCTGACGATGTTCCTTCCTATGATAAAGGAATGGGCGCATTGCCCTGATGCTCATTAGAATCTGTGTTGATGAAAAGAATCTGGATGGTGTCATCCTTATTCTCTTCAGTGAGGGTGTCATTTGAAGATGGATCTTCAGTGACGGTGTCATTTGAGGATGAAACCTCTGAAGGGAGAACCGGGTCAACTGTCGTATCGACCTTTAGACTTTCGTCTGGTCTGGATTTAGTAGGTTCATCTTCAATGACTGACGCTTCAGCTGACCACTTGAGCGGGCCAGCTGTGTTTTCCACCAACGAAGGACTTGGCACGAGTTTTTTGTATCCAGGAGGAAGTATTACCGGAGAAACCGTACGATCTTCCAAAACTCTCTTCGCTTCGTCTAAGAAGGGACAACGGTGGATGGCGTGACCGCCTTCACACAGTTTGCAGGGGAATCTTGCTCCCCCTCTTTGTCTTGAACCTTCACTTTCGCTGGTTGACGGTAAGCAATCAACATGGCTACCAGAGGTTGATGCTCCCGAATTGTGCAGACGAGGGGACCAGTCCCTTAGTATCTGGGGAATACAGGGACAATCTCTATGGAAGTGGTCTCCTCTACATATGACACATGGTGATTTAGGCTCGGTCAGTGCTGTGTGTGGGTTTTTGTTAGATGTCTTTTGCTTGCCCCCATTCGCCTTAGGCTCCTTCTTCTTCTTTTCTTTCTTCTTCTTTTCCTTCTTCTCCATGGGAGCTTGGCTTTTGCCAGCTTTACCTTTTGAAGATGAAGGATCGGAGGAAGGGTTAGAGGAAGTAGAAGGCTGGTGGGATGCTCTAGATTCATCTAACTGTTGACTCGACTGCTTAGGAACCATGGTGTTCTGAACTACACTAGTTGAGAATAGCCAAATAGGCAGGTCAATTGTCAGTCCTGGAAGCGACAATGTGGCCATGTGGGGCGCACCAACTTCTCCCCAAGAGGAGAAAGGACTAGGATTTCCACCATGTGGAGTTCCTTGGTTGGGGGGTTCCATGTTCTCAACTTAAAGATCAACGCGGGAATAGGAGGTGATTATGTTCCATTTAAAATAAATTTTATAACAACGCTTAGACACAACTTGCTTTTTCACTTTTTAAGAGTCGAGAAAAAGCTAAAGATGACTCTAGTCTCCTTCGATGTTTTAACGAGCCCGAAGTGACAAATGCTCGGATGGACTTTTTCAGTTATAGAGTTTGAAAAAGGCCAAAAGAAACTGATCTGGAGTTCTAGGCAGAGGGTGTGCCAAACTTTTCGCAAAACCACAGAATACGTTTTACGGTACGAGTGGTCGATCTTCGTGAATGCTGTGTTCACTGCATTGCGATCAGTAGGGCGGCCGACACGGTTTCCTATGGATAAAGGCTTTGATCCTATAGGGGTCTCCCAATATATACGCGATGGTACGTGGGAGCACAAGTCCGTATTGATACTTATCGCTTCACCATGGAGGAATCACCCAACCACTCAACGCTAAGATATCACGTTTAACGACGCCAGAACACGTCTCTAGCTTAGACCTCTAGATGTTTGCGTTATGTTTCAATGCGTTGTTATGTAAATTCAATTTATTTTAAGGTTGATCTTGTTTAGCAGTTTACCTTTATGGATCACCACGAGATGTATAGAAACACTCCTGAATGCAATCTAAGATGATAAGCAAGCTTTTCAATCTTTCAACTTTGAAAACCTTAACTACTGCGGGAGAAGTAAGATAACACCTTTTCACACAGATCATAGAGCACACACTAATGCACTTTCCTAAATCAACATGCAAACTGTCATAATGCACATGCACAATGCAAGTATTTCTTTTCTCTTTCTTAATGTTGATGAAATGCAAAAAGAAAGCTGTTGTATAACTTTGAATTCAATTTCAAGCGAAAGCAAACAAGTTCGTCCAAAATCGAAAGACACCTTACGATTCACTTGTTTCGACACTTAGAAATATATAAATTCAAACCATATAACGAAAGCGACAAACCCAATCAGATATGAACAGCAAATAAACTAACTCTTAAGATCAAAACGACGCTTAATCACAGGTCTAGATCTAAGAGGTCAATGCAAGACTGGTTCACTTTCATTATGGGAAACTGTAAATGACACAAGAAATACAAAAGAAAAAATACAGTTTCTTTATACAACTGAGGCGAAATAATGACAAAGGAAGATGATTTCAGATAGGCCTACTGACTGGCAACAAACAGCAAAAACAATAGTGAAAACAAGGCAAGACACAGCAGGAAACCTCAGTAACTCAAGCCAAGACTAGTCCAGCGCAGGTGTAACACTGCCTGTTTGACCTTCAGCGCAGGTAGCCCCTTCGGGAACTGCGCTGAAATGCAGACTGCCTTTGTACAGCCTGCAATGAAGAACGAGACTTTCGTCCGTCTTGGTTTCCGGGTCACAGATTGCTCAAAAATTCACAGTTTTTGCTCAAATCAGAAGCTATCAGTCAAGGACACACTAAGGGATGTAAAGGAGGATGAAAATCTATCACTAAGAGCTTATTAGAGTCCTTGTGGATCAGCTCTTCAAATCATAAACTTGCCCAGAAACTGAGCTAGAGTAGCTGCCCTCTACTTTGTGTTTGATGGACTCAAACACAGTTCGATTCGGTACTCCCTTTGTTTATGAAATGAATAGCAAGAAACACAACAAACCAACAAGATACGCTCCCCAGCGGAGTCGCCAATTTATTGGGGGGAAAAGTATCTAATGCAGAATGCCTCTATCCCACTCTGAAGGTGATAGTACTCCAGCAACAACTGAATGCAAAGCTATTCAAAGTTTCTTCTTTATGAGATGAGAGAGGGAAGAAAAGGATGATCTACTAACCGTTATCTTGCGCTAATAGTTGATCCAGTCTTCACTCCTTGCCGCTTGCTCCTAGCTCCTTGCCCTTTCACCGGCCCAGCTACACACAGATCCTGTAAAAGCACAAGAAAAGGAAACTACAAGAAGCATACATCCATAATCGATTATAGGATTAGCATAAATCAAATATACAAGCATCCATTCATCATAAAGACACATGCATATAGAAGAACCTCAAATACTTTATTGATAATAGAAGTAAAGTTCTGAGAGAGTTACAACCACAATGGGCCCAATCCAGCAACACCTCCCAGCTGAAAGAAATCTCCTCTTCACCTCCTTCAAGAAAAACACCCAATAGCTCTATACACAAACCAACAACACTTCCTTACTTGTACAAAATTCCAGCCTCCCTAGACCTCATGAGAGAGCTCTATATATAGGGTTTTGGAGAAAGGATGAGTCATCTTGAGACTGGCCTGAAGCTGACTTGTGTCCTCTCCCACTTTAGTTAATCTTCAGTTCTTGAGTCCACTTGGAGAATCTTGCTTCCACTTGGAGATCAAGACTCTCTTACTCATCACTAGGCGAATTCCTTGACCCAAGTGTCAGTTTGGAAGCTTCCTGGGCAGTTGACACCTTGCAGAATGACTGTGCCACTTGGCCAATCTCGCCCAGGGCAGGTAGCCTTCATTAGTTTTGACCTTCAGCGCAGGTACAAGGAGGAGCAGTTGACATTCAGCGCAGATGCTCAGTGGAGCAGCTGACATGATCCAGAAATAGCCTGTTTTTGAGTGTTTTTGGGTGGAGAACTGACTTTGGATCCCTCAGATTATTGACATTTCATGCTCCATGCTGTTAGGCACAAAAATGTCTATAACAATGGAGAAAGCACTGTGAGAAGGAAAATGGAACTGAAGTAAATGATGAAGATTTCAATAAGAGGTAGACACACTGATAAAATGACTCAAAGGAATGGAGACACGGGGCAGAATGCTATGTCGATTAAAGGGAGGGATACACGGGGAGTTATTGGGAGTAGTATGCTTGTGGAATGAAACGAGAATGCTCTTGTTGTTACAGTGTTTGGAGATGGCTGAGAGAATAATGAAGAGCTCACAGAGGGACGATGGGTGACCCAAATGTATGAAAATGCCTAACTAAGAGATTGCTTCACTGATGGCTTGACACAGAAAACTGAAAACAGATAACTAAGAACTTTTTGCTATCCATTGAAGAGTTACATAAGCTTGCATTGAGTTCACTAAGCTTGTTAATGAACACGAGGATACGTGTCCTGTTGTAGTGGTTGAATATGGTCATTCGATTGCAATTTATGAACACATTTTTTTCTTGAAACTTGACACTGATATGACAGATATCAACTCGATTCAGGCAGAGAATATTTCTTTCTTCCTTGGCCTGTGGGCTTTGGATAGTGTTAGATTTTATTTGGATTTTCTAATTATACTCTTATAGGTACCAATTGACTGCCTCTATTAAAAAATTTTCCTTTTGATCTTCTAGTGTACTCTCACTGATGTTTTGATTTTCCCCATGCTTTTTTCCATTTTTTTGCTCTTTCATCGTGAGGGATGTTGTAAATTATGGGATGGAAATGCAATAAATTTAGTTGTTTTCCTTGATGCTTCCTGCTTCTCTTTTTGTAGCCTTATTGGTGAGGTTACCAGCCTCTTTATTATGTTATCTCAAGACATGTTTGAAGTTGACCCTTCCTAATCCTTTTCCGTTCAGCCTTATCCTCTTATATATTTTGTTCATTGTCGAATTATTGGGGTTTTTACTATTGATCATTGCTTCAATAACAATTGCAGAGTCTCCTATTATCATAGGATCCCGGATTGCTTTTTTTTTTACTATCCTTGAGCCTAATAAAAGACTATAGGATTCTGCTTTGTTATTTGTGGTTTCTCCTAGTCCCCATTTGTAGGTGACGATCTCTTTCCCATCTGAATCACTTATCACTCCTCCTCTCCTGATTTCCTTGGATTGTTTTTCGATGCCCCATTGAAAAAAATACTGAATCTATTTCTTTTTTCTCCACTCATCAAGTTCTTTTTCACTCATCCTTAGTTTCCAATTTCCTACTGGAGGAGCTTTCTTTGGTCCTGCTTTCCCTATGTTTTCCAATATAGCTTTTCCAGTCCAATTTCCCTCCTCTTGCTAAACATTGTTTTGATCCACTGCTGACATCCCTTTAGTGTTTAAAATTTCTGAGACTAAACCCCATGTTTTTTATAAGATTTTACCTGTTCTTAGCTTTTGGTCTTTGAAGATACTTCTATTTCTAGTTAGCCAAATCTGCCAACACAATACTACTGGAAGGCGTTCTAGAGCCTGATTATTGTAGCCTTGTTTTTTGTAGAGTAAGGGCAATTCTTCTCCCATGTTTTATAAAACTCTAAGAAAGTGTTTGTGAAGTTTAAATTGATTTCGAGCTGGCTTGTAATCTTCTTCCAACATTCTCTGGCTATCCTACATTCCAAGAAGAGATGTTGGATGGAATCTTCCTCTATCAAGCACATGGAGCACCTAGATGGTCCCAAAATTTCTTTTTTTTTATGTTTTCAGTAGTTAGTATTTTTCCTTTGAGAAGAGTCCATATAAATGCTTTGATTTTAGGGAGACATTTAGTTTTCCAAACCACTTTCCAAAGGCTCCACTCCTGATGGTTTTGTTGTTCTTGAAGTGCTTTGTACCCTATTTTAACTGTGTATCCTCCTCCATTTGGATCCCAAACATAATCGTCCTCTTCCTCGATGCTTATGGGCGCTGCCCCTTTGAGGTGATGCTTCAATTTATCCCATTGTCCTTTTAAGTTTAAGGGGATTGTTGGGATTTTCCACTCATGCCAAGTTTGCTGATCCCGTGCTAAAATTGAATGAACAGTGTTCAGCCTTCTTTCTGCCATCCATTTTGTATGCCAAGGAGGTCATGTTGAAGATTTAGGGGCTCTTTTCCCATTATTCTATCATCCCATATTAACATCGATTTCCCATTTCCCAGAGTTTTAGATATATGATTCTTGACTGAGGAGATTATTTTCTTTTCAAGTTTCCAAACTTGTGTGCAAGGTCTCACAGGAATGATATCTTTCAATAGCTTTGTTATATTTTGATTCAAGTGTTTTGTGGCGAGGGATTTTTTCCAACAACTTTCCCTTCTGGTTATGTTTCTCCATATTATTTTCATCCCTAGTGCAGCGTTCATTAAGCCTGGTAAATGTATGGATAGACCTCCTTGTTCATATGGTAGTGTGACTTGATCCCACTTTACCAGCCTAAAATTTTTACTCTCTTGCTTTCCTCCCTACTAGAGAAAGCTTCTTATGATTATTTCCATTTTCTTGTGAGCGCTTTCCTGAGCCAAAATAATCGCATACCGATATATTGGGAGAGCTGAAATTAGTGCCTTAATCATAATCACCCTCCCTGCCATATTGAGCCACATCATACCCCATTTTTGTATTTTTTCCTTCATTTTTTCAATATGTTTGCTCCATACTTCAGCTTTCACATTCTCCTTGGCTATTGGAAGTCCTAGGTAGGTGAAGTGTGTCCATCTTGCTTGTGTTGGAATCTCAAGGATTTGTGAGATGTTCTGCATTATTCTTGGAGGAGTGTTCCAACCATATATTCTACATTTTGAATTATTTAATAGCCCTCTAGATTCCTGAAGAAATTCATCCAGGACTTTTCTAAATCTTCTTTCTATTATACTTGATGCCCCTCCCAATAAAAGAGTGTCACCAACAAAAAGAGAAGGATTGATATTTTTTACTCCTTTTGCAATTTGGATACCTGTGATTTTTTTTCTTTCCTTTGATTTTCTAATGTTGCACTTAGTATTTTAGCCATTATAATATATATAAATGGAGATAGAGGACATCCTTGTATCAACCCTCTTGAGCTCTGAAAGAAGTTGTTGGGTCTTCCATTTATTAGAGGCGCTATCCAAGGGGTTGAGATGCAAGCTTGTATGGTCTCGATTATGTCTTGAGAGAACCCAATTTTTTTAAGAACTATTGTTAGATATGTGTGGCTGACTCTATCAAAATCATTTGCCATGTCTAGCTTTATAATCATTCCTTTCTCTTTCCTTTGAATTCTAGTTTGAATTTCTTCCTGGAAAATAATCACATTGTCAATTATTTGTCAATTATCCACCCTGATTTTCAAAGATTACTTCAGGGAGAACTCTCTTGATTCTATTGGCTATAATTTTTGTGATAATTTTGTAGGAGGAGTTGCAGAGAGATATTGGTCTATATCTGTTGAAAGTTGTTAGATTGGATTCCTTGGGAATTATAGCTACATATGAGGATTTGGTATTTCCTCCCATTTATTTTTTTTAATACATTTTTTTTCATTCTCATGAAGTCTTTTTTTATGACATTCTAGTGCTGGCTATAAAAGTCAACTGTGAACCCGTCTAGCCCTGGAGCCTTGTCTGGATGAAGACTCCATATTGCTGCCAACACTTCTTCTTCAAAGATTTCTTTGTTTATTTCTGAATTATGTCAATCACTTTTTTTTTTGGATGTGTTGTATAAAATCCTCATGATCTGCTGGTTATTCATTTTTTGTTAATAGATCTTTGAAGTGGTTACAGGATGGTTTTTTTAATTCCTCCACTCCCTTTATTTCTTGTCCATCCACTTTAATTTGGTCTATCTGATTTCTGGTTCTTCTAATTTTCATTTTTTTGTGAAAGAAGGTAGTATTTTTATCCCCTGCTTTCAGCCAAAGGCATCTGGATTTCAATCTGAGCTCTTCTTCTTCCTTTCTATTTTGCCTATATATTTCCCAAAATAATTCCTTTCTTTCAAGTAATCATGCTTATCCTCCTCTTTGTTTTCCTTTTCTTCTTGCATGCTGTCCATTTCTTTTGTGGCTCTATTTTCCTTTCTTTTTTTTAATTCATTCTCTCTTGCCCATATTTTTAGTTTTATTCTCAGATTTTTTATTTTGTTTCCCATACATAATGGGGAGGTCTTGTAATGTTTTGTGCCCATTGCTCTTTGATTTGAGTTCTGAAATCTTCATTGTTGTCCCAGATTGAGTTGTATCGAAAACGAAGAGGACCTTGATTGCTAGTTATGCCCAAAATAAGTGCTATAGGTTTATGATCCGAAGTTGTTGTATGAATTGGATTTGACAAAGGGGTATTTAGCTGCTATGTTTTCTTGAACTAAAATTATGTCTAACCTCTCATTTATATTATTCTTACCCACTCTCTTGTTGCTCCATGTGTATTTCCCGTTACTTGGTGGGATATCAGTTAGATTGTGTTGCTCCATTATTTCTTCCAAGGCTTCTCTTGATGGATCTGCGTGATAAGTCCCTCCAAATTTTCTTCTGTCTTTCTAACCAGGTTTAGATCACCTCCCAAAATTATTTTCCCATATTGACTTTCTGTTAGTACTTCTTTTACCGAGTTCCAACATTGTTCATTTTCTTTATAATGATTTGGAGCATATATGTTAATGAGGCTATAATTTTCCTTTGTGCTAAGATCCTTTAAATCTGTATTGATCCAATGCTTGCCGATTTGTTGATTTGTCATTTCCCATTGCCCTTTTTTCCAAAGGGTGCAAATTCCTCCTGAGGCTCCTATTGCCTAAAGCACTACTTCTTCATAATTTTTTAATTTTTGTATCATTTTTCCATTTTCTTGATTGTTTGTTTTGGTCTCTTGGATCATGAAAATGTCTGGCACTTCTTTCATTAGGATGTCTCTTGCTGCATTTTCTTTGTAAGTTGTGCCCATACCATGACAGTTCCAAGAGACCACTATCATTATTTATTGGTTTGTTGGTGCACAATGCCCTTCCCTCTCTGCTAATTTTTCTCACTGTTTCCTGTATCTTTCCCGAGGAAGGAGTCCATTGGTCGCTAAGTACCTAGAGCCATCTCTTTGGCAGCTGCTTCATCCCTTATTTCCTTGTTGGATTTTCTACCTACTTTTTTTTGTGTTAATTGATTTGTAGGGTCTCTTTGGATTGGTTTTTATTTAAGATATAGTCCACTAATTCGGGGGGGGGGGGGGGGGCGAGGGTTTGGAGGGATGGTGGACAGAATAAGGGGATTATGGGAATGCGATGGGGATCTGGGTGAGGGAGGATCTGTATTGTCTTCTAGTGGCCCAAAGGGGTTCGAATTTGTGAAGTGTGAGGGAGGGCAGTGGAAGGAGATGGTGAGAAAGTTTCATTTGATACCTGGGGATGTGAAGATGGGGGTGAGGTTGCTTGTTGGTGGGTTTCTTCCTTTTTACTTGCTCCCATTTATTTTATTGTTCCTCAACATTTTCACTTTCTTTTTTTTAGAACATCTATTTGCAAAATGACCATATTCATGGCATACCTTGCATTTGAATGGGATCTTCTCATAGTCCAGTTATTGTATATATGTCCATTGTTTGACCTTGATCTTTATCACTTCTGGGACTCCTTTTCCTAGATCCACTTCCACACATATTCTGGCACATGCATGCATATTGTCCTTTGGTTCACATCTATCTATATATTTTCCTACTGCATTTCCTATGGCCTTTACTGACTCATCTCCCCAGCAATGTAGAGGGAGATGGGGTAACCTAACCCATACTGGCACTGCACTTGGCACATCCATTTCAGGATCGAAGTATTTGGTCCATCAGTTTAGGTATAGTCCTCTGGTATCCATGAAATATGGGCCATTTCTAAAGATCATATCTCTATCTTCCTTTGTTTCAAAATGAAAGGTGTAGTATCCCCTTCCACAGAACCTTATTGTGATTTTCCCATTGATGGTTGAGCTCTAGTTTCTTTCGACCCATCTTTGGACCAATTCGGTGGATGGCCATAGCCTAGTGAACTGTCCAACTAGACCACATTCAGCGAGAGACAATGTTCCTCTACGAGGAAGAGTAGGAGGAAGGGAGATTTCTAGAATATCATCGAGCTTTTTAACAAACTTGTTTATAGTTGTTCTAATTCTAGGATGTCCTATCATAACCATAAGGGAGGCAAACACATCAGTTGCTTCTTCATTTCCTTAGAGCCGATCTATTAGTGGATCACCCTCCTATGGGGGATCCATTGGCTCTTAGATCTCAGCAGCAGGAGGCTGCTGAGTGGCTACTGCATGCAGAGAGGGAACCCACTAGGTCACAGTAGCAGGCTCGCGCGTGCAGCCTGTAGAAATTCTACAAATTATCTACAAATCTCACTCTAAGACCATGTAGAAAATCTGATTGTAGATTAACCCAATAATGCAATATAACCAAAGAAAAATACTATAACCTACTTCTACTATCAATTTGTGAAAGCTTAAAGATTGAGCTGAACACATATAACTGGAAGAAGAAGAATCAATTCATAATACACATGAAAATAATTTGGGGAAAGCCTCAGCTAAAAAACCCACTATATGTATTATCATACAACGTGGAAATACATAAGAATTATACAAAGCCTTAGCTCTCATAGCTAGCCAGCTCTCACTATAATCCTCACAGATGCTCACAGGCAATCCTAGCTTCTCACAACCCTTCCTCTCTACCCTCCAAGCTCCTATTTCCTTGCACTATTTCTCTGGGGTGATCTCCTTCAACCAAGTGGAACACTCCTCTGACACACTATCAGAACTATGCAATCCTCAAGGAATTATTCCTCCTACATGCATGAGTTTTCTTTATAGGAAAACACATGCAACTAATAGTACACTATCCTTGTATTTAATCTTAACTAGGCCTTTCTCAGAATAGACATGCATGAGTTTCTGATGAGGGAATCTTCAGTTAACTATAGTACACTAGTTGAGTGCATGCATGCATCAACTGACTGTTAACTCTCTATTAGTTCCTCAAACAATTCGAAACTAATTTGATTGGACTTAACTCAGTAAACTGAATTAACCAATTACAACTCAAATATAATTCAATCTTATCTCCTTAATTTAAGGCTTATCTCCTTAATTTAAGGGATAACTCTTTCATGACTTCAGAAAGACTTCTAACTTGAATTTTTCCAACTAATTAAGTCAACATAACTTAATTAATTATTTCCAAGTAGCTAGTAACACTAAATTCGATTTTAATTCACAATTTAATTCAAGGACAAATTAAATTGGAATTTCTAGATTCTATTTTTATCATTTCTTGTTGCTATTTTCAACACAACACAGCGAAAAAATGGAACCCTATTTATATTCGATTCTTCCAACCAACCATTAGTGTTCCTAAACTTGGGAATATTGTTCTCATACAAATTTATTGTTAGTAAATTATATATTACATAGCAATGAAACACATAAAATATTGCAGAAATATAAACACATAAAACACATAAAACAAGAGAGACACAAATATATGTGGTTCACCTAGTTTGGGCTACATCCACAGAGAAACAACCAGTCCTTCCTTTTATATTATCCAGCAAACTGAAGAGATACAACTGGCAACAGATCCACTCTAATTCCCTCTTCGCTCTCAATCTCCTCTCTCTTCCTCACTCAAGCTACAAATCTACATAGACGCAATACAATTCCCTCATATATAGCGAGGGGTTGCCTTCTAGGGAAAAAACCCCTAAATTAAACATAACATCTACCGTCAGATCTCCACCTAATGAACAACCCATATTGAATATGAAATTACAACATTTTACAAGGAAATTTTCCATCTATTTTTAGCTTTGGGGGCGCTGCCCCCAATCCCCCCACTAGGGGGGGCTCCCAAAGGTCGCAGCAACCCCCCCTGGACCCCCCCTGCAGCAAATATTTTACGGGTGGTGTTGCTGCCCCATTACGAACTGGGGTCTAATGCGGCGATAACTTTGAATACAGAAGATAATCAGGCTCCACAACCAACAATCTCCCACTTGGAGACTGATTATAGAAACTCCATTGCTGCTTCATTTGCTAGACAATGACTCCACTTTAGACCTGTTTGTTTCTCATCTTCTTCATCATACTTGAAGACCAATTGAAACTAAGCAGGTTCTCAGTTTCTCCCTAGTTACAACTTTTGTTAATATACTTGTAGGATTCTGGCTAGTGTGTATCTTTTGCAACTTCAACTGTCCATCTTCCAACGTTGACTGTATGAAATGGTATTTGAGTTGTATATGTTTAGACTTGGAATGAAATACAGAGTTATTTGCAAGATGTATGGAAATCTGGCTATCACTGTATAACCTGCCCAACTCCTGCTTCTTACCCAATTCATCCAGAAACCTTTGTATTAACCAAATCATTTCTTTACTAGCCTTTGTAGCAGCAACATTCTCTGCTTCTGTTGTTGAGAGTGCAACAACACTTTGCAGTTTTGAGACCCAACTGATAGTTGTTCCACCTACAGTAAACACATATCTGGTTGTGCTCCCCTTTTATCTCTATCACCTACCATATCTGCATCAACATATCCCTGTAGAACAAAGTTTGAACCACCAAAGCATAATTCTTGATTTGTGGTACCTCTCAAATACCTGAGAATCCACTTCACCGCCATCCAATGATCTTTTCCTAGATTATTCATGTACCTGCTTACAACTCCCACTACATGTGACATATCAAGCCTTGTGTAGACCATTGCATACATTAAGCTTCCAACTGCTGATGCAAATGGAACTTTAGACATATGAGTCATTTCTTCCTGAGTCTTGGGACACTCCTCCTTACTTAATTTTAAATGGATAGCCAAAGTATACTAATTGATTTTGCATTCTTCATATTAAACCTTTTCAACACCTTTTCTATGTACTCACTTTGAGACAATGTTAATTTGCAATTCTTCTTGTCTCTAGTTATTCTCATACCAAGGATTTGTTTTGCAGCACCCAAATCCTTCATTGCAAATGAGTTCGCTGATTTTCTTTTGAGCACATTTATTTCTTGCATGTTAGAAATTGCAACAAGCATGTCATCTACGTCAATAACAATATAATATAGCTGCCATCATTTTTCCTTTTGAGATAAACACAATGATCAGAGTGACATCTAGTCTAACCTTGCTCAGACATAAACTTGTCAAATTTTAGATAACACTACCTTGGAGCCTGTTTTAAGCCATACAAGCTCTTCTTCAACCTGCACACTAGTTTCTCCTTCCCTTTTACCTCATATCCTTGTGTTTGTTGCATATATATCTCTTCCTCCAAATCCCCACGGAGAAAGGTTGTATTTACATCTAACTGCTCAAGATGAAAATCTTCAGCTGCTACTAGACTTAAAATAGTTCTGATTGAAGTCATTTTAATGATAGGAGAAAATATCTCATCAAAGTCTATACCCTTTTTCTGTGCAAACCCTTTCACCACAAGTCTAGCTTTATACCTTTTTCTAACTCCATCTTCTTCCTTCAACTTGTAAACCCATTTATTTTGCAATGTTGTTTTCCCTGCAGGAAACCTAATTAAGTCCCAATTCTAGTTACTGGTTATGTTCTAAGGAGTCCATCTCTTCTTTCATGGACTGCTCCCACTTCTTCCTGGTTTCTACCTGCACTGCTTCTTCATAACATTCTGGTTCACCAGAATCAATCAACAATACATAATATAATGAAGGAGAGTATCATTCAGGGGGTCTACTTATCTGGGTAGATCTTTTAACACCACTTTCAAGTGTTTGAGGTGCTTGTTGCTATTGTGATTGTTGTTATGGTCGTTGATCATTATGATTTTCAGGCACCATCACTTTTTCTGTGATCTCATCAAGCACTATGTATTCTCTGTTTTCTTTTTCTTGTTTCTTTTCCTGCAGTTGATCCTTATACAACACCTTTTCATTGAATATGACATCTCTACTCCTAATGATTTTGTGTTTTTCATAATCATAAAAGTGATAACCAGAATCATTAACACCATATCCAATAAAAGTACATTTCTTTGATTTTGCCTCAATCTTTGTTCTATTTTATTTATTAATATGGACAAAGGCTTCACAACCAAAAGCTTCTAAAAATGAGTAGTTTACCTTTCTACCTATCCATGCCTCCTCTAGAATACCACCATCCAAGGAACTTTAAGGCCCTCTTTTTATTTGATAAACAGTAGTATCTACAGCATCTACCCAAAATTGTAAAGGCAATCCTGCATGCAATCTCATGCACCTTACACACTCCACGATTGTCTTGTTCATCCTTTCTGACACACCATTTTCTTGTGGTGTTCCTGGAACTATCTTGTCTTTGCAAATTCCATTCTCTGGACAGTACCTATCAAACTCTTTGCTGCAATATTCACCTCCATTCTCTGATTTGAGACACTTCAACCTTTTGCCTGTCTCATTTTTAACCAAATATTTCCATTTCTTAAAAGTATCAAATACATCAGATTTTTTTCGAATACAATAAATCCAGGTTTTTCTGGTTGCGTCACCAATAAAAGTAACATAATAATGAGAGCCACCAAGAGATGATACCTGAGCAGGTCCCCATACATCTGTATGCACAAGCTCTAATTTTTCGCTCTTATTTTCTTTCCCAACTTTGAGGAATCTGACTATCTTCTATTTTCCATAAACACAGTTTTCACAAAGTTTTAAATCAACATGCTTCAAGCCTGGCAACAACTTTATTGAGTGAAGAATCTGCATCCCCTTCTCACTCATGTGTCCATGCCTATGATGTCACAATGCCGTATCTTCTCCTGTAGAGGTTAAAGCTTTAACATAATTATAAATACCATTGCATAAATACAATGTACCAACTTTTTCTCCCTTTGCTATTACCAGGGATCCTTTAGTGACCTTCCAGGTTTTATCTGTAAAAGTAGTCACACAACCTTCACCTTCCAACTGCCCTATTGAAATAACATTTTTCTTCAGATCTAAAACATGCCTTACCTCCTTCAATAACCATTGATTTCGATTCTTCTATTTTATGAAAACTGTACCCATTCTAATGATTTTACAGGGTTTATCATCACCCAATCGAACCTGCTCAAAATCTCCTTGAACATAATCATGAAAATTTTTCCTATCAGGTGTGGCATGGAATGAGGCCCCTGAATCTACCACCCAAGCATCAATAATATTTTATAAAGAAATAATCAAAGCATATTGAAACACATAACCTGTTACATTCGCTTCATCATTATTTTCTTGTTGCGCGTCTCCTTCTTTCCCTTCCGAGACTTGCAGTCTTTCTTCAGGTGTCCTTTATTCCTACATTTCCAGCACACTATCCCCGATCTGGACTTGGATCTGCCTATTCTTGACTTACTGCGATATCTAGGGATCTTTCCTCTTTCCATTTTTCTTCCCCTAGTTTGTGCAGTCAAAGCATTACCTGATGTCTCACCGGAGCTTTTCCGTCGCATTTCCTCGCTAAGGATTGCACTGACAACATCATCAAACTTTAAAGTACTAGATCTAGAGACAGAGTTACTAATGGCCATAACTAAACCATTCCAACTTTCTGGCAATGAGCATAGAAATAACAGATCCCTAACTTCATCATCAAAAGTTATCCCTACAGAACTTAACTGACTGGTAACTATATTAAATTCATTTAAATGATCAGCAACAGATCCACCTTGTGAAATTTTCATATTAAATGAATGCTTCATAAGAAATACCTTATTTGAGGCTGAGGTTTTTTCATATAGTTTGGCCAAAGTCGATATTAAACCCTATGTTGTCATTTCCTTTGAAATATTAAATGTTACCGACGCCACTAGGCACAGTCGTATTATTCCAAGTGCCTTTCTGTCGAGAATATCCCATCTTGTGTCTGTCATACTCATTGGCTTCTTTTCCTTTCCTCTCAGTGGTTAGTATAGATCTCTCTGATACATATAATCTTCCATCTGCATCTTCCATAGCTAGTAGTTTTGGCCGTTAAATTTTTTGACCCTAAACTTACCATCTTCTGCCATTGCTCCCACTTGAACCAGGAACCCTTCTCTCCTACGAGTTTATCAGCCAAATAGGCCTTTGGCTCTGATACCAGTTGTTTGTAAATTATATATTACAGAGCAATGGAACACATAAACTATTGCAAAAATATAAACACAAAAAACGCATAAAAAAAGAGAGACATGGATATATAAGATTCACCCAGTTTGGGCTACATCCATGGAGAAACAGCTAGTCCTTCCTTTTATATTATCCAATAAACTGAAGAGATACAACCTACAACATATCCGTTGTAATTCCCTCTTCGCTCTCAATCTTCTCTCTCTTCCTCACTCTAACTACAGATCTACATAAAAAAAATACAATTCCCTCATATATAGAGAGGGGCTCCCTTCTAGGGAAAGAAACTCTAAATTAAACATAACTTCTACCATCAGATCTCAGCCTAATGAACAACCCAGATTGACTACGAAATTACAACATTTTACAAGACAATTTTACATCTATTTTTAGATTCGGGGGCGCTGCCTGATCCCCCCACCAGGGGGGGCCTCCCAAAGGTCGAAACCACCCCCCCTGGACCCCCCTTGATGCAGGAGCATCCGAGAACTCATAATTACAATAGGAATCCAAAGTAGAGAAGGAAGATGACATGGACCATCGGAGCAAAACCAGGGAAATCTGTTTAAAACAGAGCGTAAATGATGGAATGGATAAGTCTGGAGAAGACTTGATTTAAATATAATCTGCCATGTATGTGAATTAGTTGAGAGATTTGAGGAAGGGATGTGATCAGATCCTTCACAGTGATCTGATCCAATGTTCCTTTATATATATATATATATATATATATATGAGCCTACGTGTTCGATAGGGGGATATGGAAGAATATAGAGTGATAGATAGAATTGCGTAAGCCAAGAGTAATCAAAATGTAGTTGAGGGAGAAACTGTTCTAAGGCTGAAATACCTTACTTATAGTTGTAATATATATAGTGAATATAACTGTGTTGTGTGGATCAAGCAAGAAAGTGATCCTCATCCAAAAACCACTCCAGTACAGGCAGTTGAGATCTTTTCTCAAGTAAAATATAATGGTAAGATGTCGGCTTTTATTCATCTTATCTTAAGTTGCAATAATTTCAATATGGACAAATATATTATTTGCAGAATCTTTACTCTTACTTTGACAAGAAAATCAAAAGACTGGTGCTTATCACTTCTAGGTTCCTCTGTACGTAGTTGGGATGAATTTTAGAAGATTTTTCTTTATTCATTTCAAGAATATAATTATGAAAAGGTGTGTGATTATTTAGAATAATTGTGTAGGATGGAAGGTGAGACTTTGGATATCTTTTATGTTAGATTTAAATTCATTTTAATGCAATTTCGGTCCAAATATTTTTCTCCTCAATTCCAATTAATTGAATGGTTTCAGAATTTAGTATATTTTTCCTATAATAACTATCATGAATCAGAAAGTATATCCTTAGTTGATAGTGGTACTCTTGCTCAAAATGACAATTTTGATTCTTCGCAAATTGAAATTACAAATGATAATGCTAGAAATGCTCCAAATTTACATAATTTTGATCAAGTAGAATTTCAACAAGGTGCACAATCTATTAGTAGAAATCAGCAACAACTAAATCAGCGTCACTTAAATCAACCAAAGAATGTCAGCAACACACACTCTACTACTAAAATTAGTTCACAATCTGTTGATAATAAATTGAAAATGATGGAGTAGCTCAACAACAATTTGCAAATCGATCAAATACATGAAGAATATGAATTGTCTATTTTGGAAAACAAAAAATCATCCATGCATAGAGAAAAATTCAGGTATATATCTTAAACTTCCTATTTTTCCCTCTACCCTAATATTTTTAAAAATATTAATTCAATTCATGATCAATCAGCGGTCCCTTTAAATTCAAATTTAATTTTAAACAAAGAAAATGATATTAATAATAAATTATTAAAAATTGGTAGAGAAAATTCAATAGGTAATTCAATTAATAAATCTGAAGATTCGCTTGACTTGATATTCAATCACTTGCATGGTTCTAATTTATTTATTTCACAGGAGAAGAACACTTATGAAGTCACTTATAATGATGACTTGGAAAATGAAAGCACTCAACCTCTTTTAACTTCTAAAGTGATTTTGTTTGATTCCTTAGGTGAATCTATTTTTGAAGATAAATAGGATTTTAATCAAGAATTTATTCCAATCCGTTCTAATTTTGAAACATTCAATCATCATATTAATTTTGGTATTGAAGAAACTATCCTAATTTTTATTTCCTACGATGTTGAAATGCTATTTTTCAATCATAAGTTTGAAATCTTCCCATTCTCGCAAAAGAAAGAAAACAATGAGTTTAATTTTATAATTTCTATTGATGTGTGTGGGAAATGATTATTCACAAATGAATCCCATCATGTTGTACCATTATTTGTAACACTAATGTAAACTTATGTTTGCTTCGATTTCAGTTCCCTTGGTTTGAATTTGTTTTTCTTTTGAATCTTTATTTTTAATTTCTGAGCACATTGTACTACTATTTTGAGCATTCAAACTATATATACTCCTAAAGTGCATTAATATCATATATAAGAATCAATTCCATAGTTTAGGACATCAACTACTTTTTATTTTGAAATTCTATTTGTTCATGCTTAACCAATTTATTGTTGATTTTCAAATACGTTTATCACAAATTTGGGCATTTGAAAGTACACCGTTTCATTCTGACCATCAATGGAATACTTCTAGAAACCTTTTAAATATTCATCCTTTCTTTATTGATCCATTTGAAAGATATCTGGAAGTTCTAGTGCTCATGAATATTTCTGACTTCAATGCTAGTATTCGGTAGGCTTCAATGCTTAAAAATGTATCATTCAAGACTGGCACAATGTTTCATCTTCCTTTGAACTTCTTTTGATCATTCACTAAAATTCATGTTGTTTTTTATTATCTTGTAAACATTTGGTCGAAGAATTTCAAGGTAAGAATTTTGTAAATAAATTTATTTTGTTTAATGTTTTAATTGTGCATAGTAGGTTAATTTTCTTTTTTTAATTTAATCTCAGTTTCAATCCTATGGATTGACCGGTACATACATCCAGGAATTTAAATGAGAGAATGGTTATATTGGAAGTACGACTATACCTAGTCATGTTTCCTTTCATTTAGTTAGAAATAGGAATAGATTAATTTAGATAAGGTTCCTTTTCTATTTGTATTTATTTCATTATTTCAGATTTTTAAATAGGCAAGTAATGAATCCGATTTTTTCTTGGAATCCCCTTTCATTTTCTGGAAAAGTGGCTTAGAACATACTAAAGTTCTTATATATTCGGATCATACACACCTGTGTAAGAACTTTATTGTCTTGTTTTTGCAAAACTTCATCACATTGATCATATATGAAGAAATTCTAAGGAATTGATATGGCTTGGCAATCTTTGATTCACAAGTACTTCTAAAAGCTCATTTTCACCACTCTTGTCCTCCAATGAAAATTTCAGTTGGCTCAAATTTGAAATTCAGTACTTAACATTTTAGATTGAATAAGTAGATGATGTTAAACATATGCCAATTTTGAGAAATACATGGGAGAACTTGAAGATTCATGAGGTAAATTCACAATTAATATTATTCCAGGTACGCATTTTACAGGTTCATCTTCATCTATTGTTAGTTTCTCTTTTTAATAGTTCACTTCTTATTTCTGATTTGCTTCTTTTGTAGGTCTTAATTGGCTTAATTTTAGAGCCATGAGATAAGCAAGCAGCCAACCATTTCTAAATTTACAACATGTCCAGGGAGTATTTGTTGTTTCATTAGAATTTGAGGATTCTTTAATTTTGTTTCTATTAATTAAAACCTCAATAGGCCTTTAATACGATATTGGAATATTCATACCAAATAATTATAATATCATCACTCTCCTCATAAGAAAGTTTTGATAAAATTATTCTTTCATCTAATATTACTCATAATTAATATAACTATTAAAGGGACATTTTGTTAAAAAGAAAAGTTGAGCTAAGTGATTCTTTACAAATATAATAATAAAATGTCTGACCCCACAGAATTTCCACATAGCATTATCGAAGCTTCTGAATATAGGAGCATTTCATATGAGTATCAATCATAAAATTTCTCCAATATCACAAACTGCCAATCCTCCTATCCTCTGATATCTCTTTTCACCCATCATATGATATATGACATCTCTGATCCTTTGATATCCTCATATTGTCGATCTCTGATATCCTGATCCATCGATCTCCATTATCCCTTCCCACTCATCCTCTGATAGATGACTTCATTGATACTGCAATGTCCATACATCTCTAATACTTCGATCGTCGATCTTCGATAAACTTCCCACAATCCATATTGAAACTTCCATATCGGGACCTTCGATCGGCTGTCACTTTTTTCACACCCCCGATATCAAATCATCTGATATAAGACCTTTGATATCCGTTCCCACTTATATTTTAGCCATTACATTTTAAGAATAAAATCCTATTGGAAGGTAATAATGTCACATGTTTCCAAGTTACAACCATAAAATTTCTCGGATATTTCTCTTCCGATACACTCAAAGGCACTCTTGAGCAACCATTATGGTAATGCAACAATTAATAAGGAATTTGGAACAAGTAAAGGTAATGGACTGTGGTTAATTCATTTTTTAATTCTCTTTTATTTGAATTTTTGACATATCACTTTGTAATTATTATATAAAGATTCAAGTCCTCCTCATTGCTACATTATTTAGGATTTTGAATCGATTTCAATATCTTGGGATTGATATAAATTTAGAATGGAAAAAGAAAAGAGAACAATCATTGCTGTAATTCATAAAGAAGCATTTTCATTCTCATTCTAATGGATTTGGTTTACTTCTGATTCTTTGAACATGAAACATTGTTTTCTTTTAGTTGACTACTTGCTTTAGTTTAGATTTAATAAATGATGATTTTGGGACAATAAGATTTCAGTTAATTCAACTTCTTCATACTTTTAATTCTAAATTAAAAGAAGAAGTTATTTTTTATTGGAAAAATGATATCTCTCATGTAAGATTAAAAGAACTCCAATGGTAAGTTTCATACGCCCACTTTCATTCATTTTCATTTCTTTACCTTTGTTTTTAATTTTTGTTGATATAAAACTCTATTTTGCAGCTCTCCATAAACTTTTCATATCTCTACCAGATCATATTTGGAGCTCATTCTCCTTTTCTTGGTTTGCTTTCAAGATTTTTGGATAAGTAGTAACAATCCTCATCGAAACAGCTAAACTAGGGAGTTTCTGAACCTTTAGTCTCTTCCTTAAGCATTTCTTTTATGGGAAAATGATTAAGATGCTTTCATGCAGATGTTACTTTGAAATTAGAAAATTTTCCACTGGAAGAGACTTCTCAATTAGCTTATTATTTATCATCACTATTATTCACCCATCAATTTCATAAGTCTAATCACTTACAATGCCTCAAGATAAAATTTACTAGATTCCAAACAAAAGATAAACATTCACATGACTATTTTTTGTTATTTATTTTGTTGAGACATTTTTATAAGTAGTATTTTTGGGGTTTATCTTTTAAATTTTTGCTTTTCTTTTAGCTTTTGTTTTCTTCATTTTTATATTTTTAAAGTTTGTTGATTTCTTTCTACTTCTATTTGGACTTCTTTTCCTTTTTTTTTTGTTTTGGTTTGATTTTGGTAACTCCGTCATGATTTATTTGGAAGATATTTTCTTCACCCTATAGTGGTTGGCATATATGGGAAATATTTACTCTATTTATTTGAGTTAATTTCAATTATCATTAAAGGTATATCTTTATGGAACCATAAAACCCTCTTGCTTTAAATATTTTTCATGGAGGAAGACACATCCTTTCAAGGTGATAGGTTTTATCTTGTCAAGGACAGCACTGATTTGAGTTTGACTCAATGGATCCCTCCCACCCCTACACTTTATAAAATCCTTTAATTATTAGTCACAGGAAAAGAATTTGGATTCAACATTATGAAATTATTGTATCCATTAACGTAACTCTCTACTACCATCCCACCTCTTTCACTCAAATACATCATAAACTAAAAGCTAAAAAATGTGCTTATCAAAAAGGGTGATTAAAATAGGAAGCATGGGAAATACAAGTAAGTTCGTTAGGGCTATGTATTCTCGCTAGCAGTAGGGCTAGGCTTGTATCACATAAAAGACAACTTTGTCGGGGTACTTTTCGGCTCGCAGTAGCGAAGAAATGTTAGAGACCATTCATAACAATGGATATATGCTTTCTCAAGAAACATCCTATCTGTACCTTCTTCTATTTCTCATATGTGGTAATATTAAAATATTTTTTTCCCAAATTTGGATTCATGATTTTTACTCAAATCTTCTTTTGAGTACTTATCTTTTCAAACTCATATTGCTTAATTTATTTATGTGGGACCCATGGAAATGTTTTATTGTTTGATGATTCAATGGACTCCATTATTTTTAACCTTTGGGTAAATAAAGTTCATTAACTTTAACCAAAAATAATTGGTTCTTCCCAGTGTGTCAACAATGTTGTAGGGAAAACCCAATACCCCCCCTTTTTGACTTGTTTACTTAAAATAATGGGGACCCTTTCCATTAATTTTTGGGTAAATCACCTTTCAAATTTTTCGTTTTATTAAATGTCCTACAATTTTGTCATTTTCTATTTTCATCGGATTTATATTTCGATCACTTCATTGAGTTTTACTTTTCACTAGCTTTCCACCAATACTTGTTTCATCTCATTTGGTTACACGGTTTGCAAATGGTGTTCATCCAAAGTTCGATAATTTTTACCGCTTGAGTTAAAAATTGTACAAAATGTATATTATTTTTGTAATTAAATTAGTAATTCATTGTAAATATTAATCCTTAGTTAATTTTTACAAATTTCTTCATTTTTCACTAACCATCCTACAAAATCACCTAGCCAAATTTTAGAACAGTTAAAAAATTTGTTTTCAGGATCTTGGTAATTTATTACAGTTTCTAATTTAAAAAAAAAATACCAAACTCAAAATCTCAAAATTGCAAAGTGGTTGTAGCTTATTTTGTAGAATTTTTAATTCCACTCCAAGTGGCCCCCACTTCACCTCACCTCCTTCCTTCCAAATAAAACTTCCGATTTTGAAAGCTCTGATTTAAAACTTCTGATTTTAAAAGCTTTGAAATAAAACTTCCGATTTTGAAATCCCCGATTTAAAAATTCCGATTTTGAAAACCCCGCTTTAAAATTTGTGATTTTCAAAACCTTCGATTTAAAACTTCTTATTTTGAAAACCTCAATTTAAAATCTCTGATTTTGAAAACCTCTGATATTCCAATAATGCAACATCGGCATATTGAAGTTTTTATTTCGTGCGCCTTTTAAAACTTGCGATATTTCAAAAACCCCCGAACTTTGATTTTAAGTTTTATGCGATTGGCTATTTTAGTTTTATTATAAAGTTTGGTTTCCCTCAGGACTCCCATCTTTGTCACAATAACCTCACCTCCTGCCTTATCACTCCACCTTACCTCCTGCCTTATCACTCCACCTCTGCTCCCTCCATTAACTCTCATACCCACATATATGGGTTGGCTTTTGTATATAAAGTTTGGTTTGTTTTAATTAATAAATATATTATATATTAATTATAATTTTTATATAATATAATATAATATAATTTTAATTTTAAATTAACTTTTATTCTATATTTTTTAAATAATTAATTAAATTTTGATTATAATTAATTCATAATTAACTAATTTAATTTTGTAATTAAAAATAAATTAATACTAATTAAGAAATAATTATAATTTAATTTAGGATTAGATTTTAATTAAAAATTTCCTTTTTTTGCCCAGGCAACAAATTTTCCAACATTATGACAGTTTTGATTCTTCAAATTTGGAAGCTCATAAGTTGAGTTTCACTTGGTCACATGAGGCTTAGAATGGCTCATTGGATAGATAAAATCATGGAGAATATTTTTGAAGTAGTTGCATAACTAGATTGAATCATTTAATGGGTCTAAAATTTAATAGAAGATCAAGCTCTGAATTTTTAAACAAGAATGATTTACTAAGATTATTTTTTTGCATTTTCAGTTGCTCATAGCCTTTGTAGAGTACAGATTCATTCAGCTATGTTCTCCTTGACCACTGAAATATTTACAAGAATAAATGAGAAGCTCAGACTTCCTTTTATTTATTTATTTAATTAAGTTTTAATTGGAGATATTTTGTGTTCTAGATTTGATATTTTTATTTTAATTTGCATTTCAATTAAATTTTGATTGGTTTTGGCCGGAAAATAGTTGAAGATGTCGAGTGCAGCCCAACTTGGCCTAGATTTTTTCAAAGAATCCACATTTTGTGGAGCAAAGTGCGTAGTGGAGCGTGCAATAGAGTAGCAGAACGTGAATTGGACCGCACAATGGAGCACTTGGAATACACTGTTGAGTCAAATTATAAACTTATAATTTGATTAACATAAATCACCAACCCAAGGCAGGTAAGCTTGTGAGATGTTGCGCAAAATATATGCAAGCTTAAAACTGTGAGTGCTGATTAATCTAACTAGTCAATCATACAAAAGTATGTTTCGTTCCTACATCAATCATTTAGAAGCAAAGGCTATGGACTGGATTGAAACATCCCTCTACAGCTCTTAGTATTAAATAGAGGAGGAATGACCTGTTATAGATTTTTATGAACCCAATGTTTCATACTACCAAGTGAGTCCATCATCAAGGGATGCATCAATAGATATTCTAATGTTGATGTTGATTAGGAAAATATACAAAAATCAAACTTACAGCAAAATCAGAAATTCACTCAACATTATAACTCAAATCTTGAAAATCCACACATTAACGTGAAACTCATTCATTCAATCATTTGTTGTTGATATATCAAAAAGAGTACATTAGTTGTAAGAATAGATTATTACTACATAACAGAAATAAAATGCATACAAACTAAACTACGGGAGTTGTGAGTAAAGAGGAGCCTCCCTTACTCATAACCCCTTCAAATTAGAAGAGCTTGATCAATGAAATAGGCAGAACATATAATATTGTATTAATATGAAAAGAGAACAGTCGAGTACAATATGATATACAGTATCAGCTAAAATCAACCCAACAACCCCCTACCATATAAACTATAATAGAATTTATACAAATACAAAAGCCCATATATGGCTCGAAGTAAGGAAAACTACTAGTCTAAGCCATCAGCTAACAATCATGTTACAAAATATCAAATTTAGCCATACTCAGTCTAATCCATGATTGAAAGCATGGATTAGACAAAATTCATTACATGGTTGTAGCTTTCCTCCATACGACCAACGAGAGAAGGTGTGCAAATCTGGGCATTCTCATTGGCGGATCTGAAATGGCCAATAGGACAACATTCATATGTGATAGATTCCCCACAAACCAATGTTCTCGTTTGATTTAGCCATTTGTGGAACATAGCTAACCACCGATTTTTCTACAGGAAATATAGGCGGTTGCAGGAAATCCGCGTCTAAAGGAATTCTGAAGCGTCTGCAGGAAATAGGATCGCACAAGCTGTCTGTAGGAAATACGGGCCTATTTCAAATCAAAACAAATATGCACCAGAACTCAAGATTAGTTGGCATGATAATTAAATAAAAGACATCTAGCTTTAAGGAATGCTTTAGGTTAAGGTAAAAGATGATTTTTCATATTAATTTGCATACCTTCAGCATACGACACCCTTTTGGAGAAAACCTAGTTATTATAACTGAAATAGGCATAATAGGGGTTAAAGATAGTTCAAAATGGGAGAGGTAAAGTCTAGAAAAGGGTGTCAAAATTGGGCAAGACCAAGTCCCAACATCTCCCCCACACCTAGCTTCTTGCATGCCCCTTATGCAAGAAAAAAATTTACATCCTCCACAAAAAAGAAAAAGAAAAAAAAATGAAAGCATTCATTGTCCTGAGCTGCAGCTATTGCATCCAACTGATCTTCTACATCCGCCAGCCAGTCCAATTGGTTACCACTGGATTCTACAGGAATTTGACCCTTGTATAATTCATTCTTCTTTTCCAGATGATCAATCTGATCCTACTTATTTTTCATAATTCAGGCCACTTTCTGAACCCACTCCTCATGTTCTTTTTGTATATGCAGGTTGTTCTCTCTTAGGGTCTCGTTTTCCTTTCTCAATGCTCTCTCCGAAATGGTGAGCTCAGTGATGATTTCTTCCAATTCCTGCAGAGACCGCCTCTTCTGGGGGGTTACTTCCCCTTCTTGATGTCCTTGGAGGGATTGAGGCAAACCAAGGTCCTCCTCTACTTGTTGTTCTCCTGTTGTGTCATTCCCACTTCCATGCAGCGGGGAGTCCTGGAAGGACATTGCTTCTTCGCTGATGAACTCAGCTGGCTCTATCTTCTCCTTACCTTTGGGTGGGTCATGATGTTTCTCCTTCTTTTTGTCAGGTGTCTCATGCAACACTTCTTCTTCCGCAGTATCCTTTATAGCCAGCTAAACAATTTGGCTCCTGGTAAATCTCTTAGTAGAGGTGGAAGTTCCATTCTTCAACTTAGGCCTTTTTCCCACAGTCTCCCTTGTCACCACCACTTCTTCATCCTTTTCTTCTTATTTCATATGTGACCCAAGGGTCTGAGGCTTCTTCCTCTTTGGTTTTCCTACATGCTTCTTCTTGGTGGGCTTCGGAGAATCAAGGTCATCTTTTCCTTCCTTCTTTACAAGTGGCCCATGAGTCTGTGGCTTCTTCTTTGATTTTTCTACTAGTTTTTCCTCTATAGACTCTGAAGTGTGAGAGTCTTTATCTTCCTCTTTTTACTTTATTTGTAGACCACCTGTTAGTGGCTTTTTCTTCGGTTTTTCTATTGGCGCTTCCTCCATGGAATCTGAGGAATCAGATTCTTCATTCTCTGCAAAGTAATTCTCAGCCAAGAACTCCTCCCATGTCCACTTCTTGTCTTTCAAAACCTCCAGCAGGGTTATTTTCACCATCCCATGGTGATAGAGGTTTTCCTCTAAATTGGACCGCCTCTCCTTGGTGGTCATCACCATCTTCATCAGAGACATTCTCAAATAATACGGTAAATTTAATGGCTTGTCATGAAAATGGGTGAGGAGCTGAATGTGAAACAGGAATGCAAGCAGAAATACAACAAGTTTTGGTACTTACTTTTCAAGAAATCCTATGAAATCCCCTTACTCCAGTCAAGGTCCGAATGCTCTTTATGGATAAAAGACACGCACAAGGCCTTGTTGAAATGTTTTTTTTTAAACCATCGTTCTCCCAGTTGTGGAATTCCACATGCCTGTGCCACCAAACCCTCTGTCAACTTGAACTGGACATCCCCAACTTGAGCCTTGTCACCATTTGTATGCAGGGTGAAAGACTTTGTTACCTCCGAATTGTGGCTACTAAATCATTGGAAAAATGGTAGACACCCTGCTTTTTCTAGTCTCACCTTACTGCGAGGGTCAGCTTCCAGCAACTCAAGGCCTTGTAGCTCGAAGTGGACAGGACCATGCAATTTTGACATGGTGAAAAATAAGAAGACAGGATGCATGCACTTCTTTGAAAATATCGTGTTAAGCTTTTACAAAGGATTCACATGACAAGGGAGGGCTTAATATGGAAAGTTATAAAAAAGCATGGGATTTTTGAGAGATGGGTCGTGATCATGATTATCATCATGATCTGTCCTGCAGAAAGATATGGAGATTATGTCCACTGGTCGTGTTAGAATCATGGCAATCGGGCATGGAGCTAGATTTATGATGCACCGGGTTACGACCACATTTTGCTGCAAGGGTAACCATAGCTAAAAAATCATACAAATGTTAAAAATTAAAGTATTAATTACCCTTTACCTCAAGTGTCCTGTCGTTGGCTATACTTTACCATTCTTACTTTCCAATGGTCTAGTCCTTGAATGATGTGTGCCTGTCCTTGAGATGATAACCCAATTAATAGTTAAATCAAATGTATGACCTCATAATTCATGACCTCGATTAGTAATTAAAATATGTCAGTACTTTAAATAATTTAAGCTAATGTTTTGTCTATGGTTTTTTTTGCTTTTCATAAAATCTAGGTATCACTGCAGAAAATGGAACCATGACTGTTGAGCCTTCTACAGGAAATGGAATTGTGACTACTGAGCCTTCTGTAGGAAATTGGACAAAGACTTGAAAAACTTCTGTAGGAAATCAAACCATCAAACAACACTTCTCCCTCATTTTTGTACAGTTCATTACACATGAATAAATGTGTTGATGTTGAATGTGCAATGCCCTCATTGGATTACTAGCCATTGAGGTCAATTGTTAACCAATGCGAGGCCCATCACCTTTGATGAGAACAAGGACCAAGGTACCCTGATGCATCCTATTGGGTGTGAATTAATGAGCTATTGTCAAACCCCCCTGTGGGATCCATCACTCAAGGAGCCATAGTGAATCCCCAATATTGTTGGCGAGATAGCATGTCATTAGGGCATACAAGCTTCAAGGCATCAGAAGACTCTGATCTTGCACCCAAATAACTTGTTGATGTCGATGGGCCGAGATTGTTGGAAGGAGGGTCTTAAGAAATCCCCCATAAATCCAACACGGGCAATCCAGAATTAACTGAAAACAAAATTTATTGAGATAATCCTAAAGAACCTACTGACCTGTAATTTTAATGAGCCCAGGGTAGTCCATGCTCACCAGATTTCAATTTTAGAGAGTCTGAAACACTTGGAAAAGAAGACTATGAGGAGCTCATTTTGCGTAACTATTCCATTGGGCCGATAAAAAGGAATAAACCTATACCCAATAGACATTCCTCTCATGGTTTACTGAGCACGAGGAGGAATAGAGTGAGCTCATTGTGTCAGCAGGAAATCAGGAAGAGATAGTGGAAGGAATGCCTCCTCTCACCATCTCTAGCTCTCTTTTCTTCACAATTTCTTCCACAATTTCCTCCTTGGATTGGGGTTTTTGATATAACTTGAGTCTATGCCCATTCACTAAGAAGGTAACATTCCCATCATCAATGGTTTTAACTCGAACATATCCATTATCAAAAACTTTCTCAATTTCATAGGGGCCCAGCCAATGTGTGTTAAATTTTCCTTTAAAGTTCTTAAATTTTGAATCATACAACAATGCCTAGTCTCCCTCTTTGAACTGCTTCTTTTTAATGTATATGTCATTCCATTTAGCCCGTTGTTGTTGAATCAAGTCAGTATGCTAAAAATCATCTTGCCTAATCTCATCCAACTCATTGAGTTGCAAGATTCTCTACTGCTAAGCTTCGTCAAGGTCTATACACAAATTTGTTGCCATATTAAAAGTCCTGATCTGAAATTCAATGGGCAATAAAACTTTATTTCCATACATCAATTCATACAGAGAAAAGCCAGTGATATTTCTCCATGTGATCCTGTAGGCCCACAATGGTTCAGAAGTCAATCACACCAATCATTCTTATGTAATTGCGCTATCTTGGTAAGGATTGTCTCCAACACCTTATTTGTTGATTCCACCTACCCATTTTCCTATGGATGATAAGGGGTGGACTTCCGATGAGTAATCTAATATTTCTACACAATTCCCTGCATAAGATTTGACACAAATTGAGTACCTTGATCAGTGATTATCTCCCGAGGTATCCCAAATCTTACAAAAATATCGGGAAAAAGAAATCAAATCTACCACTACTTTCTTTGTTGCTCTAGGTAGTGCTCTTGCCTTCACCCACTTCATAACATAATCAGTACAAACTAGGATATACTTCTTACCTTTGGACATAGGGTTTATGGGACCTACAAAATCAATAGCCCACCTCTCAAAAGGTTTTATGAGAACCTGTGGCTACAAAGGCATCTCGTCTAATAGTACAGGGCACCCCATTCTCTGGTAGTTGTCACACTTCCAGACATATTCTCTTGCATCTTTAAAAATACTTGGCCAATAGTAACCTGATTGAAGGATCTTGTAAGTTGGTCGCTTGTTTGCAAAGTGTCCTCCACATGGTTCATCTTGACAATCTCTCAAAATGTCATAGATCTCATCTTCCGTGACACACCTGCGAATAATCAAATCAAGTCCAGTGAAAAAAAAAATCTCCCCTAATCCAAGAGTAATCAACACTTTTGCTAATAATTCTCTTTTTCTGATTAGATGAAAAGTAAGGAGGCAACTTTCCTGTAGCAAGGTAATTGGCCATGTCTACAAACCCTGGTGTTTTAACATAAATAGCAAAGAAATTTTCATCGGGAAAGATGTCATTAATAAGAACATCCTCACCTGCATGGTTGAGTCTAGATAAGAAATCAACTACCTAATTTTCCTTTCCAAGCCTATCCAATATTGTGATGTCAAATTCCTACAACAACAAAAGCCACCTAGTAATCATACCATTAGTAACTGGTTTATTCATGAGATATCGAATGGCAGAGTGATCGGTGTGTACAAAAACTTCATAGCCCATGATGTAATGTCTAAACTTATTAATAGCGTAAATCACAACAAGGAATTCTGTTTCGGTTACCATGTAATTCAGTTCTGCGGGAGTTAAATTTTTAATAACATAATAAATAACATGGGTTACAAGGTCCTCCTTTTGACCCAGTACTGCTCCTATGGCTTAATCAAAGGCATCAATGGAAATATGAAAGGGAAATTTCCAATCTAAGCCTCTCAAGATGAGTGCTGAAGAAAGTTTTTCCTTGAGTGTATCAAATGTGACTTGACATTCGTCATCCCAATGAAATTCAGCTTCTTTAGTCAATAATTTAAATAATGGAGATGATATCTTTGTAAAATTTTCAACAAACCTTCTATAGTAGCCTGCGCATCCAAGGAAACTTTAGACTTCCTTTTGATTCGCTGGTGGGGGCAGCTTTGCAATAACTTCAATCTTTGTCGGATCAACTTTAAGTCCTGCAGCAGAAATGTGATGACCCAAAACAATACCTTCATTCATAATCAAAAAACATTTTTCATTACTTAATGAGAGATTAGTTTCTCTACATCTCTACAAAACTTTCTCAATATTATGTAAAGCCTCTTCAAAAGTATCACCCATAATTTTAAAGTCATCCATATAAACCTCTACGCAATCATGCAAAAGATCAGAGAAAATACCAAGGACTGCCAACTGGAATGTGGCTGGTGTGTTGGATAGACCAAATGGTAATAAACTATATTCATAGGTGCCCTAGGGACATGTGAATGTAGTCTTTTCCTGGTCTTCTGGAGCTATCCTAATCTGATTGTTCCCACTGAACCCATCTAGGAAGGAAAAATATTTTTTTCCTAGTAAAGTGTCCAGTAATTGGTCTATAAAAGGAAGGGGAAAGTGATCTTTCAAGGTAGCCTTATTTAGTTCCCTGTAATCCACACACACTTGCCATATACCATTCTTTTTGGGGACAATAACAAATGGAGATACCCACTTGCTATCCGAGATAGGATAGATGAACCCTACATTTAACAATTTCTGCAATTCATCTTTCACAATTTTCCTTAAAGTGGGATTCATCCTCCTTTGTGGTTGTCTCATAAGCCTGGCTTTATCTTCTATATAAATATGATGAATGCATGTGTCTAGGTGAATACCTCTCATATATGTGTATTCCCAAGAAAAAGTGTCCAAAAAGTTTTTCAATGTATGTATTAACTATTTTTCTTGTTCAGGGGTTAAGCCAAAATTAATATTCAAAGGTTTTTCAAGAAAGATCTCAACTACCTTAATCCCCCATTCAGTCATGGAATATGAAGGAAATGCAAATAATAGGGTTTAATGTAATTTGGTTGTTGTACTATGCTCATGAAAATCCTACAAATTAGTAATGAAATCTAAATTATGACTAGATTGCCCTTCTTCTTGCTGCAAAAATCAGGATTAGAAATACAACAATTTATCAAAGTCTCTTCTGAATTTTCCTTAAGGCTCATAGCTTGGGCTATTATCAAAATTAGTCGGGTACATTCTGAATCATGCTCTTCTTCTTCAACCCAATATGTATTTTCTAATCTTAAGAGGGGTTGAGTAGGGGGATACAAATTAATGTGCTTTGTTTCATCCCCATGAGTGATGGTCATGTTTCTGGACCTACACCCTATATAAGCATTTGTCGTGGCTAACCACGATCTCCCCAAGATCAAAGGATGCCCTCATAAGTTGGTTTTGGGTTGAAGAACGTAAAAATATGCAGGGTAATTCCAAGAATCTAATGAGATGACAATGTCTTCTAATACCCCCTCTTGCTTTACCTTAGACCTGTCTGCTAGCTCTAACATGGTAGGAGTAGGCAATAATTCAAAGGTTCGTATTCAAGATAAGGTCTCCATAGTCATCACATTAATGGATACACCCAAATCAATTAAAGTTTTTTTATAGACTATCCATTTATAAAGGTGGAAACCATAGGGATTCTAGGGTCTGCATATTTTTTAGTAACAAATTTGGTAGACATTAAACTTGCAAGCTTTCCACCTACTTGAATTGTAGAGAGTTCACTCTTTTTTCTTCCTGGTCTCTTGGTACATAGCTCCCTTACAGTTTTGGCATATATTGAGATATCTTTAATTGCTTGCAGCAATGGGATCTTAATGCATACATTTCTCAGTTCATACACAAGATCAAACTCGGGTTGTTTTAGTTTCATTTCCAACCTCTCTGGAAAACGAGGTTGGATCGTATGGGATGAGGAAGGTTATTGTGGCCTTGAAGTAGGTTGTTCTATTGGTTCAGGTGTGGTTTCAACTTCAGGCATTTCTAGAGTATCTTCCTCCACAATCTCTTCAATTCTTCCAGGCTAAGTCACCACTTGACATGGTATATCAAGTATTCAAATAATCAAAACAAAATGTTTGCAGATATTAAAAAAACATTGATAAGAGAGTTTAAGACACCGAAGTCTGAGTCGCAATGTAGCACTGAGTTAAAAGAGATCAAACAGAAACCTACTTATTCTGTTTGGGAATTTGATCAAATATTTAAGGTGTTATTAGATCAAGCAAGCTTCGACATAGCTCTGCAACAACATTAGGAATGGTTTATAGTTGTGCTTCTACTGCATATCGGATTTCCATTAACGCGACAAAAGATAGAAAGTTAAGTTGAAGGTCTACAGATTACGATGAAATTGGAAGCTTCACCTATAGGAGATACCAATGCAAGCATGCAATAGAGTCAGAGTCAGCTGGAAAGCCTAACCCTATAGATACAAGACATCAAGAAAATAAAATAAGTTAGAAAAGGAGTATGGTGTACGAAGTGCAGATCGGAGATCCATTCTAAAGAATAGTGCCCTATCTTCAATAATTACATGGTTGGTGGAGCACCGAGTATTCTAAATGCAAGATCTAGCCTATGGTGCTAAATATACAAGACTAGAGGCAAACATTGTTCAGAATACTGTAACTTGTTACAAAAATATGTACAAACACCAAGGAATCTATATTGAAAAGTCTGTAAATCAATGGGACATGATGATAATAATTGTCGAGCTTACGAACTAATGATGGAGCGTGGCATTGATACTTATAGAATGAAAGAAGAAGAGCATGGAAATGAGTATAATGGAAAACGTGGTGGTGAAGGAGGTTATCAAGGAAGATTTCGAGGTAGTGGATCTGGTCGAGGACATGGACAAATCACTTGCTATAATTGTGGCCAGCCAAGACATTTTGTTAGAGACTGCTAGAATCTCATAACGACATATAAGTAATCTAAATCCTTTGACCATATAATTGAAGAATGTCCTGTATTTATGGCGAAGATGCAAGAGAACATGAATCAGCAGAAGACACAGAATATTCAAATGATGATTGTTGCAAGGAGGACCGATAAACCTCGAATTAGTATTGTCACTAGAAGTGGAGTTGCGATCGATAGGGATAAAGTGGATGAAAAGAAAGAATCTAAAAGTGCATGGGTCCAAAATATGTTGAGAAAGTTCTTATTTTAGATATTCATAAAGAAAAAGAAGTATTTATGAAAGCAAAATGAAGTTTTATGGATGTTGGTGCTTTGACCTCTAGTGCATAACCAAAGCCTAATCAAAAAAGTAATCGCGACATATCATCAACTTCGATACAGAACCAAGCTTTGATGCAAGATTGAGCTCTGACACAAGACCAGGATTTAGCAAATCAAGTAGGTATTTTAAAGTCTTTTCTACAGACGTGTATGAAATTTTTAAGAGACCAAATGGTTGTAGAAGGGCTTGAAGAGTTGATAGATTCTTGTGCATCCAAAGAAACACGGCGAAGTGAGATGCGTGCATTCAACAATTTTCATTGACATAAGAGAACCAGAAGAGAGATGAGGCTTAGTTTGAAGATAAGAGTGTATGAGATGGACCAAATTATTCTAGATATGGGATTTGATTCTAATGTCTTAACGAAGAAGACATGGGAATTAATGGGTAAGTAGAAGCTACAGTGGTCACTTATTCAGTTAAGGATGGAAAATCAACAAAAGATCTTCCCTTTGGGAGGATTACCAGGTGTCACAATGGATATTGAAGGAGTTTGCACTACTGTAGATTTTGAAGTAATAGAGATTGTCAATGACAGTAACCCTTATCCTTCATTGCTTGGAATTGACTTGGCATTTGAAAATTTGGCCATAATTAATCTGATGTAGAGAAAAATGATATTGGAAAGAAACAACATGAGAGTAATTATCCCCTTGGATCCATCAGAATAAGTAAGATATACAAAACTAGTCAAAGAATAATATTGTGCATCTGACATAGACAATATCTATTAGATGACAGCGAAGGAATAGGATTGTGTTAACCCTACTATAGAAGGCAAGTTGAGTTGGGAGCGTGATAGTTCTTGTACCTCAGACTTAGAGGAGTTGGAGAACTGGCATAATAGGCTGCATGAAGTATCCACAAGGCGTTGTGTAAGAATTACCAAATCAGTTCGTTGTATGATATCTTAGGTATGCAACCTACCTTCTTATGATGGCTTAGGTGATGTAAATAATTAGCTTAATGATTATGAATAACAAGTTCTAGAAAATCAAAGGTTGTTAGCCTTGGACATATCCCTGAAAGCTACCCCTACTAGATGGTGGAATGCATGTTATAGACATTTTTGGGCCCTACAACCCCAAGCATGAAATGTCCATAAACCAAGGGCTCCTAAGTCCCTAAAAGTGTTGTTCTAACCCCTAAAGGAACAAGGTCAACAGATTACAGCTTCTCCCAGAAGTTCTCCATGAGAAACTGCTCAGAATTGGTCAAAACAGGATCATTGCAGCTGCTCCACTGGCTAAGTGCGTTGCATCTCACCCAAATACACTGTGAGGGTGCGTTGCATTTCAAAAGTCCCTTCTGTGGGGTGCGATGGGTGAGAAATGACAAATGGCAGTGTCATTCCGCGAGGTGGAGAGGCAATGTAAGCTTCCAGAATCTTCTCCTATGACACTTGCCTCACTGAATTCGACCAAGGATGAGTAAGAGGCCCTCAGTCTCCAAGTGGAAGCAAAAACTATCAGAGAGAAGACACTAATCAAATCACAAGCTGACTCATCCCCCTTACAGATATCTATATATGGATCCCTCATCCCAGAGATCCAGAGGCTGGAATTTTGTATATTGTAAGGAATTGTTGTTGGTTTTCTGAGACAAACATCAGATTGTTGGGTGATCTAAGCTTTGTTTGAGGTGAAGAGGGGCTTCTTTGCTGGGAGGTTGATGCTGGGTCGGAACAACCGGTTGTAAATCCTCTTGGCTCTTTTCTTGTTTATCAATAAAAGCTATTTGAGTTTTCCTCCATGCTTTTGTGTTATTGATGCTTGTTACATTTGTATGGTCAATTTACATCTAACCCTAGATTGTTTATGATTATAGATCCATGTCTTTGTATAGTGATATGCTTCTGTGATCTTACAGGTACTTTGTGAAGCTGGGCGTGCAAGGGAGCAGGTAGCTGTGGACTATCAAAGAAGAGAGGGATCAAATCAAGAGATTAGCGCAAGACAGAGGTTGGTCTTTCTGTTCCTCTCTATCTATAATTCATAAAGGAAAAACAAAAGTAGCTTTTCTCCGTTTGTTTCTAAGGCAGCTGTCACACCTTAGTGGGATAGAGCAGTTCTAAATAGACACTTTTCCGTGTAACAAAATGGCGACTCCACTGGGGAACTAATTAGTTTGTTTGTTTATCATTCTTGGTTGTTTGTTTCATAAACTTACAAGTAGCATTCGAACTGCATTTGCCATAACAAATGCAAAGTAGACAACCGCTGCTTCAATCCATCTACTCGATCTGTTTATGATTTAAACAACTGATTCACAAACTATCTAATTGCCCTTGTGATAGCTCTTAGATCCTCCTTAGATCTACCCCGGATTGTTGCATTACTGATTGCTTTTTACTCGGCCAAAACCCAAGAACTGAACTAAAAATTGTGACCTGGAACCCGAACAGAGTCTCGTTTCTGGCCCAGCGCAGGTACTGTTAATAGATTTTGAATTTCAGCGCACCTCCCGAGTGGACAACCTGCGCTGCATTTCAGATTCTCTGTGTTACAGGTGCGCTGATCAGACTAGCTTTGTGCAGTTGTGGCTTCTGTGATTCATTCTTTCCAGTTCTATTCTTGAATTTTGCTACTTGTGATCAGTATATGTCTGTTTGAAACCCCTTTTCCTTGCTGTTATTCCGCCTCCTTTGTACAAAAGAACTGTAGATGTTTTTGTGTGTTTGTTGAGTCATTTACAGTCCTCCTTTGCAAAAGTAGCGTAATCATACTATCGTCCTTTGATTTGAAACTGTCGCAAGTGTCGATTTCAATCGTAGGAAAGAGTTTGATTGTTGTTGATGGTCGATTATCCTATTACTATTGCTTTTGGTCTGAATTTGTAATTTTCTAGTGTCAAGAACAAGTATTCATTTCAAAATCGTAAGGTGTTGTGATCGTCTCCATTTTTTATTTCGAAAAGAAACTTGTTGATATTTGTCGCTTAAAAAGAAATTCAGATTTGTACATCAACTTTTTTTTTAGCATTCATATACTAAGAAAGTCGAAAACAAATACATGCATGTGCATTTGCATATAGACAGTCTGATTGGCTTGATTTAGGAAAGTGAATTTAGAGTGTGCTCTTTGCTCTTTGTGAAAAGATTCTGTCTTTCTTTTCCCTAGTAGCTAGGATTTTCATTGCATAAAAGAGATAAAAAGTTTGTTTATCATCTTAGATTGCATTTTAGGAATTACATCTACATCTCGTGGTGAACCCGAAAGGCAAACTTCATAAACAAGATCAACTTAAAATAAATTCAATGAATCTAACAACGCTTTGGAACTTAACGCACAACATCTAGAAGTCTAAGCTAGAGACGTATTCTGGCGTCGTAAAGCCTGGTAACTGTTGTTCTCATTGATGGTTGGGTGATTCCTCCACTTTGAGACGATAAGTGCTAGTACGGACTTGTGCTCCCACATACCGTCGAGTATATTTTGGGAGACCCCAATAGGCTTAATCCTTTTATCCATAGGAAGCCGTGTCTGCCGCCCTATCGATCACAATGCACTGAACACAACATTCGGGAAGATTGACTGTCGTACCGTAAAAAGTATTCTGCAGTTTTGCGATTGGTTTGGCAATCCCTCTACCTAGATTTCTAGAGCAGTCCCTTTCGTTCCTTTTCAGACTCCTTAACGGAAAAGGTCCATCTGAGCACTTGTCACTTCAGGCTCATTAAAAATCGAAGGAGACTAGAGTCATCTTTTGTTTTTTCTCGACTCTTAAAAACTGAAAAAACAAGTTGTGTCGAAGCGTCTAAAATTCATTTAATTCGGAAAAATACTTCCCCTTTATTTTAGTTGATCGAGTAATCCGCAATCGTGGAAGAAAGTCAATTGAAACCCCGTCGTTCACTGAGGCTTATGAGTCAACCATCTTTGTCTCCGGAATCAAAGCCAGTACGGACAAAGCGAACTCGTTTAACTGGTTCCAAATATCCTATTAAAGTTAGAACAAGTGTTCCAACCACATCAGAGACTCCGGTTACTCCAAACATTTATGGAATCCCTTCCTCTACAGAAGAAGTTCAGCAGTCGCAGAAGGACAGTGATATTGATCCTAGTCTGAGAGTAAACACTTGTGTTACCGAACCAGTTCCATCTACAACCGGTTCGGAGAGTCTTGCTCTTCAAACATCTGTCGCTGCCAATTTCATACCTTCTTCGGCACCAGAAATATTCTATGGACCTCACGGTATTCCCCTTCCACCTGGTCTGATTGCCATAGAAGAAATTGTAGAAGATCCTCCAACAAGTACTCCAACGCAATTTGGAGTCGGGATCACTCTATATCCTTCTTCATCAGAAGTTAGTCTACCACCAGCGGAAGCTCCTGTAGAATCGCTAGGTAATCTTTTGGATAGACTACAAATTTCTGAACAACCGTCAACATCTAGGACTGTGTCGTCTGACACAGCGACGACAGAACTCCCTGCTATCACTCTGACAATGTTCGCCAGTATACCATCTGTCCCGACTAGCTCTGAACCGCTAGAAGGAGTCCACTCAGGAGCTATTTCGACAGTATGGTCTGTTCCTATTTTTTCATCCGGAATAATATCCAGAAACTCTTATGTTGAGTCTCAACAAATTGATCTATTTGGAGGTCAATTTGGGCAGTCCGGCCCCCAAGGGCAAACAATTCCCTTGAGTTCTGGATTACCACCGTATGGGGGGCAGTATACCCTTTCATTATCCCCTTCGGGAGGATATCCATACGGGAGTTCACAACCACATTCAAGTTATACTGGAATTACCTCAAGCGGTTGGGTACCTATACTACCTCAACAACCAAGAGTTGTATACTCGATGCAACAATGCTTACCTATGTCAAATATACCAACTACGCCAGCTATTGTGACGGTGTCCCAAGTTCAAGCGCTGCCTATTGTATGCCAACCTCAGGTTTCTCAGGTTGTAATGCAACAACCCCTTGACCCTGCGACTCAACCACAATCGCCGACTGGTGAAATGACACAAGTTCAGACGGGTACAATTACCCCTCATCTTGGTCAAACTGTTAGTATCGGTCAACAACACATGGCTTCACAACCATGGCTAGTACAATACCAACAACCGCAATTCCAACAAGTATACCGAGGTTCTGAGCAACAAATATTTGCAAATAGTGGACAGCCATATATTCAAAATGGTCAAAATCAACCATTTTACAATGGTCATGCCCACCAACCTTACCAAAGTTACCAGCATCAAATGCATTATGCCGCTATGCAAAGACCAACTGCTCAGGCAATCCCATCTTATCCTGGGTATGCTTCACCCAACCTGAATCAGCAGTTACCCTTTGTGGCAACTTTAGAGTTACCTGATTTAAATCGGTTAACAAACGATCCAATTGCTTATGCCCCTTGGTGGCCAGCAATTCCGCATAGACTTCCATCAGATATTCCTAAATTTAATGGAAATCCGGGTGAAGATCCATCGAATCATGTGATGACCTTTCATCTATGGTGTTCATCAAACACCCTGAATGATGATTCAATAAGACTTCGCCTATTTCAGAGGACGTTAACGGGTCCGGCGGCAAAATGGTACATCGAATTGCCTAGAGCTTCGTTCGACAACTTCAGTACCTTAGCCACAACCTTTTTAACCCATTTTAAGTTAACAATAAGGTACGAAATGGGAACAAAACTTCTTACCAACTTCAAACAAACAACGGCCACTCACATATCTGATCATATACATGAGTGGCGACATCGTCATAGAATGGTAAAAACGTATGTCTCAGATCAGCTCTTAGCTGAATGGTTTATCAAGTCATTACTGCCTTCCATCACAGAAGATGTGGCAAAGGGGGGAGTCATAATAGAAGAGCAAGTTATCGCTCGTGCGCAATATCTGGACTTGATTTACACTCAGTCTGGCATGCTCTACGATAAAATACCTGACGCCCCTAGACCAGAATTCTCAATTCCTCCTCCTCCTAAATCGAACAATGACTCTCATGCCGACGATGGCGTGATTGGCACGACAGACACGAAATCGACAAAGGCTACATCCAAAAAGGCCCGTAAGATTTCAAGTCAAAACGCAAAAGAAGAACTTCTTGCTTCAGAAGTAAACGTCGTATCGACAGATAAAGGCAAAGAAACCAAACAACCAGGGAGAAAGAAGAAAGGCAAAGGGAAGAAGAAGAAACAGGAGGAATCATCACCTGAAAAATCTTCTTCAAACCCTCCTGGAGATAGGAAACCAAAAAATCCATGTCTCATATGCGATGAGGATCATTGGACCGCAAGTTGTCCGCACAGAGCTGAGGTTAAAAAATTCTTTAAGAATTCGAAAACCTCTGCAGTGTTAACTGATCCATTTCCAAATCCAGGAACAAATCTAGTTGAAAGTGGAAATGCTTCCCCGTATCAAGTGCTAATGTTGTCGGTTTCAAAACAGCAAAATGATGCTTTGATATCGATAAGGAACAAAGATTATGGGAATCCACAGCTGCGAACAACAAGGATAAAGATCAACCTAGTAGTTCGACAACAACTTCGACAGAAGTTGCGCCACCCATCATTCCTGAATTGACAATAAAACCGCCAAAGGGAGTAGTACACAAGTCGACATTTAATCCCCACGCTAGAGCGGCACAGCATTATAATATAGTGGAAGATTTGGCCCAATCGCCATCCGCTATGTCGACTCTTGAAGTACTACAAAATTGCCCATCCCAAAAGCAGGCTTTATTATCAGCCATTGGTGGGATAGACCCAAAGGATTCCAATCTTGTATCCTTCGACCATAAAGGATACGATCCTCAATTACCAGCTCAACTAGCTTTCCTTGTTCAAGTGAAAGCCCTCAATAAAACTGTTCATGGAACAATTATTGATGAGGGAGCATCTACATGCATTATGTCGATGAGTTGCTGGAAAACTTTAGGATCTCCAACCTTGTCGCGATCTTCGACGACATTAAAAGCATTCGACGGAAGGACATATACCCCATATGGTATTCTAAGTAACTTGAAAGTTGAACTAGGAGGGAAAACGGTAGAAGTAGATGCTGAAGTAATCGATGGAAATCTTGATTACAACATCCTACTAGGAAGACCATGGATATATGCTATGGCTGCTGTTGTGTCGACCTATTTTAGGAAGATTGCATTTCCCTTTCAAGGAGGGATTACAATCGTCGATCAACAAAACTTCCTCCCCAATGGTTCTCAAGTTACAGGAAGCATTCCCATGATCCATGGAAGCCCCCATTCACTTCAAAATATCGGAGTAGGCCTACTAAAAGATCCTATACTAATGGGAACTTTCGCCCTTCCACCTCCAATAAACTTGGCGGAAGTAGCGTCGACAGGAACCTGCAATATGATATCTTCTAAAAAGATCTCAGAAAACAATATCGACATGGATCATGCAATGGTTTTGCCCCCAAGCCCAACGGAAATATTGTAGCAATCAATGTTCCTAGCATGGGAGGCAAACCCAAATCAACGCTCATCAAGAGTTTGGATAGATAGGTCTAAAGAATATGGTACCCCTTCAGCAAGTGCATGTCACCGACGAAGGAATTGTCCAATCAATGGTAATTGAAGGAGTACCATGGAATGATTCCCACCATCATTCCCTTCTTCTGGATTGTGGAGAAGATACTCAAGATGACCTTTATCATCCTTCAGTTTTTGATTTCCTATCAAATACTGTAAACACGGTGGATTCCGAGCGAAACTTATCCAACATTGAAGAGACTATCGCCATAAATATCTCAACCAAAACAGATGTTGTAGAGAATATTTATGTTGGCAAATGTTGTTCTCCTTCAGAACTGGAAATATATAGCGCTCTTTTTCGCGAATTCAGAGATGTCTTTGCTTGGTCATACAGTGAAATGCCAGGCATTGACTCGAGTATCATTGAACACGAAATTAAGATGTATCCAGATGTCAAACCAGTATGACAACGGCTAAGGCAGGTGCACCCCAAGAAAGCCGCTGCCATTAAGGCAGAAGTTGAAAAAGTTCTCCATGTTGGTTTCATCTACCCGGTTCCTCTAACCGATTGGGTATCGAATATTGTCCCTGTTATGAAAAAGCAAGGAACAATTAGAGTGTGCGTCGATTATAGGGATGTAAATCAAGCTTGTCCAAAAGACAACTACCCTACACCCTTCATTGACCAGATAATTGATGAATGCGCCGGATGTGAAATCTTTTCATTCATGGATGGATTCTCCGGGTATAATCAAATAAATATCCGCCCACAGGACCAGTCAAAGACTGCATTTATTTGTCCGTGGGGCATGTTCGCATATCGAAAATTACCCTTTGGTTTGAAGAACGCAGGGGCGACATTTCAAAGGGCAATGAATTATGCCTTCCACGACATCAAAACCATCGTTCAACCATAGCTCGACGGCCTTCGGGCTCATTCGCAAAAGCGGACTGATCACCTGCAGCATTTAAGAGCGATATTTCTACGTTGCCAACACTACGATACAACTCAATCCACACAAATGTGTATTTTGCGTCAGTTCTGGTTGTTTACTTGGCTTTGTAGTCTCGAAGGATGGGATTCGTCTTGACCCATGTAAGGTCCAGGCAATCATAAATTTTCCTCCACCTTCGAATTTGCTTCAGATTAAGAAACTCCAAAGGAAGGCAAACTTTCTGAGGAGGTTCATTCCAAATTATGCCAAACTTTCTATACACGTCTTTTGAAAAAGGAAGTGCCCTTTGTCTGGGATCAGGTTGTGCAAGCTTCCTTTAATGCTTTAAAAGAATCATTAATGAAAGCATCATTAATGTACGCTCCTGATTATCAAAAAGATTTTAACCTGTATCTGGCTGCAGCGGATACAACCATCGCAATGGTTTTAGTTCAAGAAGTCGATGGAATTCAACATCCTATATATTATTTAAGTAAAAACTTAAATGATACAGAAAGCAAATATTCTTACGTTGAAAAGCTAGCACTTGCAACTGTTCAAGCGATACAGAGATTTCGACACTATATCCTCTTTCGGAAAACTACCATTCTGTCAGATTGCAACCCCATGACTTATATATTGTCGCGACAGTTGCTGGGGGGCAAATATTCAAAATGGATAGCAATCCTACAAGAGTTTGATCTGGAATTTGTAAAATCCAAGTCAAAGAAATCTCTAGTTTTCGCAGAATTATTATGCGATCTCCCATCGTCGTCCAACGATGACACATCCAAAGAAACAATCATGGACGAAAGTTTGTTTCTGATATCTGCAAGCAATGAGTGGTATGGGGATATAATCATTTATCTCCAAACCAAAAAATACAGGCCAAACACCTCCCACTCCGAACAAAAACGTATTCGATACCAAGCAAAAGACTACATGATCGTCGGTGATACACTTTACCGTCGTGGTATCGATACAGTTCTGAGAAGGTGCCTCACCCATGAGGAGGCCGAGAAAGTCTTGAATGATTGTCATTCAGGCGCGTGTGGGGGGCATCAATCTAGATATGCTACAGCACAAAAAATCTTAGGAGCAGGATACTTCTGGCCAACAATGTTCAAAGATTTCATAACAGAAGTTGCCATGCTTGTCAAATTTTCGATAGCAAAACCAGAAGACCACCCGCACCTCTGCAGCCAATAGTTGTTGTTAGGCCATTCGCCAAATGGGGCATCGATTTCATGACATGTAACCCCACCTCGACCAGGGGGCATGGGTGTATGTTGTAGATCTGATCCAAAAGATATATGAGAATAGAAATAACCCAAGAATAACAAGATCAAAATAGATAGATATTCTTCTTTATTATCAAAACCCTTATGGTAGGGCAACACCATACATTCACTCCTTAAGGAGAACACTCCACAAGCCATATGTCTATTCATACAATAATACTTCTCTTCATATCCTCCATGTGGAGTCTCTAGCCTTTATATAGGCCTCATACATACAATACCATGTATCATTACCATGGTTCCCTCATACCATCAAACTAATACCATGGGCCCATTACATTATTATTAACTACTTGTGGTCCCTTACATGACATGGGTTAACCACCTTATTTATTACTATGGCCCATCCCATTATTACATTATTACCTTGGGTACCTCCCTTGGTACCCCATATTATCCCCCCTAGGTATATATCATTCCACCCCCCTAAGCATGTTTCGTCCCCGAAACATGGGAAGAACATAAATAATAAGATCTACTCAAAAGAGTAGTCCACTGGTACCATACACGTGCATCTAGCCATCCAAGAGAAAAGTGAACCCTCGATCTCGCTGGTGTCTCGCTCGCTTGAGATGGAAGTTGACCGTGGCAGCTCTTCTGTGTGTAGTAAGTGGATCTTCTCTCCTCGCTATCCTTCATGTGACTACCTATTTTCCATCTTGATGGTTGTCTTGCAGGGTGATGTGGGTGATGATATGTTGAACTTTTAATCCACGATGGCTTTTTCTTGACTTCACTCTGCTGTGGTGCCTGTTGTGGTGTCTTCTTTTTCAATATGACTTCAACCACTGAGCCCTCCTCTGATGTATCATCACTTGTAACCTTTTCTTCTGCAGCCTCTGTTTGTGTTTGATTGTTGATCATCAGAGGCTCATCATCTGATGTGTCAGTCCCTTGAACATCTTCTGCTTCAGCCTCCTTGGACTCTACCTTCTTATTAATGGAAATATCCTGTAATGTAATTTTCTTCTTTTTATACCAGAGCTTCAAGAATTTCTTCTGCACATTAATATTGGTAGTACCCACTAATTCCATCCAAGGGTATCCCAAAACAACATCCATTTTATTCATATCTAAAGCATAAAAATCACCATGAAACACATACTTATCCATAGAAAGCTTCAAATCCTTATAGATTTGAACATCCTTATCATCAACCTGTGTATGTTCAATTTGTTTTGCTGGGACTTGCAATTTTTTTGCCAAATTAACATTGATAAAATTATGCTTGCAACTCGGATTTATAGACACAATGATTTTCTCCTTCTGAATCAATCCATGAACCTGAAATAAGGATATACCAGTAGGAAATAACCCCACATGTTTCTCCTTATCTTGTTTTCTAGCATGAGACCATCTGTCTAAAAGTAATTTTTCAAATTCTTCATCGGGCAGGTTGGAACACTTCTTTTGGTTAAGTAATCCCCACCATGTGGTAGCCTCATCTCTAAAGTTCTGCACTACCCACCATTTCCAACTTTTGTCCCATACTGACTTTTTTTGTTTTATGTATTCTTCAATAGTAAGACCATTATCTTTCCCTGTAAAATTATAGCTTCTCCATGAGAAAAATTCACTTACTTGGTGAAAATTTGTAATTGTCACAGTTTCATCAATATTGCTCAGAATCCTTATTATGACCTATTTTTAGAAATTCAACAATCATTCTTCATCTGCCCATGTGATAGAAATCCTGATCCAGGCAATAGAATTCCAGATCTGCGCTGCAACTCTCCTGCCGTCACCAAAATCTCTGCAAAAAGAGCTGATTTTAAATCAGCGATATCTCCCTCATTCGGACTCCGATTCGACTGATTTTTTTTTTTGAAATTGGGTAATTTTTCTCAAAAAATTCAGATCTACAATTATATTTTGTAGATCTTGCACCCGAATGTCGAGATATGCGCCGCAAACTCGCTGCCCTGAAAATTGTCTGCAACCCCACTGATTTTTAAATCAGCGATATCTCCTTTATCCGGACTCCGATTCAACCGATTTTTTTTTTGAAATCGGCTATTTTTTCACAAGGAATACAGATATGCAATTAGAGTCTGCAGATATTGCACCAAAATTTATAGATCTGATCTGAAAATTCGCCACCCAAAAATCCCTGCAAAAACTAAAAAAAAATTTCTCCACGGTTTGCCCAAGAAAGTGCTCTGATACCAATTGTTGTAGATCTGACCCAGAAATATTATAGATCTGATATGAAAATATAAGATAATGCAAATATACCCAAAAACAATAAGAGAGAAATAGATAGAAATGATTCTTTATTGATATCCAACCCTTAAGGTAGGGCAACACCATACATTCACTCCTTAAGGAAGGAGAACACTCCACAAGCCATATGCCTGTTCATACAATAATTCTTCACTATCTCCCCTGTGGAGTCTCTAGCCTCTATATAGGCCTCATACATACAATACCATGGGTCATTACCATGGTTCCCTCATACCATCAACTAATACCATGGGCCCATTACATTATTATTAACTACTTGTGGTCCCTTACATGATATGGGTTAACCACCTTATTTATTACTATGGCCCATCCCATTATTACATTATTACCTTGGGTACCTCCCTTGGTACCCCATATTATCCCCCCTAGGTATATAACAGTATATCATAGTCGCAGTTGACTATTTTACCAAATGGGCCGAGGTGATGCCTACATTAGATAATACTGGTGAAACAGCTGCCCTCTTCTTTTTCAATCATGTAGTCGCCAGATTCGGCGTACCACAGGCTATAGTCATAGATCATGGATGGCATTTTCGCAATCACATGATGGTCGAATTAGCTACCAAACTAGGGTTGTCTCACGACAGCTCTACTCCATATTATCCGCAAGCCAACGGACAAGTTGAAGCAATCAACAAGGTCCTGAAACGCATGCTGCAAAGGATGATTGGAGTTCACAAGCGAAGATGGCACCTAATCCTGTACTCAGCTTTGTGGGCTTACCGAACATCAGTAAGGAATGCAACCGGGTTTACACCTTTCCAACTGGTATATGGCCTGGAAGCAATCTTACCAATCCAGTACGAAATCTCGTCTCTCAAACTCGCAATTGATCTCCTCCCCGGAACTTCAGAAGAAGAAGCTTGTTTCTTGGAATTAATCCAATTGGATGAAACCCGTTGTGATGCCGCTTTGGCTAACGAAACCCATAAGAAACGAGTCAAGGCACAGTTCGACAAAAATGTCAAACCCCTTGTCTTCTCAGAAGGTGACTTGGTCTTGCTTTACGACCAAGAATCTGATAAATTGGGAGCAGGTAAATTTAAGTCTTTATGGATGGCCCCTATATTGTTAAACGAGTGTTAGCAAAAGGAGCCTACGAGTTAATGGATTATGACGGAATTCCACAGGCGCAACCTCATAATGGGTTGTACCTCAAGTGTTACTATGCGTAATGGTAACCTGTATGCTTTTGTTATGTTTTTTTTTCGCTAAAGTGTTTATTTTGGTCAAGTAATCCACTTTTTACATTTGTCGCAGATGTCAAACCTATTAGAGTCATGTGTTGGATATGCTGATGGAGCGAGTCGTAGTTCACGGAACCTATCTTCCGCAGCCTGGGCTATTTTTGATCCAAGCGGCGAGTTAGTAAGTTTCAGAGGAGTATGTATTGGTCGATCAACAAATAACATCGTTGAATATAGCGCATTGATAGAACTTCTCTCTGATGCCATCACACATGGTATACGCCGACTAATTGTCAGGCTAGACTCACAACTCGTAATACTACAACTCACGGGTATATATTCCGTCTGAAACCCAACTATCTATCGCATGTTCCTAAGGGTTAAGATTTTGGAAAGACAATTTGATTTTATTCAATATCAACATATTTCCAGAAACTTAAACACATTAACTGACTCATTAGCAAATTATGTGTTAGATAGACATTTGCAACATTTATAAAAAGAAACATACCATCGATGTTTGCATTTGGATCATGTAACTTAACCAAAATAAAACTCCGAAAATCAAAAATATATATAACTGTTTATGGTTTATACATAATGTTCTGTAACCAAGACAAAATCGGTCAAATGACCAAAAAACTCAAAATGCTAGGGGGTACCCTAGTCTAATGATGCTCGTGATAGCAAGTCACAGCCTGTGCGATCATGCGTAAGAGACGAGTCCATCGTCTTGGCACACCAGTAGTATGTCGTTGTAACCTCAAAGGTAGCTCGTCAGTCCCCACATCTGCAATACCAAGAGTGAGGCCCTCAACCTGCTCCTGTAATGCTGTGAGAGTCTCGGCCACGTCGAGGTCACGAAGGATAGCCCTTTCGATAGCCTCTCCTGTTGGGGCAGCAGCTGGTACTCTCAGGCGAACTACTGGATGAATAGGACCAACATTTGCATGTACACACGAGTTTGATTAAAGTCTTGATAGAATAAAGCATAAGGACATTATAAATGAAAAACGATAAACAGGAATATGGTCAAATATTTTACCAATGGCGCCCCACTGTTCGCCATCCGGCAGTACTAAATCTGGATCACCCCGGAAGTCCATGCCAGCGTATGGATACTCAGAATAAACCATCTCCCGACGATCAAACCACCTGAAGAAGGTATCAGAAAATGAAATCTGAGACTGGCCAGCATGCCTAGACATATGGTCAACCCATCTCTGCATATGTGGTTCAGTAGGAGAAGGTAAATCGAGTGAAATATAATGCGGCTGCATCAATGGTATGTTCTCCAAGGCAAAGGCGGTCAAAATAGAACCATACCCAAAGTTCTTCAACCTCCCGCTCTTTATCTTGGTCAACTGTTCTTTCATCACAAGAAGTACTGCATCGCACCAGTTGGACACCTTCGGTTGGAGGCATTCCAAGGCATACTGCATATAAGATCGGTTGGCTACATGAAGAGCCGCACCACCGGCCATCCTACCAAAAGTAAACAGAATAGTCCTGAGGGACCTTTCAGTGACATCACGGATGATGATCTTGCTGTCTTTACTCGGCTGAGATCCTTCTCTGTAATACCGGCGAACATAATCTCTCACAGAGTCGCCTCCCGGGCCGAACCTAATAAAGAGATGGGGGCACCCCGCCTCGACAAGCCAATCAAGAAATAGATGTCTACTACAGTCAAGGGGATAGATTTTCCCCTGATCTGGAAAACCTGGTTGGTAGGATCCCAAGCATCGAGCAAATATTGCAGTAAGTTGATCTGTTGTCTCATGCTAGAAATGCGGAAACACTTCAGCAAGCCACAGTTCCGTAGTGTGTTTACTGTAACTGGATCATGTAGGGCAAGCATGTCCTCTTCTTCATGCTCACGTTCTCACCATGTAATGGTCATCTTACTCCAAATATCTCTTAAAAACAAACAAGAGAAGAGTTAGATCCTGATTTTGGTAAAAAACAAGCAAAATTTCCATCAAAAATTGTGCACAGAATTCCTTCTTTGCGCCCATCGCACCTGCAGCAGTGCTCTGGGTGCATTGCATGTCAGATGGCCTTTAGACAGGCCAACATTCAACGCACTTTTCGATACACAGAGGGTGCGCTGAAGGCAGAACGAGTTTTTCAAACCCCAGGGGCTCAGAAAAACTAGGAATCCAGCTTAGAATGCAAAATGGAAACCATGAAATGAAAGAGCTCAGGTTTAGCTCCTACCTGGTCCAGACGGCGCCGAGAATCGTCCACATAACCTCCTGAAATCAACTGATGAAAATCAAAGGGGGAAAGCACCTCCAAAGCTCCAACAAACCAAAGTTCAAATGAAATGGTAAAATGAGAGGTAAAAACACTTTTTCATTACTTTTTACGTAGTTCAAAGTAAAATATTAGTGTTCTAACTCATGTTCAAGCATATATTGTTCATTTCTGACTAGTTTGATGAAGCAGTTGAAAATATAGTACAATCTTTGGAAGAACAAAGCTATTTATGGTAAAATCAAAAAGGGACCATTCAATCGAGCAGTTTTATCACATAGTTCAAGTTTGTTAAAAAATAAACATAATCCATGAGCAAATGTTTCCCCCCACATTTAACCTCGTTAAAAAATGAACTATTCCCCGGTAAGTAACCATCGTGAATGTAGTACTTCAGCCGTTAAAGCCTTGGTCGTGTTTGCACCATCACCTCCACTTTTTCATTGGCCGATCATTCACCTCCATTTGTTTGTTTACCCATTTTGAGGAACAGCTGCGAAGAGTGATTTCACTAGCCATCCTTGTGACACACCGTGATTGGAAAAATCCAAACCTTACCTGGAATCAGCTGCTACCCGTTTTATCACTCGTTCCTCAAAAGACGAGTCTCCTTTAAGCTCTTTTCAACTGACTCATAAAATATGAAAAGATTGTCGAGCCATTGGCCTCTCCAGCTTGTTAAAGGGATAGGAAGTGCTATCCCTCCTCTAACTTTTAATCTTTTTGGACGTGGGGGATTATTACACAAAAATATCGAGCGCTTGTTTTGTTCGGCTCGTTAAAAGTATCGAAAATCCATCCCTTCTGTATTGTTTTATACTTTTTCAGACTTAAGGGATTAGATGATGAAAAAGGAATTTTGGAGTTACCTTTACGTCCCTTTTCAGACTCTCTAAAATTGAAAAGGACCGAGTTATCTTTGTCGTTAAACTCGTTAAAAAGATTAATAACGACAAACTTGTCTTTAGGCGAGAACGAGTTTCACTATCGCTAGGCTCGTTAAAACATAGCGAAGGGTTTGCCCGAAGGGCAAATTATAGAACAAACATATGTTATCCTCCTCAAGCTTGACAAAAATAAAGAGGTACTGGTCAGCAATCACTCGGGAAAATTGGGAAGAAAACTCAAAGAAACTTTGTTGGTAGCAAGTCGCTCTTGAACATGACACTTCCACTCCGTGTCCGAGTCGGGTTGGGTTGTTTCATTCACCGGTCACATCACCATGGTCACACCATACCATCCACATTTGGGGTTAATGCTACCAATTCATCACATCAGTGTCGCTGATATGTTCAAGAGAAGTCATTCAGAGAATTCACCTGTGTCTCACCCACTACCATACATTATACTCCATTATTTCATGACCACCACCCTGAACCTTATATCACCAGGTCGTTTTCACCTCCATTAAAATCATTTTCTCCGTTCCATGTCATTGATGTGGGATTCATTAAGGCCCTCCTATGACGGATCACTTCTTGTCGACATCAGCTCATTATCCAAGAAGTTGATCTAGGAACACCCCATTCAGTACTTTGAAGCTTGCATGCCTCAATGGCAAGTTTCTCACTTCTGGCAACAAGTTTACATCAATGGCCTTCGACAGAAAGATTTTGCGTGGTGTTCGATGCCAAGTCCTTTATTCACACCACGTGAATTGTACTGTAGTACCTTAAGGGTCATTATCATTATCGGTGATTCCTCTCGTGCTTGTTAACAGTTTACATCATTGACTAGTAATCAAGCGATGTCTTTCCATGTTCGACTTCAGAACATTTCTCACATGGATCGACTTGTACCTTGAGTGAAGATCGGACGAGATTGAAGACCCCAGATCTAGTTTCATCCATCCGAGCTGCAATATATATTCAAGAAAATGAAGACATTAAATGTACATCATTGCTGCACAGATAATCATCCACTCAAAAGGATGATGGCTCTATCAGAATCATCAGTCTACACTCAGACGATTGTCTATCCTATGTACATGAAAATGAATTTATAAAGCTGAGCATGGGAATGCCCGCCTCAGCTAGATCATGAAAATAGTATGAAGATAATGTATTGTATTGTATCTTATTAGAGGTCTCCTCCCAGCATTGAAAGAACTTCGGATCCTCATAATAAAGCATTTCACCGACACTAAAAGATTAACGGCCTCATACTTTAGGGGGCAACTGTTATAGACATTTTTGGGCCCTACAACCCCAAGCATGAATTTCCATAAACCAAGGGCTCCTAAGTCCCTAAAAGCGTTGTTCTAACCCCTAAAGAAACAAGGTCAACAGATTACAGCTTCTCCCAGAAGTTCTCCATGAGAAACTGCTCAGAATTGGTCAAAACAGGATCATTGCAGCTGCTCCACTGGCTAAGTGCATTAAATCTCACGCAAATACACTGTGAGGGTGCATTGCATTTCAAAAGTCCCTTCTGTGGGGTGCGATGGGCGAGAAATGACAAATGGCAGTGTCATTCTGCGAGGTGGAGAGGCAATGGAAGCTTCCACAATCTTCTCCTATGACACTTGCCTCACAGAATTCGACCAAGGATGAGTAAGAGGCCCTCAGTCTCCAAGTGGAAGCAAGAACTATCAGAGAGAAGACACTAATCAAATCACAAGCTGACTCATCCCCCTTATAGATATCTATATATGGATCCCTCATCCCAGAGATCCAGAGGCTGGAATTTTGCATATTGTAAGGAATTGATGTTGGTTTTCTGAGACAAACATCAGATTGTTGGGTGATCTAAGCTTTGTTTGAGGTGAAGAGGGGCTTCTTTGCTGGGAGGTTGATGCTGGGTCGGAACAACCGGTTGTAACTCCTCTTGGCTCTTTTCTTGTTTATCAATAAAAGCTATTTGAGTTTTCCTCCATGCTTTTGTGCTATTGATGCTTGTTACATTTGTATGGTAAATTTACATCTGACCCTAGATTGTTTATGATTATAGATCGATGTCTTTGTATGGTGCTGCGCTTCTGTGATCTTACAGGTACTTTGTGAAGCTGGTCGTGCAAGGGAGCAGGTAGCTGTGGACTATCAAAGAAGAGAGGGATCAAATCAAGAGATTAGCGCAAGACATAGGTTGGTCTTTCTGTTCCTCTCTATCTATAATTCATAAAGGAAAAACAAAAGTAGCTTTTCTCTGTTTGTTTCTAAGGCAGCTGTCACACCTTAGTGGGATAGAGCAGTTCTAAATAGACACTTTTCCCTATAACAATGTGGATAAGAAGAATATAGGAAGCTGTCAGGAATGTCGAAGACTGATGTGGATAAGGTTTTGATATATAGAGATAGAGATAGAGATAAAATATGATGGTGAAACTAATCCTAGGAAGCATATTCTTCTATGCACTACAGCATGGAAGGATATTCCACAACAAGAATGGGTACATGGATTCATTCATACATTAGAGACAATCCCTATGAACTAGTACCTATAAATAAATCTTCGACATGGTACAGTAAACTGGGTAGACATGGTTGATGGCTTGATATTAACATTCATCTTTGAGGATGATTGTCCATATATAGATTTGGTCCTTCATACAGTTAAGAAGAAGAATATATTTGAGAATGTAACCCCACTGACATGGCAACAACCTGATTGGGTAGCACAGATATAAAATGCACTGGAGTGTTATAACCTTATTGCAGATGAGGAATAACATCCTCACAACACCGACATAGTAGAATCATAAGGATATTGCGAAGTAACTAGACCTGAGCTAGAGATACTATACATAACGAAGCCAGTGAAGAATAAGAAGGTGAACATAGGATCAGAGAAGGAACTCAAATTTGCAAAAATAGGGGACTCCTGGGATGAAGAGATAGTTAGTAAAGTTACAGAATTACTTCATGAATATCAAGAACTATTTCCCACCAAGTTTTCACAGATGAAGGGTATAATAGGAGATGTAGAAGTCATGAAGATCCCCCTTAAGCCTTATGTGAAGCCAATCAAACAAATACTTTACAGGCTCAACGCGAAGTATAAGGAGAAAGTGAAAGTAGAGCTTGATAAGATGATAGCAGCAAAAATAACTGAACTTGTAGAAGAAGTAGAATGGGTGAGTCCCATGGTGGTGCAAAAGAAAAAGACTCAAGGAGAAATTAGGATCTGTGTTGATCTGAGAAGGTTGAATGATGCATGTTTACATGATCCCTTCCCTACCCCTTTCACAGATGAAGTGCTAGATAATGTAGGAGGTCAGGAAGCTTACATTTTTACAAATTGATTCTTAGGTTATCATCATATTAGGATTGTACCTGAAGATCGGCATAAGACCAAAATTTCTATAGAATGGGGCTCATATCAATACACAATAATGTCTTTTGGATTGAAAAATTCCCCTGTTATATTTTCTAGGGTGGTGGTCACAGCTTTTAAGTAATACATCCACAAGTTTTTAGAAGTATATTTTGATGATTGGGAAATATTTTGCTCTTTGAGAAAATATGTTGGAATTTTAAGACTTATTCTCAACACATGTAGACAATATTAGATCTCTTTGAACCTAAAGGGGTGCATATTTTGTGTACCTTTCGGCATATTGTTGGGACATATTGTTTGTAAGCAAGGACTCATGGTGAACCCTACTAGGATTTCTATCATTGTGAACTTGCCTCCACCTAAGACAGTAAGACAACTTCGCACTATGTTGGGACATAATGGGTATTACAGAAAGTTCATCAAGGGGTATGCTCAGATCATTGTGCCTTTGAGAAATTGTTGAAAAAGGATGGAACTTTTCAATGGAATGAATAATGTCAGAAGAGCCTCTACATATTGAAAGAAAAAGTGGTAACTACACATATACTAGTGTACCTGGATTGGAATAAGGAATTCCATGTCCATGTGGATGCCTCTTGTATAGCTTTTGGAGTGGTATTTGCACAACCTGGTGCAGGAGAGATTGATCATCCTATATTTTTGCAAGTAGAAAATTATCTAAAGCATAAAAGAATTACACCATTACAGAAAGCGAAGAACTAGCCATGGTATATGCTTTCCAGAATTTCAGACATTATTTGCTGGAGTCACACATTAAAATGTTTACAAATCATTATGCACTGAAGCTTTTGGTTAATAATCTTGTCTTAGGAGGAAATATTTGTAGATGGTTACTTTTATTCCAAGAATATCACTTTGAGATCATTTTTAAACCAGGGAGACTAGATGCGAGACCTAATCACCTCTAAAGATTGGAAATAGGGGAAGGACCAACTAGCATAGAGGAGAATCTCCCTGATGCGCAGTCATTTGCAATCATAGTTACACATGACCATTTCACAGATATCATTCATTTTTTGACCATAGAAATGGCTCCTTCAGAATATACTACGCAGCAAAAGAATGAATTAGTGGTTAAGGCAACTAACTTTTCATTACTAGAAGGACAACTATATAATATGGGACCAAATGAGATACTACGCATATATGATCCTAAACATGAAAGACAGATGATTCTAACAGAGGCTCATGGAGGCACAGCTGGTGGACACTATGCAAGAAAATCTATTGCGCGTAAGATTTTGAGAGAAGGATTGTGGTGGCCTACACTACATAAAGATGCGAAGGAGTATTGTCAAGCATGTGATGTGTGTTAAAGAATAGGGAAGCCTTCCAGAAGAGATGATATTCCATTGGTACCACAAGTTACATTGCAGGCCTTTGAAAAATGGGCCATTAATTTTGTTGGACCCATCAACCCACCTGGAAAAAGGATTGCTGCAAGGTACATAATTACAGCGACTGATTACTTGAAAAGATGGGTTGAAGCATAACCAGTAAGGGACAACAATGCAGAGACTGTTGCAAAGTTTATTTTTGAGTACATATTGTCTAGATTTGGATGTCCAAATATTTTGATGAGTGACCAAGGTTCACACTTCCTAAATAAGACTATTGAAGAATTTCCTGATGAGTTCCAAGTTTATCATTAGAAGAGTACCCCTTATCATCCTCAAGACAATGGAATAGTAGAAGTATTTAGCAATATTTTGTAGAATGCACTTACTAAGGTATGCAATGTGAATAGAGATGACTGGGACCTTATAATTCCTGCAGTATTATGGGCTTATAGGACCACATGTAAGAAGTTGATAGGACAAACACCATTCATATTACTTTATGGGCAAGAAGTTGTGATGCCCATGGAGTACATCATGCCTAGCTTGAGGATTGCAGCTTTTACAGATATGGTAGACCCTGATACAATGTAGGAAAGAATGTTGTAGTTGCTTGCTTTGGAGCAAGGTAGATTTATACTATGATTCCATCAACATGTACAAAAATCAAGAGAAAAGGCTTGGCATGACAGACATATTGAGCAGAAGAAGTTCTAGGTAGGAGACCCTATTCTCCTTTATAATAGTAATTTTGTAAATTTCCAAGAAAATTCAACATCCATTCATTGAGCCCATAAATTATCAATCATATTAATGGTGGAGGCACAGTTCAATTAGAAAAGTTAAATGGAAATTGATTTAGGGAAGAGTAAATGGCAGTAGGTTGAAGCTGTACAGGGACAACCCTTCCCCTACAACTTCTCTCTGAAGAAGAAAGGAGAAAAGGCTTAGTGCCACCTACAGTTGAAAGTTGGCATTGGACTATAAACTGCATTGAAGAGAATGCTTCAACGTAGGAATATTACTTCGCTATAGTCTGGATTATGTCAAAGTTTGTAGGAGAGTCGATGTAAGAAAGGTAGTCCCCTACAGTATGGGATGTGTCGAAGTTCACCAGAAAAATATGACTGTTAAAAGGGAAATTTAATGTTAAAACACGTGGAAAGTTGCATTTATGAGGACAGATTAAATAGATATAAGGATAGATATGCAATTAATGAACATAATATGAGCTAACGATGGGGTTACAATTTCAAAATTGTTATAAAAAGTGGCGTCCCACCCAGATTTGGAACTTTGTTGAATTGAGGATTTGAATATTACAATTGCGAAGAAGTTGCAGAGATTTTCATGTGAATATCCTATCAGCTGAAGAAGTTATTCGTATATTTAATGAGGGCGGTAATCAAAGCCATGGAAGTAACATCTGAAGCAGCATCAGCTAATATGCCTATAGGAGCATCACCCACAGCGGCATCATCACACATACAGTGGAGATCCCCGAGAAATAAACCAACCAAGGAGGAGAGAATGAAGAAGAAACATGACAAGAAACCTGTTGAGCAACCTAAACAGGTGAGAGACAACGAGGAAGAAGTAGACCAGGTGAAAATAGAAATGGATGGTTTAACATTTACTTCACCTCTACCACCATATATTCCACTGAGAAAATTGGATGCAAAACCAATGAAAGAGTCGAAGGATGCAAATTATAGCATCGTCACATCCCTATTGCGAGAGTCAGTGCCATTTTCTGGAGAAATCCTTGTAAAATTCTACAGCTGAGATTCGCAGACTACGATTTCAATGACATGAAGAAATACCCACAGTTCACACCAGAAAGATACTTTAAATAGGTGCACTACGCTTAGAGTGGTGTGATAAGGTTAGTGTTGAAAATAGCAAAAGAAATGCTGAAAATAGCATTACTATAAATAACATTTCAGGATATACTCCAACTCTGTTGGAAATAGAAAAAAATAGAAATGCTAAAAATAGCATTGCTATAAATAGCATTTCGGGATATACTCCAATTTTGATTTGTCCTTGAATCAAAATTGAGAATTAAAATTCGAATTTAGTCTCACTAGCTATTGAAAAATAATTAATTAATTCATATTGAGTTAATTATTTGGAGAAAATCAAACATGAAGTCTTTGTGAAGACATGCAACAGTTATCCCTTTGATTGAGGAAGTTATCCCTTAATTAAGGAGATACGGATGAGTTGTATTTGAGTTGTAATTAGTTAGCTCAGTTAACTGAGTTAAGTCTAGTTAAATTAGTTCCAAACAATTTGTGGAACAAATTGTGAGTTCAGTCAGTTAATGCATGCATGCATGCAACTAGTGTTCTCCAAATAACTGAATATTCTCTCATAAATAAATCATGCATGTTAGTTCAGACAGAGACCCAGTTGAGATTAAAGATAGGGACATTGTACTATCAGTTGGAGGAATTTTCTTATAAAGGAAACTCATCCATGTAGAAGGAATTATCTCCTTCAAGATTGCACAGTTATTTCAGAGGCCATTGTTGTGTGTGAGGTGAGAATCACACAACTTGTAGCTGGAGGACCCAAGGCTTGGAGGACTGAAGGAAGGCATATGTGTTGTCTATTCTGTCTATGAGCAGCAGTGAGGGATTGTACTGAGAGTTGGATAGCTTGTGAGCTAAAGCTTTGTGTAATCCAGAGATATTTCCGCTTGTATGATAATATAGATAGCAGGGTTTTCAGCTGAGGCCTTCCCAAGAGTATTCTTCTGTGTTTCATGTGTGATTGAATCGTCTTCTCTGTTATATGTGTTATGGTTGACCTTACTCAAAATCGATTAAGCTTTCGCAAGTTTGATAGTAGAAGTAGATTAAGTAATTTGCTTTAGTTCATTGCATAATCAGTTTAATCTACAGTGAGAATTTCTACATGGTATCAGAGCAAAGGTGATCAAAGTGAAGAATAGTATACAAAGTAGGGAGAAGTTCGAATTTTGAAGTTCTTGATTGTAGGTACAAAATCGATTTCTTATCACATCTCAAAGTTCACCAATGGTGTTCAATGGCTTAAGACTCGAGTATGCCCTGGATGGCAGTTCGAATTACATAGCATGGAAGGATCGCATGGAGGAGGTATTAGAGGATAATGGTTTGAAGGACTTCATTAATAAAGAAGTCCCCAAGCCAAAAACAACTAATGCCTAAGAATTGGTGGAATGGAAGAAATGTGTGGCAAGAGTGAGGGGGATTCTTCTAGATGGAGTTTGAGACCATATTGTCTTGAGTCTCCATGGGAACGAGACATCATTTTCAATGTGGAAGACATTGAAGGATCTATATCAAAACATCAACAATAAGAGGAAACTAGTGCTAAAAGACAAGCTTTGTAATATCAAGTGTGAAAAGGGCAACACGATCTCTACATATCTGAACAAGCTCACCACTTGCAAAGATGAGCTTGGAAGTGTAGGAATCATGACAACCAATGATGACATGGTGAGTCTTGCTCTCCTCAGTCTTCCTAAGAGCTGGCATAGCTACCAGGACTTAGTGAATGGAAGAGAGAAACTCTCAGATTGGGAACGATTGTGGTCAGATCTAATGTAGGAGGAGATTAGGAGGAGCACCAAAGATGGTTCTTCATCCAAGGAGGATGAAGAAAATCTAGCCTTAGCGAGTAAGGCAAGGAAAGGAAAGGAGAAGGATTCTCATTCCAAATCCAGTTCTTCCCATGGTGGGAAGAAGATTGACAAATCTAAAGTGCGATGCTTTAATTGTCATGAGTTGGGCCATTATGCAACTAATTGTTCATTAAAGAAATCCAAGAAGGGATCCTCGGAAGGATCTGAAGGTGAGGCCCTAGCCTCACAGTTCGAATTGGATTTTACCCTCATCGCATGCATGGTTTCATTGATGATGGGTTGTGGTTGGTTTCTTGACAGTTGAGCCTCATTCCACATGACCAACGATAAGAGTTTGTTCAGTACTTTGGAGGAAAAATTCCTCCAAATGTGCATAGAGATGGGTAATAATGAAAAGTATAGTGTTTCACAAGTGGGCACGGTTGTTTTTCAAAGGGAGCATGGAGCTCGCATTACCTTGACAGATTTGAAGTATGTTCCTGGACTGAAGAAGAACTTGGTATCGATCGTGATGCTGGAGGAAAAAGGCTATGATGTAGTCTTCAATAAGGGAAAGGTTTTCCTTAGACACATCACAACGAGACAAGTCAAGCATATCGCTTCACGAATCAAGAACTTGTATGCTCTTGAGGTTCAAGATGCATGCAAATCCTTTAGGAGCAAGGAAATTGTTAGAGACTTGGTGGTTGAGAGGGAGAGTACATTACCTCTCAACATGCAGTGCCAAAAGAAGTCTTAGACAATTGTGGAGGAGCCACTATTGGTGAAGCAGCTTCAGGAGGTTGTGGAGCAACCACAACTAGAGAACCCGAGAGGAGATTGAGTGGAGGCATCCACTCATGAAAAGACCTATAGTAGGGGAAACTTCGAGCCATGTGGGCAAAGGGATCACATGCAGCCATCCCTCCTGGTGATAGGTGGGGCGATGTGAAGTGATAGTCCCAAGAAGGCTGAAACAGGGGTAGGATCCTTGAGGTACCCAACCTCTTTGATTAGACCTTGCTACAGGAGCCCCGACGAGGAGTAGCAGGACTGGCTGAGTGGGTAGAGACAGATGCAAATGGAGTGGCAGAGGGAGCTTCAGCATCATAGGGTGTTTCTAGACCAACAGGGAGGTCAATTGGGAGATCAGTTACTTACTTCTCAGTAACTAAGTTGTAGTGCAGCAGTGGGCAGCATGATGCAACATTATGAGAGGAGGTGTAGTGTGGATGCATGCTAGGAGATAGGACCAACAGTAGCACAGATGCAGTAGTAGGAATCAATGTGATTGATGTAGACATAGATCAAAGTGACAGAGGCTAGAGCAGTCATATATTGAAGAGCACATTGGTGCAGAGTTTTTAGTCGACAGAGGCAATAGAAGTCAGATACTTTGATGATAGATGCATCATACTGATTTAGGTTGTATATTTTTTGTTTCTGGAGTTGTTGCAGCAACAACACTTGACAGAAGTGTTGCATGTAGAGCATTCCAAAGGTTCAGGATCAGGTTCAAGTTGAATGCTTTTCTTGTTGACAAAGAGTGTTGAAAATAGCAACAAGAAATGCTAAAAATAAAATTACTATAAATATCATTTCAGGATATACTCCAACTCTATTGTAAATAGCAAAAAAATAGAAATTCTAAAAATAGCATTGCTATAAATAGCATTTCGGGATATATTCCAATTCTGATTTGTCCTTGAATCAAAATTGAGAATTAAAATTCGAATTTAGTCTCACTAGCTATTGAAAAATAATTAATTAATTCATCTTGAGTTAATTAGTTGGAGAAAATCAAACATGAAGTCTTTGTGAAGACATGCAACAATTATCCCTTTGATTGAGGAAGTTATCCCTTAATTAAGGAGATTGAGATGAGTTGTATTTGAGTTGTAATTAGTTAGCTCAGTTAAATGAGTTAAGTCTAGTTAAATTAGTTCCAAACAGTTTGTGGAACAAATTGTGAGTTCAGTAAGTTAATGTATGCATGCATACAGCTAGTTTTCTCCAGATAACTAAATATTGTCTCATAAATAACTCATGCATGTCAGTTCAGACAAAGACCTAGTTGAGATTAAAGACAAGGACATTGTACTATCAGTTAGAGGAATTTTCCTATAAATGAAACTCATCCATGCAAAAGGAATTTTCCTATAAAGGAAACTCATCCATGCAGAAGGAATTATCTCCTTCAGGATTGTGCAGTTATTTCAGAGGTCAGTGTTGTGTGTGAGGTGAGAATCACACAGGTTACAGTTGGAGGACCCAGGAAAAACTATGCAAGGAAATAGGAGGCATGGAGGATTGAAGGAAGGCATATGTGTTGTTTATTCTGTCTATGAGCAGTAGTGAGGGATTGCACTGACATCTGGATAGCTTGCGAGCTAAATCTTTGTGTAATCATGAGATATTTCCACTTGTATGATAATACAGATAGCGGGGTTTTTAGCTGAGGCTTTCCCCAGAGTATTCTTCTGTGTTTCATGTGTGATTGAATCTTCTTCTCTGTTATATGTGTTCTGGTTGATCTTTCTCAAAATTGATTAAGCTTCCGCAATTTTGATAGTAGAAGTAGATTAAGTAATTTTTTTTTAGTACATTGCATAATCAGTTTAATCTATAGTGAGAATTTCTACACAGTATCAGAGCAAAGGTGATCAAAGCATAGAATAGTATACAAAGAAGGGAGAAGTTAAAAGTTTGAAATTCTTGATTTTAGGTACAAAATTGATTTCTTATCACATCTCAAATTTCACCAATGGCATTCAATGGCTTGAGACTCGAGTATGCCCTGGATGGAAGCTCAAATTATAAAGCATGGAAGGACCGCATGGAGGCAATATTAGAGGATAACGGTTTGAAGGACTTCATTGATCAAGAAGTCCCTAATATAGCTGCTGCTAATGCCCAAGAATTGGCAGAATGGAAGAAATGTGTGGCGAGAGAGAGGAGGATTCTTCTGGAGGGAGTTCAAGACCATATTGTCTCGAGTCTCCATGGGAAGGAGACACCATTTTCAATGTGGAAGACATTGAAGGATCTATACCCGAACATCAGTAATCAGAGGAAGCTGGCACTGAAAGACAAGCTTTGGAAAATCAAGTGTGAAAAGGGCGACACGACCTCTACATATCTGAACAAGCTCACCACCTGCAGAGATGAGCTCGGAAGTGTAGGAATCATGACAGTCGATGATGACATGGTGAGTCTTGCTCTCCTCGGTCTTCCTAAGAGCTAGCATAGCTACCAGGACTCAGTGAATGGAAGAGAGAAATTGTCAGGTTGGGAACAACTGTGGTCCAATCTGATGCAGGATGAGATCAGCAGGAGCACCAGATATGGTTCTTCATCCAAGGATGAAGAAAATCAAGCCTTATCCAGTAAGGCAAGGAAATGGAAGGAGAAGGATTCTCATTCCAAATCGATTTATTCTCATGGTGGGAAGAAGATTGACAAATTTAAAATGGGATGATTTAATTGTCATGAGGTGGGCCTTTATGCAACTGATTGTCCATTGAAGAAATCAAAAAGGGATCCTCAGAAGGATCTGAAGGTGAGGCCCTAGCCTCACAGTTCGAATTGGATTTTACCCTCATCGCATGCATGGTTTCATGGATGATGGGTTATGGTTGGTTTCTTGACAGTGGAGCCTCATTCCACATGACTGGCGATAAAATTTTGTTCAGTACCTTGGAGGAGAAAGACCTCCAGATGCACATAAAGATGGGTAATGATGAAAAGTATAGTGTTTCAGGAATGGGCATGGTTGTTTTTCAGAGGGAGCGTGGAGCTCGCATTACCTTGACAAATGTGAAGTATGTGCCTGGACTGAAGAAGAACTTGGTATCAATCGAGATGCTGGAGGACAAAGGCTATGATGTAGTCTTCAGTAAGGGAAAGGTTTTCCTTAGACACATCACCATGAGACAAGTGAAGCAGATCGGTTCACAAGTCAAGAACCTGTATGTTCTTGAGGTTCAAGATGCATGCAAAGCCTTGAGGAGCAATGCAACTATTAGAGACTTGTTGGTTGAGAGGGAGAGTACATTACCTCTCAACATGTAGTGCCAGAAGAAGTCTCATACAATTATGGAGGAGCCACAATTGGTGAAGCAGCTTCAGGAGGTTGTGGAGTAGCCACAACTGGAGAAGGTGAGAAGAGACCGAGTCGAGGCATCCACTCATGCAGAGACATCCAATAGGGGGGAATTTCGATCCCAGTGAGCAGAGGGATCACATCCAGCTATACCTCTAGGTGTGAGGTGGGGAGATGTGAAGTGATAGTCCCAAGAAGGCTGAAATAGGGGCAGGATCCTTGAGTTACCCAACCTCTTTTATTAGACCTTGCTATGGGAGCCTCGATGAGGAGTAGCAGGACTGGTTGAGTGGGTAGAGATAGATACAGATGGAGTGGCAGAGGGAGCTTCAGCATCAGACAGTGTTTCTAGACCAACAGGGAGGTCAATTGGGAGATCATTTACTCACTTCTCAGTAACTGAGTTGCAGTGCAGCAGTGGGTAGCACGATGCAACATGATGAGAGAAGGTGCAGTGCGGATGCATGTTGGGACATAGAACCAGCAACAGCACGAATGTAGTAGTAGGAATCAGTTTGATTGATGCAGTCAGAGATCAAAGTGACAGTGGCTAGAGCAGTCAAATACTGAAGAGCATAGTGGTGTAGAGTTTTTAGTTGATAAAGGCAATAGCAGTCAGAGACTTTGATGACAGATGCATCATACTGATTCAAGTTGTATATTTTTTGTTTATAGAGTTGTTGCAGCAACAACACTTGAGAGAAGTTTTGCATGCAGAACATTCCAAACGTTCAAGATTGAGTTCGAGTTGAATGCATTTCTTGTTGAGAGGGAGTGTTGAAAATAGCAACATGGGTTTGAGTTGAATTCCCTTCTTTTTGAGAGGGAGTTTTCAAAATAGCAACAAGAAATGATAAAAATAGCATTGCTATAAATAGTGTTTCAGGATATACTCCAATTCTATTGGAAATAGCAAAAAAATAGAAATGCTAAAAATAGCATTGCTATAAATAGCATTTCAGGATATATTCCAATTTTGATTTGTCCTTGAATCAAAATTGAGAATTAAAATTCGAATTTAGTCTCACTAGTTGTTGAAAAATAATTAATTAATTCATCTTGAGTTAATTAGTTGGAGAAAATCAAACATGAAGTCTCTATGAAGACATGCAACAATTATCCCTTTGATTGAGGAAGTTATCCCTTAATTAAGGAGATAAGGATGATTTGTATTTGAGTTGTAATTAGTTAGCTCAGTTAACTGAGTCAAGTCCAGTTAAATTAGTTCCAAACAGCTTGTGGAACAAATTGTGAGTTCAGTCATTTAATGCATGCATGCATGCAACTAGTGTTCTCAAAATAAATGAATACTCTTATAAATAACTCATGCATGTGAGTTCAGACAGAGATATAGTTGAGATTAAAGATAGGGACATTGTACTATCAGTTGGAGGAATTTTCCTATAAAGGAAACTCATCCATGCAGAAGGAATTATCTCCTTCAGGATTATATAGTTATTTCAGAGGTCAATGTTGTGTGTGAGGCAAGAATCACACAGGTTGCAGCTGGAGGACCCAGGAGAAACTGTGCAAGGAAATAGGAGGCTTGGAGGACAGAAGGAAGGCATATGTGTTGTATATTCTATCTATGAGCAATAGTGAGGGATTGTAATGAGAGCTGGATAGCTTGTGAGCTAAATCTTTGTGTAATCCATAGATATTTCCACTTGTATGATAATACAGATAGCTGGGTTTTTAGCTGAGGCTTTCCCCAAAGTATTCTTCTATGTTTCATGTGTGAATGAATCTTCTTCTCTGTTATATGTGTTCTAATTGATCTTATCAAAATCGATTAAGCTTTTGCACGTTTCGTAGAAGTAGATTAAGTAATTTGCTTTAGTACATTAGATAATTAGTTTAATCTACAATGAGAATTTCTACATGGTATCAGAGCAAAGGTGATCAAAGCAGAGAATAGTATACAAAGAAGGGAGAAGTTCAAAGTTTGAAGTTATTGATTGTCAGTACAAAATTGATTTCCTATCACATCTCAAAGTTCACCAATGGCATTCAATGGCTTGAGACTCGATTATGCCCTAGATGGCAGCTCGAATTACATAGCATGGAAGGCTCGCATGGAGGTGGTTTTAGAGGATAAAGATTTGAAGGACTTCATTGATCAAGAAGTCCCCAACCCAACAACAACTAATGCCCAAGAATTGGTGGAATGGAAGAAAAGTCTAGCGAGAGCGAGGAGGATTCTTATGGAGGAAGTTCGAGACCATATTGTCTTGAGTCTCCATGGGAAGGAGACACCATTTTCAATGTGGATCACATTGAAGGATCTATATCAGAACATCAGTGATCAGAGGAAGCTGGCGCTGAAAGACAAGCTTCAGAAAATCAAGTGTGAAAAGGATGACACGATCTCTACATATCTGAACAAGCTCACCACCTACAGAAATGAGCTTTCTCTCCTCAGTCTTCCTAAGGGCTATCATAGCTACCAAGACTCAGTGAATGGAAGAGAGAAATTGCCAGATTGGGAACAACTGTGGTCGGATCTGATGCAGGAAGAGATCAGGAGGAGCACCAGAGGTGGTTCTTCATCTAAGGAGGATGAAGAAAATATAGCCTTAGCCAGTAAGGCAAGGAAAGGGAAGGAAAAGGATTCTCATTCCAAATCCAGTTCTTCCCATGGTGGGAAGAAGATTGAAAAATCTAAAGTGTGATGCTTTAATTGTCATGAGGTGGGCCATTATGCAACTAACTGTCCATTAAACAAATCCAAGAAGAGATCCTCAGAAGGATCTGAAGGTGAGGCCTTAGTATCACAGTTCGAATTAGATTTTACCCTCATCACATGCATAGTTTCATCGATGATGGGTTTTGGTTGGTTTCTTGATAGTGGAGCCTCATTCCACATGACCTACAATAATAGTTTGTTCAATACCTTGGAGGAGAAGGACCTCTGGCAGATGTGCATAGAGATGGGTAATGATGAAAAGTATAGTGTTTCAGGAGTGGGCACAGTTGTTTTCCAGAGGGAGCATGGAGCTCGCATTACCTTGACAAATGTGAATTATGTGCCTGGACAAAGGCTATGATGTAATCTTCAGTAAGGGAAAGGTTTTCCTTAGACACATCACCATGAGACAAGTGAAGCAGATTTGTTCATGAGTCAAGAAGTTGTATGCTCTTGATGTTCAAGATGCATGCAAATCCTTGAGGATCAAGGCAACTGTTAGAAACTTGGTGGTTGAGAGGGAGAGTGCATTACCTCTCAACATGCAGCGCCAGAAGAAGTCTCGGACAATTATGGAGGAGTCACAATTGGTGAAACAACTTCAGTAGGTTGTGGAGCAGCCACAACTGGAGAAGTCGAGAGGAGGCCAAGTGGGGGCATCCACTCATGCAGAGACCTCCAGTAGGGGGGAATTTCGAGCCAAGTGGGCAGAGGGATCACATGATGCCATACCTCCAGGTGTGAGGTGGGGCGATGTGAAGTGATATTCCCAAGAAGGCTAAAATAGGGGCAGAGGGAGCTTCAGCATTAGAGGGTGTTTCTAGACCAACAAGGAGGTCAATTGGGAGATCAGTTACTTACTTCTTAGTAATTGAGTTGTGCTAGAGCATTGGGTAGCACGATGCAACAATATGAGAGGAGGTGCAGTGCGGATGCATGCTGGGAGATAAGACCAGCAACACCACGAATGCAGCAGTAGGAATCAGTGTGATTGATGCAGTCAGATGTCAAAGTGACGGAGGCTAGAGTAGTCAGATATTGAAGAGCACAGTGGTGCAGAGTTTTCAGTCGACAGAGTTAATAGAATTTATAGACTTTGACGACAGATGCATAAAAGTGATTCAGGTTGTATATTTTTTGTTTCTTGAGTTACTGCAGCAACAACACTTGAGAGAAGTGTTGCATGCAGAGCATTCCAAAGGTTCAGGATTGGGTTCGAGTTGAATGCCTTTCTTGTTGAGAGGGAGTGTTGAAAATAGCAACAAGAAATGCTAAAAATAGCATTTCTATAAATAACATTTCAGGATATACTCCAACTCTGTTGGAAATAGCAAAAAAATAGAAATGCTAAAAATAGCATTGCTATAATTAGAATTAAGGGATATATTCCAATTTTGATTTGTCCTTGAATCAAAATTGAGAATTAAAATTCGAATTTAGTCTCACTCGCTGTTGAAAAATAATTAATTAATTTATCTTGAGTTAATTAGTTGGATAAATCAAACATGAAGTCTTTGTGAAGACATGTAACAATATCCCTTTGATTGAGGATGTTATCCCTTAATTAAGGAGATAAGGATGAGTTGTATTTGATTTGTAATTAGTTAGCCCAGTTAACTGAGTTAAGTCCAGTTAAATTAGTTCCAAACAATTTGCGGAACAAATTGTGAGTTCAGTCAGTTAATGCATGCATGCATGCAACTAGCATTCTCCAGATAACTGAAAATTCTCTCATAAATAACTCATGCATGTGAGTTCATACAGAGACCCAGTTGAGATTAAAGATAAGGACATTGTACTATCAGTTGGAGGAAGTTTCCTATAAAGGAAACTCATCCATGTAGAAGGAATTATCTCCTTCAAGATTGCGCAGTTATTTCAGAGGTTAGTGTTGTGTGTGAGGTGACAATCACATAGGTTGCAGCTAGAGGACCTAGGAGAAACTGCACAAGGAAATAGGAGGCTTGGAGAACTCAAGGAAGGCATATGTGTTGTCTATTCTATCTATGAGTAGCAGTGAGGGATTTTACTGAGAGCTGAATAGCTTGTGAGCTAAAGCTTTGTGTAATCCTGAGATAGTTCCACTTGTATGATAATACAAATAGTGGGGTTTTTAGCTGAGGCTTTCCCCAGAGTATTCTTCTATATTTCATGTGTGATTGAATCTTCTTCTCTATTATATGTGTTCTGGTCGATCTTGCTCAAAATAAATTAAGCTTCTACAAGTTTGATAGTAGAAGTATATTAATTAATTTGCTTTAGTACATTGCATAATCATTTTAATCTACAATGAGAATTTCTACATGGTATCAGAGCAAAGGTGATCAAAGCGGAGAACAGTATACAAATAAGGGAGAAGTTCGAAGTTTGAAGTTCTTGATTGTAGGTACAAAATCGATTTCTTATCACATCTCAAAGTTCACCAATGGCATTCAATGGCTTGAGACTCGAGTATTCCTTGGATGGCAGCTCGAATTACATAGCATGGAGGTGGTATTAGAGGATAATGGTTTGAAGTACTTCATTGATCAAGAAGTCCCCAATCCAATAGTAGCTAATCCCCAAGAATTGGCAGAATGGAAGAAATGTTTGGCAAGAGCGAGGAGGATTCTTTTGGAGGGAGTTAGAGACCATAATGTCTCGAGTCTCCATGGGAAGGAGACACCATTTTCAATGTGGAAGACATTGAAGGATCTATATTAGAACATCAACGATCAGAGGAAGCTGGCACTGATAGACAAGATTTAGAAAATCAAGTGTGAAAAGGGTGACACGAACTCTACATATCTAAACAAGCTCACCACCTGCAGAGATGAGCTTGGAAGTGTAGGAATCATGACAGCCGACGATGAAATTGTGAGTCTTGCTCTCCTCGGTATTCTTAAGAGCTGGCATAGCTACCAGGACTCAGTGAATGGAAGAGAGAAACTGTTAGATTTGGAACAACTATGGTCAGATCTGATGCAGGAGGAGATCAAGAGGAACACCATAGATGGTTCTTCATCCAAGGAGGATGAAGAAAATCTAGCCTTAGACAGTAAGGCAAGGAAAGGGAAGGAGAAGGATTCTCATTCCAAATCCAATTCTTCCCATGGTGTGAAGAAGATTGAAAAATCTAAAGTGTGATGCTTTAATTGTCACGAGGTGGGCCATTATGCAACTAATTGTCCATTGAAGAAATCCAAGAAGGGATCGTTGGAAGGATCTGAAGGTGAGGCCCTAGCCTCAAAGTTCGAATTGGATTTTACCCTCATCACATGCATGGTTTCATCGATGATGGGTTGTGGTTGGTTTCTTGACAATGGAGCCTCATTCCACATGACCGGAAATAAGAGTTTGTTCAATACCTTGGGGGAGAAAGACCTCCAGATGTGCATAGAGATGGGTAATGATGAAAAGTATAGTGTTTTAGGAGTGGGCATGGTTGTTTTTCAGAGGGAGCATGGAGCTCGCATTACCTTTATAGATGTGAAGTATGTTCCTATACTGAAGAAGAACTTAGTATCGATCACGATGCTGGAGGACAAAGGTTATGATGTAGTCTTCATTAAGAGAAAGGTTTTCCTTAGACACATCACCATGAGAGAGGTGAAGCAGATTGTTTCACGAGTCAAGAACCTCTATGCTCTTGAGGTTCAAGATGCATGCAAAGCCTTGAGGAGAAAGGAAACTGTTAGAGACTTGGTAGTTGAGAGGGAGAGTACATTACATCTCAACATGAAGCGCCAGAAGAAGTCTCAGACATTTGTGGAGGAGCCACAATTGGTGAAGCAGCTTCAGGAGGTTGTGGATCAGCCACAACTGGAGAAGCTGAGAGGAAACCGAGTGGAGGCATACACTCATGTAGAGACCTCCAATAGGGGGATATTTCAAGCCAAGTGGGCAGAGGGGTCACATGCAGCCATACCTCTAGGTGTGAGGTGGGGCAATGTGAAGTGATATTCCCAAGAACGCTAAAATAGGGGTAGGATCCTTGAGGTACCCAACCTCTTTGATTAGACCTTACTATGGGAACCCCAATGAGGAGTAGAAGGATTGGCTGAGTGGGTAGAGACGAATGCGGATGGAGTGGCAGAGGGAGCTTCAGCATCAGAGGTTGTTTCTAGACCAACAAGGAGGTCAATTGGGAGATCAGTGACTTACTTCTCAATAACTGAGTTGCAGTCCAGCAGTGGGCAGCACGATGCAACATGATGAGAGGAGGTGCAGTGCAGATGCATGATAGGAGATAGGACCGGTAGTAGCACAGATGAAGCAGTAGGAATCAGTGTGATTGACGCAGTCAAAGATCAAAGTGACAAAAGCTAGAGCAATCAAATACTGAAGAGCACTGTGGTGCAGAGTTTTCAGTCGACAGAGGCAATACCAGTTAGAGACTTTGATGACAGATGCATCATACTAATTCAGGTTGTATATTTTTTTTTTCTAGAGTTGTTGCAGCAACAACACTTGAGAGAAGTGTTGCATGCAGAACATTCCAAAGGTTCAGGATCGAGTTTGAGTTTAAGGCCTTTCTTGTTGAGAGGGAGTGTTGAAAATAGCAACACGAAATGCTAAAAATAACATTGCTATAAATAACATTTCAGGATATACTCCAACTCTGTTGGAAATAGCAAAAAAACAGAATTGTTAAAAATAGCATTTCTATAAATAGCATTTCGGGATATATTCCAATTTTGATTTGTCCTTGAATCAAAATTGAGAATTAAAATTTGAATTTAGTCTCACTAGTTGTTGAAAAATAATTAATTAATTCATCTTGAATTAATTAGTTGGATAAAATCAAACATGAAGTCTTTGTGAAGACATGCAATAGTTATCCCTTTGATTGAGGAAGCTATCCCTTAATTAAGGAGATAAGGATGAGCTGTATTTGAGTTGTAATTAGTTAGCTTGGTTAACTGAGTTAAGTCTAGTTAAATTAGTTCCAAACAGTTTCTGGAAAAAATTGTGAGTTTAGTCAGTTAATGCATGCATGCATGCAACTAGTGTTCTCCATATAACTGAATATTCTCTCATAAATAACTCATGCATGTCAGTTCACACCGAGACCCAATTGAGATTAAAGATAGGGACATTGTACTATCAGTTGGAGGAATTTTCCCATAAAGGAAACTCACCATGCAGAAGGAATTATCTCCTCTAGGATTGCGTAGTTATTTCAGAGGTCAGTATTGTGTGTGAGGTGATAATCACACAGGTTGAAACTAGAGGACCCAGGAGAAACTGCACAAGGAAATAGGAGGCTTGGAGAGCTAAAGGAAGGCATATTTGTTGTATATTCTATCTATGAGTAGCAGTGAGGGATTGTACTGAGAGTTGGATAGCTTGTGAGCTAAAGCTTTGTGTAATCCTAAGATATTTCCACTTGTATGATAATACAGATAGTGAGGTTTTTAGCTGAGGCTTTCCCTAGAGTATTCTTCTGTGTTTCATGTGTGATTGAATCTTCGTCTTTGTTATATGTGTTCTGGTTGATCTTCCTCAAAATCGATTAAGATTCCTCAGATTTGATAGTAGAAGTAGATTAAGTATTTTTCTTTAGTACATTGCATAATCAGTTTAATCTACAACGAGAATTTATACAGTCAGTACCGCAGTAGTGAGAGGTTGGATTGGTGCAGTCGAGATTACTGAACATGTTGAATTGTCGCACTTTGGAAGAAGTCCAGGGAGCACATCCTATGTGATACAACTGTTTGTGTTGGTGCACGATGGATGCTTGTGTATGGGGAAGAGGATCACAATATTGTCGTCTGAAGGGCGGAAACCTGCCGAAGAATTTGTTTGGGAAGCCAAGGACAGAGCAATATTCGAAAACATGAAGAAGAAGTTTGGATCTACAAAAGGAAGTGAGGTTACGATATCAAATCAATTAGTGACCAAGGAGTTCACTTCACAACACATATACTGGTTGGGAAGATCATGAGGAAGTCTCAAGCTAATGAAGTCCTTGCATCTGTGGTTTCATTAGTTTCACAGTGCACTAATGGGGTTTAGTACATTTGCGCCACATATCTATGCTAGGAGTTTATGGATGACGACCACAAGTTTCAGAAGAAAGGTACCACATTTCATTACACATGGATAATTTTGATAATTGTGATGCTAGCATGGAAAGAGCTAGTGGATTCAAAGTTCCCTCTGATAGCTTCATATGTTTGTGAAGCCGCGCGATATGCCTCGATGTGGTATAGCACTAAACCATCATGATCACAGGAGAACATGATGTTTTTTAAGTTTTGTCATATGGATTTACACATGTTGGTGAACCAACACCCTTGCCTTTTTCTGAGCCTATACAAGCAGTATAGCTCTATCGCGAAGTTTAAGGCTGATTTCCACAAAGTTTAAATACAAACTTGTAGGGACACAAAGAATACATGAAATCCCCTTCCATATTTAGTGATAGAAGATGATATCTTAGCCTAGATATATCAGTGGCCCATGGAGTGGATGACTGCACTGAAGACACAGGAAGAAGATAGTCTAATAGAGGAGGACACAATGCAACACGAGGACGTTAGTGGGAAGGATAATGATGAGCTGGAATCAAAACATGAGGAGAAACACAACGAAGGTCACCAGGATCCTCCTAAAGGTGATGAGCATAACAAAGAGTCTAAAAATATAGAGACAAAACCAGCTATCATAGAGAAGAGGAAGGAAGGCACCAAAGCTGCCATAAGAACCAAAAAGAAATAGGAGGCAAATAATATAAAGGACATAACACTAATGGTCCTCACTAAGGGGGACTTGGATCATATTGGGGATAAAATTCAAGAGGAAACAGAAAAATCATGGGAAATGTTAGAGGATCACTATGGCGCACTTCTAACAAGTGTCGAGGAGTGCATCATAGAACTTAAAATATCAGCACAAATAGTTAGACATCTAGCATAGGTAGTGGAAAAAATTGGAGAGGAAAGGCCAGTAGAGCCTACACTTGTAGCACCGATAGCACCAATACCTTCCGGAGCCCTACAATTTGACTCCATCAAGGTCCAGCAGCAAGCTAAAGAATGGAGGTATGTCAACATGAACATTGCGGCAGTACCATTGCATAAATTACACAAGATTCATCTCAAGATAATAGATAAGCTAAAGCTGCGCAAACAACACACCTCGCAATTGAACATTCAGGTAGAAAGAGAGTGATCTTTGTGCAGCAAAAGCTCGACCAAGCGATCCACGAGAGGGATCAGGAAATACAACAGCAAAATAAGCTGAGGGAAGTGGTTAAAGCAACATGCCAAGAGGTTTTGAACCTTCATGTCCTAGAAGAGGAACCAGTTGACGACAACGTCGTGAAGGTCGGCCTTGTAGTGAAAGGATATAAGGATAAAGTTGTTGAAGTATAATTTTCATATGAGATGAAGATCAATGAACTGTAGATGAAGCTACAGCCAACCACACCACATGAAGTGTGGGAGTAGAGGGAGATCGACCTAAAGGCTGTGATGGCCGACATCTATGCAGCAGTGGAAGATTGTAGGAATATTTTGGATGAAAGTTTACAAATTTGGACTTCATTGTAGGAAGACCCAAATGTGCAAAAACTGCAAGAAGACATTCAGTAGAAGCAACAGTAGCTAGAGGAGATTTAGGCAACTATGAAGACCTTACCAATCTCACAGAATCTTACCAATATCAATGAGGCAAATTCCCTCCAGAAGAAGATAGAGGAGTTGAGGAAGGAAGAGTAGGTTTTGACAGAAAGAACTCAACCATGGTAGGATGAGGCTCTCCAACTATCCCAAGTAGTGGATGAGAAGCTTCAAGAGCTTCAACAAAGGGAGATAAATAATGCAGAAGGCTACAGAACCTATGACAGAGGCACTGCTGGAGGAAGTGCGCACCGAAGAGAAGCAGGTCACAGACATTCTACAACATTTCAACAGTGCTTACAACAGCATTGCAGCAAAGATCAAAGGTAAATCAGCTGAGTGACTCGGGACGCGTGGCATGTGAGTGTTGGGGGCCTATTGGGTGCAACCCAACTTAGCCTATATTTTGGCAAATACTCCTCATTTTGTGGAGTGGAGTGCATAGCATAGCACAGAGTAGAGCAGCAGAACGCGAAGTGGACCGCGTCGTGGAGCACTTGCAATATACCGTGCCGTGTAAGGGCATTGGAGTGGGTTGAATCCCCTCCTTTTTTTAAAATCACATGATGTTGTAAAGGATAATGTGCTTTTTGGCAATAGTTTATTTCATTAGGATTCCATGGTATTTGGACCATGGTATTGTAATGATGTAACCCTCTGATGTAATAGCATATATAAGGTAAAATAATAACAAGAGAATCATCTATATTTGGATCCATATCAAGTGTTATGGTTGAATTATTGTGATCTATAGTTTTGTAGCAAAGGAGAGGCTCTGCAGTTGACTGCGTAGAGGCCTAAGTCTGTAGTTGAGTGCGCAGATAGCCTACAGCTTAGTGTGCATGCCAAGAACTATTTGTTGTACAAGATTTATTATATTAAGCAACAGTTCTTGTGGACGTAGCCCCACATTAGGGTGAACCACGTAATTTGGTGTCTTCATGTGTATGTTTTCTTATTATTGATTTTAGAGTTGCAGTTATTACAGTTACATTTAATTTCAGCACAATGATGGTTCATAGTTTTAGATGGCATGTTTAATTGATTGATGTAATGTGGTGAAGTGATTTATGAATGATAAGAATAAAAGAACATAATAATACCACATCTCCAAATCCTTCAAGGTTGTAAAAACCTGATTATACATCCTCCCATAGTCACTATAGGTGAAATTTGATCTGCTTATAAGTCATTGCCGAAAGGGCCAGTGGTTAAGGGTTTTATTGGTGCATAGTATAGATCGAACCTGGGTCATCCCAAACCAAGCAAATATAAGAGATGAGGAAAATAATATTTCAATCAATGGGATTGCTCCAACAATAGTATAATAAGAATTTGGACTAATAAAAATGGTTGGAGAAGAATTACTCTTCAACATATCTCTTATTTGGAATTCATTTTGTAAATTATAAATAGTGGTTTCTAGAATGAGCAAAGGGCTTCTCTCTTCTACAATTTTGCAATTCTTAAAGCACTATTGTAATAGGGATTTCAGGCCGTAGGTAGAGAGAGGATCAATCTCAGATCTGTGGATTACTGGGATTTTTCTTTTGCATTTTTAACTATGTATGGGGAGCATAACTTTCACTATTGTAGCTCTTGTTTTAACAGCAAAGTTTGCGTTGTAGAGGATTGTTGGAGAATAGAGCTAGAGAAACAATTTCAATAAATTGGTATTTAAAATACTATTGTTTTAATACTAGTTTCATTTTATAATAGCAAAGACTTGTGATTTTCAGTCATATTTGTACACTATTGTCTATGTGAGTGATTTATTGCAATTATATGTTATTTATCTCTATTCTTATGTGTTGAACTCTGATTTCTGAGTAACTACTTACTCAGAGATCAACCTTTTATTTATGTCTTAACAAATAGTAATATTATGTGAACTATTTCCTTATATTATTGTTTATTCATTCGAGTTACTGATTTAATAATCATCATCATTTTGTGAACTACTTCCTAAATGTTATTGATTAATTATCTCAGTTAATAGATCTTTGAACAGAATCTGTTTTGGTATTCACAATATCAGTTAATTGAACTACTTCGTTAGCTTGATATTCATTATAAGCCAAACATATTTAAATCTCAAACATTTAATTACTTTGCTCTCCATTGGGTTATATCTACATCTTCCTAATCGTGATAGGCTTAGGATATTTTTCCTTTGTTTGCATTTTAGGATTAGTTTGCATTTAGATTTGATTCTACTTTTTTAGAAGTCCTCTTATCAAATAGGAAAACTTTAGTTGTGGCTTGGTTGAGCCCCAGATCAACTTAAAGATCACTTTCTTGCCTGATTATCAAGAGGGTTGATCTGATGTCTCTTCTCTATTAGTAGGTGAAAGTCATATTTTAAACCAATGGATATAGAAAGAAGTTAACTGGACCTAGTTTAACTAGTCAGAACCACCATTTCAACAGAAAAGGAGCTTCTCTAATTTCCCGAGTGGTCACCCTTATAATGTTGTAAGCAGATATTTTTGATCCTTCAATATTTTTGGCGCTAGAAGAAGGGCCTTGAATTGTTTTCTTTGAATAATTTTATTCTATGTATTATGGCACCACGTAAAAGACTTCCTTGGATTTTTTTTATTGGACCTCATCCAAAAGCCACTCTAGTAAAGGCAGTAAAGATCATGTCTCAAGTAAAATATAATGGTAAGACATCTACTTTTATTGATCTCCTTCAATTTATCTTAATTTTCAATAATTTCAATATTGAAGAAGATATTATTTACAGAATATTTACTCTTACTTTGACAGGAAAAGGAAAAGTGATGCAGGAGCATTCAGCTCAGAAGAATCATTGCATTTAGTAGACATGGGGGGGTCTTGTGTTTTAAGGAAGTTGGTTTCCTAAGTGTTGAATTAATGTAATTATTAAGGTTTTGAGTGATTTTAATGATAGAATCTAGAATAGGGATTTAATTAAGTATAGTGAGGCATATTTGTAAATGTTCTCGATTGTTGGAGAACATGAGAGATTCAGGATAGTTGAGAGATTTGAGAATCAGTTGTAAATCTTAGATTAGGAGTTGGTTTCAAGATTTGTGGATTAAAGAGGATACTTAGAGATAAAGATGATATTTTAGGATTTTTTTGAGAATTTTATGGATCTAAACCAAGAATTGGTTGTAGAATCCTTTTATATAAATGTAAGCCTAAAAAGCATAGTTAGGGATTAGCTAGTTAGTCAATTTAGATAGTTAGAGGTTGTGAGTTAAAGGTTTGATTGTAAGCCTACGGGAAGGTAGGAAAATAGAGGCCCCTAATTGGAATATCAAGCCAAAGAGAGAGACTCTTATGTAAATACTTGTTTATTAATACAAACAACTCGATTTGAGTTCATGTGGCTTGGTTGAGTTATTCTGCATAACATAGGTTGCAGGTGCAGAATTAGAAGGTGAAATACAGAGAAGAGTAACAGAGAGGTGTTACGGCTTTATACACACCAACAATACAGGAGGAAGCCTTTAATGTTTACAGTGAGGTGAAGGAAACATAAAGACGCAAGAAGAGTTAAGCTCAAGAGGAAGTTGTGATGCAGGACATCTAAAAACCAGAAACCCTAAAGTAAACCCGAAACCATAGAGAACTTTGAGAAACCATGTAAAGGTGAAAGGAATGAAGTAACAATGAATGGGAACCATCAGATCCTTGATATCGATGGATATTAATGTGAGAAGAAAATGACGGAGGAGTAGATCTGGATCGTCAAACCGACAGATCCATTAGATCAACGGTGATTAGTAGCTGCGGGAGGTAGGAGTGAACGGATTTCTTAATCGTGGTTGAAGCTTCACACTCACTCTCAGCCATTGATCTCATATTCAACCTTTTAGATCACAGTCAACTACGGGGGATTAAGGTGTTTTTAAACCATGTGCTAGTTGAAGACCGTAGGTCGTAGATTTGATGACCTCGTATATTCAATGAATATCGGGTCATAAAGTGATCAGACATTAATATCATAACAGACCCAAACATTTATAGATTAAGGATTTATAATCATTATCAGCTCCATAAGCGTGGGTAAACGTCGCACAAGATTTTGTGCGATATCGTTACTAACCATTGGATCAAGTGTGTCTTGATCAAACGATGCAGGATCACTAAGCAGCTCTATTGATCGGGGAAGACATCAACTGTTAGATTAAAGGTAATATTAATGGTGGAGATTGAAGCCAATAAGGCTTAGGAAAGAGTAGACCCAAAATTTTATCAACACGAGTTTAAATTTATTTGGGTTACGGAGGAGGGAAGGAGATCACGAAACAGCCATTGATCCTATGGAATGAAATCAATGGTGGAGAGTGAACCCAAATAAGGTAGGCATCGGTAAATGTGCAAAGATCAAGTAAAGGTGAAAAGGTAAGTTTGCGTGTGTTTTATGTGTATTTCTATTATATGAAGGTTATAATAGAAATAAAGCGGATTAATGTATTTTGGGTTGAATCAGGTTAAACCAAAGTTAACCATGGGATGGTTAAATGAGCAGATGTTAAGAATTAACCAGAGGGTTAAGAAATAAGGGTTAAGGATTAATTAAAGTTTAATTGAAGGTGGAGTATAAAGTCCCGATGGAAAGGTTAAGGAAGGTTTAGTCTATAGAAAGTCAAATGAAAAATTTCCACATGAGATTAAATGAAGGGGACTTAAAACATAATTAAGAACATTAAACCTTGATTTAAGAAGGTTTTCACCAAGAATCAGGTGATTAAGGCTTGGGACCATTGACATGAAATTTTATTTTCATAATGTGGGTAAAGTCGACTGAGGCTGGCATCATTTTGGTATCAGAGCAGAATTGTGGTTGAAACATTTGGTATCGGAACAGCACAAAGTAATTCTGTGTGAAAATTTATTTGAAAAGAATTTAGAATAGAGTTATGTTTTAAGATGTGTATAAGGCAAGAAGTGATCAGATTTTAATCTGACAACCAGCAGGCACACAAAGATAAAGTATAGCAGAATATTGGGAGAATTTGTAGACGCAAGGAAACAGAGGACAATCCATTCAAAGTGCAGGTGAATGGTAGAACAAGATCATGTAGAGGTCCTTAAGGTGAGATGATATGTTTTGTTTTAATTTGATTTGAAGATTGGAGAGTTTGTGGTTTTTATATTTTTGCACAGGTAGCAGCATAAGAAGGTGAGAAGATTACAGCAACCTAGAGCAAGGAGTGCTCAATTGGTTCTATAGGAAAGAACCAGAGAGATACCAAAATACTGAGCTCAGAGGAGAGAATCTTAGTGAGGCATATGTAGCAAGAAGGAGACTTGTTACTACAGGGGTTTTGTTGAAGATCACAAAGGAAATTCCATAGAGGATGTGGGTAGAATTGCTAAGTAATGAAGGAAGCTGATAAGACTTTCTAAGTGAAATAAGAGGTGGTCAAAACCAAGCATTTCATTGTGATCAAAATACAAGAGGACAGTTGTGTTCTTACAATATGCAGACGAGTTGAAGCCTAGAAGGAGTAGAGATAAGTGCCCAAAAGAGGTTCCAGAGATAGAGAACCAAGGGCTTGCCAAAATATCAAGTACAGAGGAAAGCTAGGTGAGGTAAGTGGCGACAGGGAGGACTTGATGTTGCAGAGGCTTTAATGTAGCTCATAGTAAGCGAGTAAGGAGCTCATGAAAATAGAGATGGAGAAGAAGATGAATATTGATAGTCATAGCAGAGGTTCCAAGGAAGACCACAGCAGAAGAAAAGTGAAGAAGGAGGATGCCGAGACAAATGGAAAGAGAATGAATCAGGAGAAAATTGACAAGGAAATTTCTGAGATGAAAGAACAACTCAATGTATTAAGGAGGATACTGGAGGAAAGCCAAAGAGAAGGTTGGGTCTTGAGGAAAAATGCAGTAAAGTGGCATAAGTTACAAAGAAGGCTACAACAAAAGCAAGTAAAGTGGTTGATGTAAAAACTTAGAGAAGCTGATTTAGAAATGGAAGCTTCTATTTTTGAACCATAGCAGGGTGAAGTTCTGGGTGAAGAAAAAGGAATTCTTGATGATTTTCTAAATTGTTGGACAAATGCAGACCAGCGGAAGAATGTAAAACCTTATATTGTTGAATCTAATAATTTTGATGTGATTACAATTTTTTCAAAGGATAAGCAATATTTTGAAGCTATCAAAAGTATGTAAGAGTATCTTTCAGAAGATAAAAACTCTGAAGTAAATAATGATGGATAATGTCTCTTGAATGAGAAAAGTAGTGAATTATTGCAGCAGAAAGAATTGAGTAATACATTGATGTTTGAAGACGTGGCAACACGGGATAAATTTCTTGTGAAAGGAGATGAAATTCAGTCTGAAGAACTGATATATGAAGCAACAATTGAGACTGTTGATCCTTGTAATTTCCAAACTGGTAATTTGTGTATAAATGTAGGAATCATAAGTAGTGATGAAATACTTATGAAGTGTCACAGAGAAATTGAGTTGCTAGAGTATTTACTGGGAAATTCATATTATGACAGTGTGATTGTAGAGGAAGGAGTTCACTATAGTGGAGAAGTTCAAAAAGACATCATTAGAGCAGATGATATGGAGGGGAGACTAAATGATAGTCTTGAGAGTACATTAGAGAATTCTTTAAAGAGGTTGAATCAACATACCAATGTGCTGATAGAAGAGGAGAAATCAAAGCAGCATACTGAAGTGTTGCCAAAGGAAGAAGAGGCACTGAGGCCTTATGTTTTTTATTTTAATAATTTTTTTGTCAGTGCAAGTTTAGTTGCAGGTGTTGGAGGAAATTTGGCACAGAAGAGCAGCCAAGTAAAGATGGTAGAAGAGGATTCTATGGAAGAATTTAATCCATGGAACAGAGATGTTCAATTGCTGGAGAGAATGTTGGAAAGTCAAGATTCATTGCAGAAAGAGATAACCATGAAAAAGGGTAAGGATGAAACGAAGGCAAAAAAAGTAAGAATGAGAGAAAAAGTAAGATTAAGAGTAAGAATTCGACAACTTCAAAGAGAAGAACAACAATTTGAAGAGTTAGTTAACATCAGCAACAACATGAAACAAAGAGAAAGAGGTAACAGTAAGTGGCAGAGTATGGACCAGTCCAAGGATGTGCTGGAAATGGAGGTTTAAGAATTATGGCAGTTGATGATGAAACAGTCCATATGGAGAAGAATGATAGCAGGAAGGATGATCAATCAGAACTTGAACCTGATTGACAAGGAGAGGAATATGAAATAGAAGACAGTAGACATACAGCAACAACAAAGGTGCAAAGCGCTCAGACAACTACAAACTAAATTTTGGGACCCTGGAGGTTTTCTATCAACATATGAAGACACATGATTAGGAGATCATGAATGTTTTCTACTTTGGGAGTCTGATGTTGTCATAGAAATTTTTGTGCCTTACAGCTATAAGCATGAAATGTCCATAATCTAAGGGATCCAAAGTCCCTAAACATGTTGTTCCTACCCCTAGAGGAAAAAGGCCAACAAACCACAGCAATTCACAGAAGTTCTCCACCAGAAACTGCTCAAAAACAAGTCAATTCAGGATCAATTCAGAGGCTCCACTAGCTGTCTGCGCTGAAATGCAGAGATTACACTGGCTAGGTGCACTGCAACGCAGGTAGAAGCACTACCAGGGTGCGCTGAGCGGGAAGTGACAAATGGCAAGTTCATTCAATGAGGTGGAAAGACCCTGGAAGCTTCCAGAATCTTCTCCAATGACACTTGCCTCAATGAATTCGACTAGTGATGAGTAAGAGGCTCTTAGTCTCCAAGTGGAAGCAAGAACTGACAGAGGGAGAGGACACTAGTCAGATCTCAAGCTGACTCATCCTCTATCCAAACATCTATATATGGATCTCTCCTCCATGAGATCCAGGAGGCTGGAATTTTGTTATTGCAAAGAATTGTTGTTGGTTTGAGATTGGAATCATTGGGTGCTTAATGCTTTGAAGGGGGGTGAAGATAGGAATTTCATTTGCTGGGAAGGAGATGCTGGATTGGAGCCCTCTTGGTTGTATCTCCTCCTGAACCTTGTTATTCATCAATAAAGATATCTTGGTTTCTCCTATATGCTGATGTGTCTTGGATGTATGATTGCATTAGTGTATTTGGTTTATTTCTAATCCTGAACTAGTTATGAATATGAATCTATGTCTTTGTGTAGTGTTCTCCTCTTGTGATCTTGCAGGAACCTATTGAAGCTGGGTGAGCGAGAAGGCAAGTGGCTGAGAACTCTCAAAGAGAAGAGGAAACCAGATCGAGGGACAAACGGAAGACACCGGTTAGTCCATCCATCTCTCTTCATTCTTAATTCATAAAGGAAGAATACTAGAATAGTTGTTTCTGTTTGTTGCTAAGGCACTGTCACACCTTAGGTGGATAGGATCGTCCTGCATAGGCATTTTTCCCCACAACAAATTGGCGATTCCGCTGGGGAAATCTGTTTAGTCATTTTATTTGTGTCTCTATCATTGTTTGTTTCATAGACTCAAGAGCAGCAATCGAACTGCATCTGCTATTTTCAGATGCAAAGTAGACAGCTGCTGCTTTGATCCAATCACTGGATTTGTCTATGATCTGAACAATGGACTCACAAATGATTTGATGATCCTTTGTGATAGATCTTAGTCCTCCTTCAAAGCATCCCTTTGATTGTACCTTGCTTGTTGCTTTGATTTGGCCTGAAACTGTAGATTAAATAGGAAACTGTAACCCAGAACCCAGAAACAACTCTCGTTTCTGCTTCAGCGCAGACTCTGTGAAGAGGTTCTACATTTCAACGCAGGTCCCGTGAAGGCTACCTGCACTGAATGTCAAAACCTCTGTGTTGGGGGTGCGCTGATCCAGTTAGGCCTTGTGCAGCTGGGGTTCTCTGCTCTGTTTTGCCTTGTTTTGATCTCTGATTTTTTGCAGCCTGTAACCAGCATAGGTACCTGTCTGATAACCCCTTTTCTCTGCTTAAATTTCGCCTCCTTTTGTACAAAAATACTGTGAGTGTTTTTATGTGTTTGTGGCGTCATTTACAGTTTTCCTTTGCAAGAGTGAAATAGTCATCCTGTAGCCCTTGATTCAGATCTGTTCATTGTGATCTTAGGAGAGAGTTCATTGGCTGTTTACAGTTGATTATACATTTACTTTTGCTTTTGGTTTGAGTTTGTCTCTTTTAAGTGTCGAAACAAGTGTTCATTTCGAAAGTCGTAAAGTGTTGTATTCTCTTCTACCCTTTCTGATTTCGAAAAAGTAAACTTGTTTGTATTTTTCATTTAAAAGCAAATTCAAAGTTCTACAAAAAACTTTCTTTTTAGGCATCAATATTAAGAGAGCGGAAAACAAACACTTGCATTGTTCATTTGCATCTTGATAGTTTGCATGCTTGATTTAGGAAAAGTGCATTTAGAGTGTGTTGATTGCTCTTTGAGAAAAGATGGTGTCTTTCTTTTCCCTTTGTAGCTAGGATTTTCATTGTTGAAAAGATATAAAAGCTTGCTTATCATCTTTAGACTGCATTTAGGAATTGTATCATACATCTCGTGGTGATCCAAAAGGCAAACTTCTAAGAAAGATCAACCTAAAATAAATTGAATGAACTTAACAACGCTTTGTAACTTAACGCACAACATAGAGGTCTAGGCTAGAGACGTGTTCCGGCGTCGTAAAGCCTGGTGACTGTCGATCTCGCTGATGGTGGGTGATTCCTCCTGAGGGACGATAGCGCCAGTATGGATTGTGCTCCCACGTACCGTCGAGTATATATTGGGAGACCCATATAGACATAAAACCTTTATCCTTAGGAAGCCGTGTCGACCGCCCTACTGATCGCAATGCACTGAACACAGCATTCAGGAAGATTGACCGCCCATACCTTAAAAAGTATTATGTGGTTTTGCGAAAAGTTTGGCACACCCTCTACCTAGAACTCCAGAGCAGTTCCTTTTGGCCTTTTTCAGACTCTATAACGGAAAAAGTCCATCCGAGCATTTGTCACTTCGGGTTCGTTAAAACATCGAAGGAGACTAGAGTCATCTTTAGCTTTTTCTCAACTCTTTAAAATTGAAAAAGAAAGTTGTGTCTAAAGCGTCGTTAAAATTTATTTTAAACGGAACAATCACCCCTTCTTCCTGCGTTGATCTTTAGGTTGAGAAAATGGAGCACACCAACCAAGGAATTCCCCTTGGTGGAAATCCTAGTCCCTTCTCCTCTTGGGGAGATGTTGGTGCGCCCCATATGGCCACATTGTTGCTTCCAGGACTGACAATTGGCTTGCCGGTCTGGCTCTTCTCAACCAATGTCATTCAGAACACCACTATTCCTGAACAGTCAAATCAACAGTTAGACCAGACTAGAGTTACCCACCAGCCTTCTACTTCATCTAATTCTTCCTCTCCTCCTTCCTCTTCGCTTGACGGAACTGGTAAAACAAAAAACCAAGTTCCTAAGGAGAAGAAGGAAAAGAAGAAGAAAGAGAAGAAGAAGAAGGAGCCAAAAGCGACTGGGGGCAGACAAGTGTCGTCTGACAAAAATCCACACACAGCACTGACTAGGCCTAGATCGCCATGTTTCATATGTAAGGGAGACCACTTCCATAGAGATTGTCCCTGCATCCCTCGGATACTAAGGGACTGGTCTCCCCGTTTGCACAATTCGGTGGCATCAACCTCTGATAGCCATGTTGACAGCACACCGTCAACTAGTGAAAGTGAAGCCACAAGACAGAGAGGGAAAACTAGATTTCCCTGCAAACTGTGTGAAGGCGACCATGCCATCCACCGTTGTCCCTTCTTAGATGAGGCTAAAAGAGTTTTGGAAGATCGCCCGGTTTTACCAGTGCGACTTCCTCCTGGATATCAAAAGCTCCTGCCAAGTCCTTCACCAGTTGAGAACCCGGCTGGCCCGCTCAGGTGGTCAGCCGAAGCACCTATCATTGAGGATGAACCGTCCGAATCCATACCTGACGAAAGTCAAAAGGTCGAGGCGGCAGTTGACCCGGTCTTGCCTTCAGAGGTTCTATCTTCGAATGATACCATCGCAGAAGAGAATAAAGACGACACCGTCCAAATTCTCTTCATCAACACAGACTCCAACGAACAAGGGAGAAATTTGCCCATTCCTTTATCGCAGGAAGGAACTTCGTCAGAGTCATACCCGGCCGTATATTCGGTCCCACCACCAAGCAACCTAGTTGTCTCGTTCGACTGGAACCAACTAGGCAGGCCCCGTTTGCCAGCAAGCATACCATTCAGAATTATCGTCCAAATATACAGAATGGTAATGGTTGGCACCATCATTGATGAGGGGGCATCTGTGAGTATCCTTTCCTCTATTGCTTGGAAAGCATTTGGTTCGCCAGCGCTTTTTCCTGAAATGAGAAATCTGACAGGCTTTGATAAAGGAACCAGTCGACCTTTAGGGATCCTCCCCAATGTGCCTATCACATTGAAAGGGAAGACCGTTCAAATGAACGTGATGGTCGTTCAAGGAGCCTTGGATTATAACCTACTCCTTGGACGAGACTATATATATTGCATGGGAGCCATCGTCTCCTCACTCTTTAGAGTAATGTGTTTTCCGCACGAAGGAAGAGTGGTCAGGCTCGTGGACCAACTTTCATTTCCCGGATCACGCATCACAAATAGTCATATACCATCCCTAAATGGTCTCTTCACGCAAGAAATGTCTCAACCCATGGTCCGTCCTCCCGATGAGCGCGAGTAATTCGGAGGGATATGACTGGAACCCAGGGGGCATGCGTCCTGGTCTGCTTTGGCAGGAAAACTTTGGGTATAGGGTAGGTTTCCGCGGGAGAATATGACTAGTCTGTACCCCGCCAATGCTGGAAGAGGGTTATTCTAGAATAAGATTCTTTTGTCAAAGTTATGTGAGTTGACAGATGGAGTCTCTTACCTTTGTCTATTTCGGTAGATATCGCCGAAGAAGTGTTTTGTTTGAAAGATTAATGAGACAATCTTTGGGTAACCTGAAAGAGGTAGGCCTCTCCCGGTGAAACAAATGTTTTATTGGACTAAGAAGGGGTAACCTTGAAATCGTACTTTATGCCTGGGGGCATGCAAACCTTTTGGAGTGCAAGCAAGGGGCGGCTATTTATTTTTTAAATTTTTAGGTCCTCCCTTTAAACCTGTAGGTCTAACCCTTTAAACTCGTAGGATCAGTCGTTTCCGAACTTGCATAACGAAAGGATCCGGAGCAAAGCTTTGTAAGATCTAAGCTAAATAAAAAATAGCATCCTCAATGAGACATTCTTATCATATGACTGGATTAATCAAGCAGTTTTAGCACACAGTTCATGCTCGTTAAAAAATAAACGCAAGATCCGAGCAGTTTTAGCACATAGTTCATGCTCGTTAAAAAATAAACATAAGACTGAGCAGTGTTTTTCCGCGTTTAAGCTCATTAAAAAATGAACTATCTTTCGGTAAATAACCACTGTGAATGTAACATTATCAGCCACTAAAGCCTTGGTCGTGTTTGCACCGTCACCTCCACTTTTCCATTGGCCGATCATTCACCTCCATATGATTGTTTACCCATTTTGAGGAACAGCTGCGAAGAGTGATTTCACTAGCCATCCTTGTGACACTGCCGTGATTGGAAAATTCCAACCCGTACCTGGAATCAGCTGCTAACCCGTTTTATCACTCGTTCCTCAAAAGACGAGTCTTCTTTAAGCTCTTTTCACCTGACTCATAAAATATGAAAAGATTGCCGAGTTTTGGCCTTCCAGCTCGTTAAAGCGACCGGAAGTGCTATCCCTCCTCTAGATTTTAATCTTTTTGGACCTGAGGGATTATTGCACAAAAAGATCGAGCGCTTGTTTTGTTCGGCTCGTTAAAACTATCGAAAACTCATCCCTTCTGTATTGTTTTATACTTTTTCGGACTTAAGGGATTAGATGACGAAAAAGGACTTTCGGAGTTGACTTTATGTACCTTTTCAGACCCTCTAAAAATGAAAAGGACCGAGTTATCTTTGTCGTTAGACTCGTTAAAAACATTAAATAGCGACAAACTTGTCTTTAGACGAGAACGAGTTTCACTATCGCTAGGCTTGTTAAAACATAGCGATGGGCTTGCCCGAAGGGCAAGTTATAGAACAAGCATATGTTATCCTCCTCAAGCTTGACAAAAATAAAGAGGTACTGATCAGCAATGACTAGGGAAAAATTGGGAGAAACTCAAGAAAACTTTGATGGTAGCAAGTCGCTCTTGAACATGACACTTTTCCTCCGCACCACAGTCGGGTTGGGTTGTTTCATTCACCGGTCACATCACCATGGTCTCCCCATACCATCCATATTTGGGGTAATTCTACCGATCCATCGCATAAGTGTCGCCATATGTTCAAGAGAAGTCGTTCAGAGAAGTCAACTGTGTCCCATCCACTGCCATACATTATCCTTCATCCTTTCATGATCGCCACCCTGAATCATATGTCATCAGATCGTTTCCACCTCCATCAAAATCATTTGCTCCGTTCCGTGTCACTGATGTGGGATTCATTAAGGCCCTCCTTTGGCGGATCACTTCTTGTCGACATCAGCTCATTATCCAAGAAGTTGATCTAGGAACAACCCCTTCAGTACTTTGAAGCTTGCATGCCTCAATGGCAAGTTTCTCACTTCCGGCGACAGGTATACATCAATGACCATCGACCGAAAGATTTTGCGTGGTGTTCGACGCCAAGTCCTTTATTCACACCACGTGAATTGTACTGCAGTACCTTGAGGGTCATTATCATTATCGGTGATTCCTCTCGCGCTTGTTAACGGATTACCTCATTGGCCGGTAATCAAGCGATGTCTTTCCATGTTCGACTTCAAAACAATTCTCACATGGATTGACTTGTACTTAGAGAGAAGATCGGATGAGATTGAAGACCCCGGATCTCGTTTCATCCATCCGGGCTGCGATATATATTCAGGAAAAATAAAAACATTGACATGTACATCATTGGAGCAGATAATCATCCTACCCAAAGGATGATAATTTCATCAAAATTATCAGTCTACCATCAGACGATTGTCTGTTCTATGTACAGAAAAATGAATTTATAAAGCTGAGCATGGGAATGCCCGCCTCAGCTAGATCATGAAAGCAGTATGAAAAATAATGTATTGTATTGTATCTTATTACAGGTCTCCTCCCAGCATTGAAAGAACTTCGGATCCTCCTCATAAAGCATTTCACCCGATAAACGGCCTCATACTTTAGGGGGAAACTGTTATAGAAATTTTTGTGCCTTACAGCTATAAGCATGAAATGTCCATAATCTAAGGGATCCAAAGTCCCTAAACATGTTGTTCCTACCCCTAGAGGAACAAGGCCAACAAACCACAGCAATTCACAGAAGTCCTCCACCAGAAACTGCTCAAAAACAAGTCAATTCAGGATCAATTCAGAGGCTCCACTAGCTGTCTGCGCTGAAATGCATAGATTACACTGGCTAGGTGCACTGCAACGCAGGTAGAAGCACTACCAGGGTGCGCTAAGCGGGAGGTGACAAATGGCAAGTTCATTCAACGAGGTGGAAAGACCCTGGAAGCTTCCAGAATCTTCTCCAATGAAACTTGCCTCAATGAATTCGACTAGTGATGAGTAAGAGGCTCTTAGTCTCTAAGTGGAAGCAAGAACTAACAGAGGGAGAGGACACTAGTCAGATCTCAAGCTGACTCATCCTCTCTCCAAACATCTATATATGGATCTCTCCTCCATGAGATCCAGGAGGCTGGAATTTTGTTATTGCAAAGAATTGCTATTGGTTTGAGATTGGAATCATTGGGTGCTTAATGCTTTGAAGGGGGGTGAAGATAGGAATTTCATTTGTTGGGAAGGAGATGCTGGATTGGAGCCCTCTTGGTTGTATCTCCTCCTGAACCTTGTTATTCATCAATAAAGCTATCTTGGTTTCTCCTATATGCTGATGTGTCTTTGATGTATGATTGCATTAGTGTATTTGGTTTATTTCTAATCCTGAACTAGTTATGAATATGAATATATGTCTTTGTGTAGTGTTCTCCTCTTGTGATCTTGCAGGAACCTGTTGAAGCTGGGCGAGCAAGAAGGCAAGTGGCTGAGAACTCTCAAAGAGAAGAGAAACCGGATCGAGGGACAAACGGAAGACACCGGTTAGTCCATCCATCTCTCTTCATTCTTAATTCATAAAGGAAGAATACTAGAATAGTTGTTTCTGTTTTTTGCTAAGGCACTGTCACACCTTAGGTGGATAGGATCGTCCTACATAGGCATTTTCCCCCACAACAGATGCAGAAGCATTCACCTTAGAAGAATCATTGTATTTTAGTGCACATAGGGGGTCTTGTGTTTTAAGGAATTTGGTTTCCTAAGTGTTGAATTAATGTAATTATTAAGGTTTTGAGTGATTTTAATGAGAGAATCTAGAATAGGGATTTAATTAAGTATAGTGAGGCACATTTGTAAATGTTCTCAAATGTTGGAAAACATGAGAGTCAAGATAGTTGAGAGATTTGAGAATCAGTTGTAAATCTTAGATTAGGAGTTGGTTTCATGATTTGTGGATTAAAGAGGATCCTTAGAGATAAAGATGAGATTTTAGGATTTTGTTGAGAAGTTTATGGATCTAAACCAGGAATTGGTTATAGAATCCTTTTGTATAAATGTAAGCCTAAAAGGCATAGTCAAGGGTTAGCTAGTTAGTCAGGTTAGATAGTTAGAGGTTGTGAGTTAAAGGTTTGATTGTAAGCCTACGGGCAGGTAGGAATACAGAGGCCACTGATTGGAATACCGGGCCAGAGAGAGAGACTCTTATGTAAATACTTGTTTATTAATACAAAAAACTCGATTTGAGTTCATGTGTGTGTATTGAGTATTTGAGATAGAGATTGTGTATGATCTTAAGTTATTTTATGTAACATAGGTTGCAAGTGTAGAATCAGAAGGAAAAATACAGAGAGGAGTAACAGAGAGGTGTTATGGCTTTATACACACTGACAGTACAAGAGGAAGCCTTTAATGTTTACAGTGAGGTGAAGGAAGCATAAAGACACGACCGGAATTAAGCTCAAGAGGAAGTTGTGATGCAGGACATCTAAAAACAAAAAACCCTGAAGTAAACACGAAACCATAGAGAACTTTGAGAAACCATGTAAAGGTCAAAGGAATGAAGTAACGATGAATGGGAACCATCAAATCCTTGAGATCGATTAATATTAATGTCGGAAGAAAATGACGAAGGAGTAGATCTGAATCGTCAAACCGACATATCCATTAGATCGACGGTGATTAGAAGCTGCGGGAGGTAGGAGTGAACAGATTTCTTAATATTGGTTGAAGCTCCGCACTCACTCTTAGTCGTCGATCTCATATTCAACCTTTTAGATCATAGTCAACTACAGGGGGTTAAGGTGTTTTTAAACCATGTGCTAGTTGAAGACCTGCAGGTCATAGATTTGATGACCTCGTATATCCGACAGATATCGGGTCATAAAGTGATCGAACGTTAATCTCATAACGGACCCAAGAATTTATAGATTAAGGATTTATAATCCTTGTTGGCTCCATAAGAGCAGGTAAACGTCGCGCAAGATTCCGAGCGATATCGTTATTGACCATTGGATCAAGTGTGTCTTCATCAAACGGTGTAGGATCACCCAGCAGCTCTGTTGATCGCGGAAGACATCAACCGTCGGATTAAAGGTAAGATCGACGGAGGAGATTGAAGCTGATAAGGCTTGGGAAAGAGCAGACCCAAAAGTTTATCAACACGAGTTTAAATTTATTTGGGTTACGGAGGATGGATGGAGATCTCACAATAGTCATTGATCATATGGAGTGAAATCAATGGTGGAGAGTGAACCTGAATAAGGTAAGCATCGGTAAATGTGCAAAGGCTGAGGGAAGGTGAAAAGGTAAGTTTACGTGTGTTTTATGTGTATTTCTATTATACGAAGGTTATAATAGAAATAAAGTGGATTAATGTATTTTGGGTTAAATCGGGTTCAACCAAAGTTAACCATGGGATGGTTAAATGAGTGGATGTTAAGAATTAACCAGAGGGTTAAGTAATAAGAGTTAAGGATTAATTAACGTTTAATTGAAGGTGGAGTATAAAGTCCCAATGGAAAGTTTAAGGAAGGTTTATTCTATATAAAGTCAAATGAAACGTTTCCACATGAGATTAAATGAAGGGGCCTTAAAACTTAATTAAGAACATTAAACCTTGATTTAAGAAGATTTTCACCAAGAATCAGGTGATTAAGGCTTGGGACCAGTGACATGCAGTTTTATTTGCATAATGTGGGTAAAGTCGGCTTAGGCTGGCATCAAAAAGGCTAGTGCTTATCACTTCCGATTGCCTCTGTATGTAGTTGAGACAAATTTTTGAAGATTTTTCTTCACGCATTTCAGGAATATAATTACGAAAAGGTGTGTGATCAGTTAGATTAATTGTGTAGGATGGAAGGTGAGACATTGGATATGTTTTATGTTAGATTAAAATTAATTTTAATGCAAATTCGATCCAAATATTTTCCTTCTCAATTATAATTAATTGGATGGTTCAGGAATTTAGTGTATCTGTCTTATGATAACTATCATGAACCACAAAGTATATCCTTCATTGATAGTGATATTCTTGCTCGAAATGACAATTTAGACTCTTTGAAAATTGAAATTACAAATGATAATGCTAGAAATGCTCCAAATTTACATAATGTTGATCAAGTAGAATTTCAACAAGATGGACAATCTATTAACAGTAATCAGTAACAATTAAATCAACAGCAATTAAATCAACCAGATAATATTGGCAATGCTAACTCTACTATTGAAATTAATTCACAATATGATAATAATAAATTTCAAATGATGGAGCAACTCAACAACAATTTGCAAATCGATAAAATACATGAAGAATCTAAATTGTCTATTTTGGAAAATCGGAAATCATCCATGCATAGAGAAACCTTAAAGTATACATCTTCAACTTCCTATTTTTCTCTCTACCTTGATATTTTTAACCATATTAATTCAATTCATGATCAAGGTAGTCCCTTTAAATTCAAATGTAATTTTAAACAGAGGAAATGATATTAATAATAAATTATTAAAAATGATAGAGAAAAATCAATCAGTAATTCAATTAATAAACCTAAATATTCTCTTAACTTGATAGTCAATCACTTCCCTGGTTTTGATTTATTTAATTCAGAGGAAAGGAACACTTATGAACTTACTTATGATGATGGCTTGGAAAATGAAAGCATTCAACCTCTTTTCTCTTCGGAAGTGATTTTGTTTGATTCCTTAGGTGAATCTATTTTGGAAGATAAAGAGAATTTCAATCAAGAATTTATTCCGGTCCATTCTAATTTTCAAACATTCAATTATCATATTAATTTTGGTATTCAAGAAACTATCCTGATTTTTAATTCCTACGATGATGAAATGCTCTTTTTCGATCATCAGCTTGAAAACTTCCCATTCCCGCAAAAGAAAGAAAACAACGAGTTTAATTTTATAATTTCTATTGATGCTTTTGGGAAATAAATCTTCACAAATGAATCTCAACCATGTTGTACCATTATTTGTGTTGGAAATCATACTGAGAGGGGGGTTGAATCAGTATTATCAAATTCTTTTCAATATGCCTTCCAGATTTATACTTTAATTTATTCTTCAGATTTGTATGTCAGTATATAATAATGAACAAGAACAAGAAAAATAGACAAGCACACCAAAGAACACCAGATATAAGGTGGAAACCCAATGTGGGTGAAAACCACCTGCTGCAATATGTCTCTATCTTCTTTCAATTAGAAACTTCTTTTACAAGGATTTTGTACTGGTGCAGTCCTTTACCAGTACGCAGGCTGCAACCTGCAGAGAGCTACAACTCTCTCTCGTTTTCCAGTCTCTCCTAGAAGGGAGCTACAACCTCCTTTGCTCTTCTACTTCTTAAAGGACCACGTTTCATTAATTTTCAGACTGGATCCAAGAAGATCAAATAATCATCAAGTACATGCAAATCACCCAATCTCCTTATACAATCAACCAATGAATCACCCAACTTCTCAGAATGCTGTAAACAAAAAGTGATACCAGAAATCTAAACCCAGAACTCTGCAACAATAGATAAAAGACAGCCAACAAATGTTTCAAGACAGGTCCGCAACTTCACTGATATAACCTTGCGGATATCCGCAGACTTTCTATGCCTGAACTGCACAGATCTGAACTGTATCCTTCTGCTGCTCTGCATACCACCGTACCTTCCCCTTCTCCTGAACTGCGTACCTCAACTCAGATACGCACTGCACTGTGTGTCTGACCACGTACCTCCACACTGTTCCTTCTGTGCCTCTGCGTATCTCTGCACTTTGCTTTCTTCTGCACTGCGTACCTTGCACTGCACCTTTTGTTGTGCTGCGTACCCCCGCACTGCGTCTTCTCCTGCACTACGTACCCCCGCACCTACGCCGTGGATCACCTGCGAATCTCTGATTAGGGCCAAATTAACAGTCCTCCAATGTGCCACAGTCAATCAGATCCACAGATCTGATCATGCGCCCGAGAGTTCAAGACTTATCAATAGATTCGTCTTAAGATTTCTCCTTGATTTAGATCTAGCTTTGTAAAACCAAACACCCAAAATTTCAGATCTTAAGATATTCAATTTTCACGAGTATCTTGCCAAGTGATCTCCTTCCCCTTTTTATAGTCAAACCCTTATCCACACCATGGGACAAAACCATCAAAAATCAATACAAGGGATCCAACCCGGGGTTCAATAAATTAGATCCTATACCAGGGGCCAAAACCATAGGATCGGAAAAGACGGGCTAAATACCAAGGGCCAAACATAGGATACCCCATGTGAGCGCGCTTCTATGCATTGGAGTGAGTGAACTAGGGGACTGCACCTTATGAACGATGAACCTGCAGGTATGTCCGCACTCCCTGGACGGCGAACCTGTGGGTCCGCCCCTTTTGAACGATGCACCTACGAACCTCTTATTTTCCATCATTTTAAGAGCCTGAATAGAGATTTGCCACTTGAGTGAGTTGCCATCAAGTACAACACCTGTACCATAGAGCCAAACCAGAATCATAATGCCATCAATCTCCCCCTTTGGACTTGATGGCAACCTCAAGATCCTCATCGTCATTCTCCCCCTTTGACATCAAGGGCGAAGGGTTATGCTCCCCCTAAGACCATGGTTAATTATTTGATCATGCTCCCCCTGACGATAAACCAGATCTCCAAACCATAATCCACCATACACCATAAGAGAAAGAGATAGAGACATATTGCAGCAATATTTAGATCAGCATCCATGTTCTCCTTCTGTGCTACCATAATGCCAGCAATGCATTATATGTGCTCCTCCTGAACCTGTGCCATTCGATCTTCGACCAATCCATAAGCTAGCAAATGTACGCGTATACCCCATATGAAACTTGCGTACAACCAACACTCTCTGAAACAAATGAGATTCAACAACAAGATGATACATCAACAACCCCCAGCTTTTGCCTTGGTGTGCTCGTCATAGATAGATGCACTAATGGCATCCACTTGTGGTTCTGTGTTTTGATACCACTTCCTTTCGGTCGTGCTGGTTGAAGCACTCTTCACGGAACCTATTCATCTATTGCTCTTGCTTCCATTAGTGCATAGACAGAGTTTGATAAGCCGTATGTTCCTATAAAGATAGGATAGGCATGACAACCTTTCTTTTTCCTCTTGACCAGTACTTTGTTAAAGTCGAACTGGATGGCCTGATATGTGATCTCTTGGATTAACAGTATGTCTGGGACATGCTTCGCAAGGTGTGAGGTGCTTTCGTTGCCCCATATATTCTGATGTAGGTTTCCTTTTCATCTATGTACTAGTCTCCCATGGCGTCTAGGACTTTCAAATCTGCCTCTAAGATTCTGGGATATTTCCTCCCCCTCCAGCGATATAGATTGATCTCCCCTGCCTATCCCTCGATAAGAAATATACCTCTCCCTCGCCCTTAGGTACGATGGCCCACATGGATGGAAGGGAATGGAGGTAAGGAATAAAGGAAATTAAGGAAGAGCAATATATCAAGTGTAGGCATGCAAGTGTAGGCAAGCACTCGAGCTTACCGAAGACCTTCTTAGGCTCGGGAGCAATCTCCATCCTTTCACTAGGGAGCTAGTCATATCATGTAACGTGAGTCTCCATATTCTCAGGTGGAACGCCAAGATATGGACAGTTTGAGCCCAAACTAATAAGTCCCGCATAAGAGTGGGAAAGAGGCAAGAAGGTGACTTCTCAAGTAGAAAATGGCATCGAGTTGATCAGGGCTAAAGGTAAGGGCTAAAGGAATGGGATAAAGGCTATCAGGGAAGGACAGGGCTAATATGACTAGCAAGAAATAGATTCATTTACATTAAAGAAGTGGTTCTGTCTCCCTGAAAGTCTAGGAAAGTAATTGGTCCAGTGAATAAGAAAATAGGGTTTTCGTTAAGGAAAGGTTCGAGTACAAGCCACGCTGTACAAGCCATCGAGTACAAGCCTCGGAATTCTGTCGCATTCCGGTTCAGGACCTTCGGCAGAAATACGTGGATTGCTTATCTTATCTTGTTGGCTTGCTAACCAGTGAAGTGGGAAGGAAGGATTTGTCTTTCTGTCTCCCTGACTTTCAGGTGGAAGAGATAGATGGGTGGAAGAGGTGGGCCCATAAAGCCAGTAGAGACCTGCCAGTAGCCGGTAGAGACATGCCAGTAGAGACAGATAAAGGTGGGCCATCCCAGTAGATACATACGGGAGAAGGTCATGTGCGGTAATGTGTGGTGCAGTTAGTTCCCATCCTGTAGATCGATTTGCTAAAGTAGATCGAGTTGCTCTTACCTAACCTTACCTAACCTTGCCTTCTTTCTTACCCACTCTTTCCCACTCTTTCCCAATCGTTCATACAAAAAGACTACTTACCCAAATACTATCACACATACACACACTAACACACGGTCACATTCCGATTCAGGACCTTCAGGCACGGGGTGTCGTTCCTTCCATTCATTCCTACTCTTTCCGACTCTTTCCCACACCTTACCTAACCTTTATATTCAAGAAGTTTCCTTCCCCTAATGTTTCCTTCCCCAGCTTACCTATAATAGGAGGGCTTGTTCCCTACTAGTGCTACTAGGTCGCGTTCTTTACTTCCCCAGCCTACCTATGTATTCTAATTATGATATTGTTGCATTTCCCAGCCTACCTTCCTTCCCCAGCCTACCATGGATGGTATGATATTGTTGCCTACCATGGATGGAATGTTGCCTTCCTATGTCTTATAATTAAGATATTCAGGACATCGCCCTCTCGCCCAATCGCCCTCTTACTGGGCAAATGGGGGCATATGGGCTAGTGGGGGCATATGGTCAAGGCTCGCTTGCTAGCATGGTCTCGCTTGCTGGCATGGTATTTATATTAGTTCCCATCCTTTAGTTCCCATCCTTATGACTTGCGTTCCCACTCTGGCGTATCATATTTATGATCCAATCTCAAGCCAGATTGAACTCGTGGCCATTGAATGCACTCTTAATATAACGGACTACCCAGGGTGCAAAAGCAGGCTCGACCAAAAGGGAGAGGGCATCTTTGTCCTCATTCCAATCTCAATCGTTTGCTCAGCATCCAACCAAATGATAGGTGATTGATCGCTTCACAGCCCTAGCCTTCCATAGATTCTGCCAGCTCGAGTTACGCTTAGCAACAGTGGAATACTTCCGGTTCATTTCCCTCACCTTCGATTGAGGCACGCCATTCACACAGCAGGTAAGCTACCCAGTTTTGAATTCAGTATTATTGAATAGTGAAAAGCGGGAATTCTCTTTGGTTGAAGCGCTAATCGAATGGGTCAGCTTGAGGCTGATGAGCATGAGGGGGAGCACTCATTCTATGGGCCACTTCTTGAGGCATCTGACTTAGGGCTCCAGTATTCGATGCCTGTCTCTGACTTCTTCTTATTTTATCCCTCAGGATGTCGAGGGGATCTATAAGTGGGAGGCTCTTGGAAAGCTGTGACCCAAAGAGATTTCAAGGTGGAGTCATGGGAGGTAGCCCCACCAGATATACTAGCAAGCTCTTCTAAGGCCTCTGGGGCATGGCCCTGGATGAGTGGATTCTGCGGATCAGTGTCCTCACCTTGGGTAGAAGAGGCACCTCCAGACTCTCAACACTTTCCAGCTATCTGCTGCTCTGAGGGTGTGTCAATCCGGGCCTTCTTAGAACTTGCAGCTTCGACCTCCTCCTCTTCTCTCTTTCTTGTCATTTCTGCTCCTTGGGTCAGGGCCACATCCCCGACCTCATCATGCTGTATGACTTCCTCCACCTGAGTGCTGCTCGTCCCTCCTACCTCTTCCAATCCTTTCTCCTGCTGCTCTATCCTATGCTCCTCTTCTTGCCCTACAGCCTCCTGATGATACTCTACAAGCTGCCTATATAGAGCCTTTTCTATCCAAAGCTACATCTAAGGTCATCAGTCACTATATTTTAGTACAACGCCATGTGCCAAGCGAGCCCATCCAAAGACAGCATATCCATAGATAGTTGACATACCCAATCCGACCGGCGATGATGACCTGTAGCATCATACATAATAGATCCGTACGCCAATCTAAGACAGGCTGTACCAAATCAAAAATGCCTAATATGAAAGTGACTCTATATGAGAGTTAGTATGTTCTAAAAACGCTATCTAGTCTGTCTTAAGGGTCATATGCCATAAGCAATTGACCCATAGCTTCCCCGTTCTAATGGCCTCTCCTAAGAAATTGAGAAATGCAAATCAAAGGCACTTTGAAAGGGTCATTGCTCGCAGTAGGAAAGGAGATAACACCTGTAGTTTCATATATTGATCCCCTGAAATAGACACCCATTTACCCAATACACGCCCGTGTACTCCCATCAGATTGAGGAAACTCACCCCGATGAGCGCCCGTGAACTAATTCCCAGCGACATTTGAGAAATTCCCATCTCACGCCCGTGCACTCCCAATATACTACCATAGAAAACTGTAGAGCGTACACATGTTTCAATTACACACCCCGCTATCTGACACCAGCCACTATGAAAGCCTGACCCATGTGACAAGAGCCTGTACAAAGCACGTGTCAGCCAAGACAAACAAACGTGAGCTACGTCCGGGAGAATCAATCATGACTGAGAGCCGCAATGCTCCCCCAAACATATCATCATTATAAAGCGTAATACCCACCGGGCTTACCATCATGAGAACGAAAGCATGACCGACACCGAAAAAGACATCATGCAAGTATAAAGTGCGATGTCCCCGCTCCCTTAGAAACTGACAAACTCATGCATCTACTAATCCACTCCATGCCACTTAGGAATAAAGAGCCTCAATGCAGATTGGTTAATAACTAGCAGTACAGGAAGCATCCATCCAAACCACTAGATCGAAAGCAAGCTTCAGATTCTCTAGTTGCCTGAGTGGAAGTATTTGACTACCATTATCTAAATTAGACTTGTGCTCATTGAGTTTCAAAGCCAATTTATGGAGGTGCATATCCAATTGCTGTGCCATGGGATAGATGATATGGTTGCTGCTATGTGTTTTGTATGGTAGGTGCTCTCGGGGCGGGGTCTCGTAAGGGGTGGTTTCCTCAGTCAGGCGAGTGGCTTTCGCCCTGTAGCTTTTCTAATGGTGTTTGTTCCAACCAACGTCAATCTGTCATATCTGGCCAGTGTTCGGTTTGTCATTTCAAGTGTGCCCGTGAAAATGATGCCCTATCTTTTTTGGGGGCCACCCTATCTTTTTTGAAACAACGTGCTCCATTATCGGGTCCGTATCTGCTACATGAATGAGTTTCTGAACAATAGTGGCATTTGCTCTCATCCCTAGGGCGTTTCTTTTTATGTGTGTTATGGGGTGAAGTCCTCTTAATGGCATTGGAGCGAGTTGTGTGAGGTAGTAGTGCCTGGTAGGGTTTCTATTGTCCGGGCTCCGGTCACTGCCTATATATGTGTTCCCTGTGGTTCTTTCCCTCCTTATGTGATGTATGTGCTAATGCTCAAATAGGTGTAGCTGCGGATTTGATGAGATAGACAAGCTAAAAGGTTCTCCACGGGTCGACCAGGCAGGCATGTAGTTAGATCTGAAGTAGGCGCTTCTAGAGTGGCCATAGGTCCGTAACGTACTGGTAAACAAGCCACCATACTGTTATGAAACCAGCGCAAGAAAAGATAGAAAAGATAGATCAACGCCTTAGAATTCAGCCTCTTCGAGGGGGCAACCTCCTATACATTACATAAATGAACAATTCTTTGATGATACAAATGAAAAGACCTCCTTTCTATATATAGGAGTCTAAGGGGTCATAACATAATCAGAGCCAACATAACAATAATAATGAAAGGGCACAATAATAACAATAGTGGGCTTCTATGGGGCACATTAGTAACAATATGGGCACTGCATGGGTACATCAATATAATAAGTGGGTTGTACTAATAACAATAAGGGGTTACACTAGTAGTATAGGGGCCTAACATGTCCCTCTCCTTCAAAAAGCATTGTTCTCAACGCTTGAGTAGTTCTTGATGCTTCTGTATAAAATTCTTGTCCTCCCATGTGGAATCTTCAGCGGGTAAGTTCTTCCACTTGATGAGATACTCTGAAATTGATCGATTTCGTAGCTGTCAGGTTCTTGTTTCTGTGACTGCTCTAGGTTCCAATATGATTTTTCCTTCCTTTTCAATATCTGGCAATATTGTTTGAATTGGGATCTTTTTCAACTTTTGAATAAGTGGCCATACTTCTTTGTCCTTCTTCCATTCATCCCTTGCTTTATTTATCCAACCTAGTTGGATAATAGAAATAGCACAAAACAATGCTTCCACATCCTCATCCTTGAAGAGTCTTCCCATTCGGTAAGGTCACCTTTTTTTAAGTGCATGTAGTATTGCCAAAATTTCCTTCTCATAAATAGCTTGCTTTAGATGTAGCAGTAAAAATACCCAACCGCCTACATCAAAAAATTTTTCACTATGATGTTGTTCTACCTGTTGTTTCATTTGATTTTGCACTGAAGTGGCGCTATCCTTTAAAAGTTGGAGAACTTGTTGTTGATGCTCGATGTGATATTTCACCGCTTGAAGCTTTTTCTTCTTGATATGTCCTTCTATATTTATAGTTTGAGGAGTGGTAATTTCTTCCAATCCTTTACAAGATATGGTCGGATTCATTTCTTGACGCTCGATGTGATTTTTCACTTCTTGAACATTTTTCTTCTTGATATGTCCTTCTGTCTTGCTAGTTTGAGGAGTGGTAATTCCGACCAGTGAATTACAAGATATGGTTGGATTCATTTCTTCTTTATTGATGTGATGTTTCACTTCTTGCACCTTTTTCTTCTTGATATTTCCTTCTATCTTGAGAGTTTGAGGAGTGGTCATTCTTGCCAATAGTTTACAAGATATGTTATGATTCATTTCTTCTTTCTCTGGGGTCGGGTCCTGGCATATATCCTCTTCTTTTGATGTTTCTTGATCCTTTTCTTCCTCCTCTTCATACTCTATGTAAAATAATTTCTTCTCATCACACTTATGACCTTTAGTGCATTTGCTATCACAATTGTAACAAAGCCCTTTTTCTATTTTTTCTTCCAATTTTTGTGGTGTAACATTTGTAGGTTGTGGAAGGCTAGGATGAACAACACGTCCATCTTTATAGTTGTGAGGGGTAGACTTCATTGTTGCCATAATTTTACTTTCAACTATGTCACAAAGCCCTTTTACTCTTTCCAATTGTTGTGGTGTTGCTCTAAAGAAGGTGTTGCTCTTTGTATCCTCATAATGTGCTATCATTTCCTCCGTGAGAATTGACCACGTAACAAGTTTTTTACGAGAACAAAGCCCTTTATACCATAAAAATTGATCTGGTTCTAAATATGAAGATGCAATACATATCTTTTGTAACAGTGGTACACCATGTAGATCAAAATATTGCTCCATCTAAAGTATCCAATTTACCGGATCCTTGCCATCAAATTTCCTCATCTTGCTTTTTCTTGATTTTAGGACCTCAAAATTGAAACGACTGTAACTCTGTACTTGCGGATATTTAAGTTCTGAAATTACTACCTGTAGTAGCCCTCTTTTTCCTCTTTCCAATGCCACCATTCTAATCCAAATTGGATTCTCCAAAAAAGAGTTATGCACAATCTCCCAAGCTGACCTGATTATAGACCTTTCTAGAAGAGTGAACTTGTATTAAGTGCCACGTGTCAATTTTTTGACCTTTGGCTCTGAAAACGATATACAAGAAACTATAGTTCGTCCTCTTTCTATACCTTCTTACGAAATTTCAATCCAATGCTCAGACAGAAAGTTATGACTATTTTCCCCAGGTCACCTGTTTGGAATGTAATTCAGGAGTCTGCAAAAAGACCAACTTCCTCAGATCATATCTCCGCAAATATAGCGTGAAAAGCTCTGAAATTCGGACCCAAGGTTCAGCATGATTTCTTCTCAAATGGTTTTTTTTGCAACTTCTGAAACGTCACAGAAAAAAAGTTATAGCGAAAATGCCACGATGACCTGTTTGGAGCACGAAACCCTAGAATCCAAAGCTCTAATACCAAATGTTATGAAACTAGCTCTAGAAAAGATAGATCAACACCTTAGAATTCAACCTCTTCGAGGGGGCAACCTCCTTTACATTACATAAATGAACAATTCTTTGATGATACAAATGAAAAGACCTCCTTTCTATATATAGGAGTCTAAGGGGTCATAACATAATCAGAGCCGACATAACAATAATAATGTAAGGGCACAATAATAATAATAGTGAGCTTCTATGGGGCACATTAGTAACAATATGGGCACTGCATGGGTACATCAATATAATAAGTGGGTTGTACTAATAACAATAAGGGGTTACACTAGTAGTATAGGGGCCTAACACATACCCAATCCATATAGCTAACCCAACGAATCCAGTCATATAATCCAGCAGCCGGTAGTCCCAGGTATGCGGTGACCTACCTCCCTATCCTACAGTTCCAGTCATCAGGTCAAGCCAACAGGTCTGGCCAACAGCTGTTCTAGTCAGCGATTATCTACCGTAAGCCCAAAAGCCCATGCAGGTTAACTTCTTGTTATTCCAACAGCTAGCATTCCACCTTCGATCCTTCACTCCGAATCTCCCCAAGCATACTACTGAACACCCCTAACAATCTACACCGGAGGCACTATAATGATGGCCTACCGGATGTCGCACTATAACTTGATCTCTTACCCTTCGCAAACCCATAACCTCCTGTTATCCCGCGTTTTGGGTGGAAATAATAGCAAGTCCTTTATCAAGCCAAAAGACAAGCTGCTATTGGTTCTGGCTATCGATTACTACCAGCTCTGGATCATGCATTCCAGCCTGGAAAAGACCATGGCATTAGGGAGCAAGCATTCCATCAATGTACCAGCGGAGCCATGACCGAAACCATACATGTAGTCATTAGCGCTAGATCTTACCTACATTGAATGAAACAAAGAAGAGGGCCTTTTCCCCTCTGAGGTCCGCCGCATCACTTGATGGAACCTAATTTCTTTCTGAATCAAAGATAGAATCTTCTCTCTTTTTGGTTTTTGGCCAACTCCCTACGCCTTATGGCTGCTATTATTGCCTGGATTCACCTCGATCGAACATGACTGAAATAGGCGGTGAAAAAGGACCATGATGAATGTCAATTTGCTTTTCGAAATTGTGACAAATGGTAGGTGCTCCTGACAGCAACGGTACGGAACATACTAGCGTGTTCCATATCGTGAAACAAGAGTTCAATGGATGGTAGGTGCTCATGCAGCTGACCATTTGATAAATGAGTAGATGGTGCTTCGGAGTTGGACCAGTGAGCTATTAGCTATCTTGAAAGGATGATTTCCCGAGCCTACCTTCCGGTTGTCATTGCCCGAGAACTACCTTACAAGACTATGTCCGACCCTGGTGGGGACAAGCCCAAAACGAGGTGTACTATGAGGTGTACTAAGGGGTTGTTTCACTTTGGGTTTTCTATCTCTTTTTGTTCCCCTAACCGGACCATAGTGGAATGGGTAACAAATGTTAGGTGCTCGTGACAGCGATGGGGGTACGGGTTGATACGTTCCATATCGATCGAGCATTCCTAGAATATGCATCAAATGCTAGTTACCATAGATAAGACTATGAATTCAGGCTGGTGACTCATAGTCCATTCCGTCGCAAAGTGGTGTTCCTTCTTCGGCTTTTGTCTCTCAAGCGTCCTAGTATACTAAGAACTAGTTCACCTGTGTCGGTTTGAGTCTAGGGTTACTACGCCCTCCCAATGCTTCGTTTTTTCTGGAAGTTGAACCTTGAATGCCAGATTCACTTTTTTGTCGATTCATTCAATCACGAGATGGGCCTGTTGGGTGGGAGATCCTATGGGTCAAAGGTGTCCCTGCCAAGGCTTTTAGTGCTCTTCTGCATCCTGATCCCTACAAGCATGTGCATCCTCCCATGCATCCAATGATTCTTCTTGGCATTTCCATTAGGCCCCATCCATCGGGACCACACCCAAAATGAGGTGCACTACACCAGATTTCACTTGGGTTTTTCCATATCTTTGGTCCACCCTCCCCAATGAATTCATTCTGTAGTAAAATGAATGATCTTCATGCAAAATCAGAATTGTTGTATACCTCTTTTTTCACCCCATTCTGCTTACTCCAGTAAGCCAATAGCTTACTCAAGTATGGAAGTGATAACCTTGTCTTATCTGGTCGGGCTCTCAAGAATATCTCAAAGGGAGGACCGGCAGGGTGCGTAAGCACGCTCAACTAATAAGGCCGCCATCGGCTCTACTGATAAGGAGAGGAAAGCCCTTCCACTATATTAATAAGAAGGGGCCCTCCCGCTCCGCTCTCACTCGCTGGCGAAGTCCAATGGCGAAGTCCAACGGCTGAGTCCATCCAGCATGGGAAAGCCAGTCATTTATAGGGTGGAAAGCCTATCTAAGGTGGGCTATAGATGAGTGACAAATCTATAGATTAGTGACAAATCTGTGGGCATCCAGTGCGCTATCTAGCTAGTCTATCCATTATAGGCCGGTCATTCGTGGGCCTTGTATTAGCTAGTCATTCGTAAAGCCAGTCATTCGTTAGTCATTCTCTCTAACCGGTCTAACACCCTTCACCCTTCACAACTGGGGTTATCCCCTTCACACATTGATCTATCATCAATCTATCTCGTACATCAATCTATCATCAAGGTTTCTGAGAAAGGGACTGGCTCTCGTATCTGTAACTGATTAGCCTAGTTATTGAAATGTTGATGAGCCGTTGATGAACCCTTCACCCTTCCATCCATTTGGGCAAGGGAAGGAGATCATCTCTTTATCTCTTCATTTTGACCTCCGATGCCCAAGAAGGGTAGAGGTAGCATACTTGTGGTATGGCTTGATGAGCCTGTCGGGGAAGGGTCTCTGATGAGCTCCCCCCGGAGGTAGACTTGATTGAGAAGGATAGAGTGATACATTTTGGTTGCGACTTGTTACATGAACTACTACCCAAAGAGTTTGAGCGGCGTTTGGCCGCTCTTTTAGGGGGAGGATAGCCACTCCTGAGGCATGTGTTTTCTATGGATCGAACAATATCTCCATTTATGCCAAACTAATTAGCGGGCGTCGAGAGACGAAAGCCGGCTCGCTTTATTGGTTTCGGTTCGACCATTATATAAGGGGGGGGCATCTCTATTCTTATTCATGTCACCGAATACACCCCAATATTTAGGCCAATAATTGAGCTGTTTCATTCTCATTCTTTATATATGTCATTACGCTTTAGCAAAGACAGACACAACTCCATAGATGTTTCTTATTTAGACCCCGCTCCTTATCGCAGGTCTCCCCTCGGTCAACTGCTTTTGGCCTTCGATGGGTGAATGCTTTACGGCTTGGCTGGCTCGCACTTCTCCCTATGGATGTATCCCTTCTGGTTTTCACCTTGATCTCCTCACCCTGACAGGAAAGCAATAACGAATATTTGTCAGGCGAGCCATCCTTCCTTACCAACTCCACCCCTGCCCTTGGTATTGGCTGGTATTGGAACCAACTCCACCCTGGAATTGAACCCTACCTATTGCTATTGGAACCACTAAACCAACACCTGGTATTGGAGAAACCTGAACCCTGACTAAACCCATTTATGCGCCTAAAGGTCCTCGACCAAGAAAGAAACCTCGATCGAATGAAAAGGTCATTTATGCTTTAGGTCAAGGAAGAGGTCGCGCTTATGGATAGGTCAAGGGAGAGGTCATTGTAGCGCGAGCATATTACATTCATATTACATATGTAATATGATCGATAGGTTAGGTCTAGGTCAATTCTGATTTCTTGTGATTCTGATTCGACATCCTCCAACCAACCGGTCATGAATCACCCGCATTCAGGTCAAACTGATTTCTTGCGTGATCGATCATATTACATATGTCATTTTGATCCCGGTCATGAGATAACGCATGTTGGTCACCAGCTATGATGGTGGTGTTATGAGCTACGCTGGTGGTGTGATGGTGAAACCAAATAGACCTGAAGTCGGTTGAGTGCTCGATCTGGCAATCAAGCGTAAATGACCTGTCCCGATCAATCAAGCGTCAATGTCCTCGACCAATCCAACATGGATGGACTTCTCTCCTGTCGATCTGGGATTCATGCAAGTCATTCTTATTACTGAAATGAGAGAATTGTTATTAAATGGTATAGAGATGGACTACTAGCTGGATCACTAGGGACAGAATGCATGGTGGTATTGCCCTACCCCAGTGGTAACCCAATGCTTGTGAGAATAGGTATCGAAAGCTAGGCAGTCCAGTGAGAATCTCATTCCAGTGGGTAAGCCAGTTATACACTTCTCCAGATTCATGCGGGACTGATAGATGCTGGCTGGATGGTGACATTGGATTTTCCAGATTGTTGTCGCTGCTACCGATGCCTCCCTACTTAGCATTGTCCCTGTCTCTATCTCTATCCCTGCTTACTTATGCGGGCTCTGCACCAAGCTATTGACTGACTGTGGGCAATGGCCTTGAAACTATTGGTTTTGGATTTGTATCTCCAACAAGGTGAACCACTGCCTATGTCCTTGCCTACTGTGCCTCTGTACCCACCTTTGTCTCTGCGAGATCAACAGGATATGCTTCCACTCCAGCTGTGAACTTGGATTCTGGTTTTCTCACCTTTGGTGCTAGATCAACAGAAGCAACTGCTTCATTGACTAAACCAACTGGATCTATAGGGGAACTGGATCATGATGATGATCATCAGACTCTTCACCATGATCACTAAGGTTAGAAGAATCTCGATCTCTAAACTCAGTATCTGGATCTAGCTTTCGAAAGACAGAATCTGGCTCTGTAAGGTATGCTGATAGGCAATTTGGTTATGGGTAAGCTACTGGATATGCCCATTTCCCTACGTGTGCTTCAAAAATAGAATCTACTACCTTCTATATGATGATGATGATGATGATGATGATGGTTAACGTCCACTGAGACCAAATTGATCTATTGGACCTATAATTTCTTAATTTCTAATTGTCTGGCTCCTCGTCTTTCTTGGCGAGATTGGTGATGTAGCTTTCTTTTTCTTCTCTACAGTCTTCCAACTTTCTTTATCTTGTATCTCTTTCATCTCTTCTGGTTCTTGGGACATTGGTGTCCTAGCTTCGCGATCTATTGTTTTCGTCCTTTTCGAAATAGTCGAAGAATAAGTTTGGTCTAGGAGATCTGCTTTGCTGTTAAATGAAGATTTATTTTGTGCATTATTCAAAACCTCATAACTGTCGATGCTTGAGGGGTTGTTGAGTTCACTATTTTGTTGTTGGGCGGGGCTTTCCCCCTGCTTGTCTTCAAAGTTGTTTCTATCTTGCCCGATTTCTTGTAATTCAGAGTTTTCTTGAGAGTATTCTTCTTGGATGACAGTGTAGTGTTCCTTTTGTGCTCCTTCTCACCAGGTAGACCTGTGGTGATTTTTTCTAGCAGAATTTTTCTGGGAGGCTTTTGGGCAATTTTTGGCTAGGTGGCCTGTCTCAAAGCAGGATCGACATCTGAAGAAGATACTTTCGTAATCGAGTTTCTGGCTCCGCACATAGTCTTTACTTGTTAGGTGTATTTCAGCTGGGAATCCGACGCTGAAGTCCATTTCCACACAAATGCGTGCATACGTGGTTCTGGCATATTCCTCTGTTTCTGGGCACCTGCAGTAAAATTTCCCAATTGCATTTCCAATGGCTTCTAGTGAAGAGAAATTCCAGAGATGCAATGGTAGGTTTGGCAATCTCACCCAAACTGGTCCTGAGGTTATGAATGTTGTTGAGGGATCGAATGATGGGTTCCATGGCCTCATGAATAGGCCTGATTTATCCCAAAACCAAGGGCCGGAATCTAGAATACATTGTCTGCTTTCACAGTTTTCAAAATCTACTATAAAGAAACCCCTGGCACAGGGGTAGATATTAATTGCATCAGGAATTAGAGGCTTCCATACCTCCGAGATCCAACTGTGGAGAGTTGTCAGCTGCGGCAAAACCATTGAATTGGCATATTAGAGCACTTTCAGAGAATTTCAAAGCCTCATCGAGTGAAGCCTGGACCACCTGGACAGTGGGAGTTGGGGCTTCACTGATGATATGGGCAGGAGCTTGCCCCCCAGAGGCAGACGGAACCAAGCCAGCAGCGATTTTCGTGAAGTTGGGAGCCATCTAGAGAATGTTCTCCTTAGCAGGCGAGGGAAGCAAGACCGGGAATGTATATTAAATGTGCCACAGAGCCTCAGATCATATCATGGCAGATCTGAAAGCCAAGACCGGGAATGTATATTAAATGTGTCGCAGAGCCTCAGATCATATCATGGGAGATCTAAAAGCCTCAGATCACCAGCAGAACACCTTAGCAGGCAAGGGAAGCAAGACCGGGAATGTATATTAAATGTGCCCCAGAGCCACAGATCATATCATGGCAGATCTGAAAGTCGTAGATCACCGCAGATCACTGTAGATCTGAAAGCCACAAATCACCGCATATCTTTGAAGAGAGCGCGTATTATAATATGCACCAATGGAGGACGTCCTAAAAGCAAAGGAGCAAAGCAGAAATATGGACAAGAAATCGATGAGTCAAGAAAAGCCCGAATAGAATCTTTTACTCAAACAAAGCAGCACCAGAATGGAATGAAAGCCGTAGATCACTGCAGATCTAAAAGCTGCAGATCACCGAATCAAAAATCTTCACAGCATATTTGAAAGCCACCGCTCTGAAAACCGCATATCATTGTACGAAAGCCGCAGATCACTGCATGAAAACCATAGAAAGCCGTTAAAATTGGCACGCAGATCACCGCAGATCTGAAAGCCACAGATCCGTCAAAATTGGCACACAAATCTCCGTAGATCACCACAGATTAATGGAATCCAGATCGCAGACCAATTAAATTTTTCCAAAATAGAATGCACACACAATTAGCCGCATAAGCCAGACTGCTTACATAGATCGAGAATAATGGAAAACGCACAACCATAGAACAGAAGATTGGCACTTCGAAAATGTTGTAGAACTCCCAGCTCTGAAAACCGCAGATCACCACACGAAAGCCGCAGATCTAACAACCCAAAAAATTTCAATCTAACAAGATGATAGGAAACAAGCCGCAGATCTATGATAGGAAACAAGCCGCAGATCTGGAAACAAGCTACAGATCTGTAGAACTCCGCATCTCTGAAAACTACAGATCTGCAGCTTGTTTCCTATACCTTTGGTGCTTCTCCTACCTATGCCTCTCCTGCTGTTGGAGAAACAATAGCTGCATGGCTTGGCTTAGATGGCTCTATAGCTGGATCAACTGGTTCTGCTCAAAAAAATAGAGAGAATCTATTTTCTTATCCACTCTATCTTGTTCGGATAGGATAATAATAAGCCCTACCCAGTTCCATGTCCCATGGTTGGTGAATCTGAAGCTTATACCTAAATGGAAACTGTATCACCACCCTTTCTCTCGCTCTATTATTGATTAATGGCACGAGAAGGAATAGTGGGTCACAAAATACATCGATCTGGTATGGTTCTGGCCCTGGTCAAATGGAATACGAATGGTAGCAGGAACTAGAATGTCGCATGTGAGGATCCGAAGCTTGTTAATACGTAGATAATGGATGAGAACTAGAATGAGGAATGAAATGTGATCAAAGATCCATCTGGGTGGACTAGACTTAATAATGAGATGGAATACGATTACCTATAGAAAAAAGAGGTAGAGGTTAGAGGATATTCTTATTCTGTTTCCCTACCTATTGAATAGATGAGACTCTTGCCCTACTTGAATACTCTTGATCGCTATCCTACTCTTTAAGGCCTGGCCACTTTCTTGTAATAGTAGGGCATAGCGCATGACCACTAACCTTGCCGTAATCTAAGAATTCGGGCTCATAAGCTCGGGCTGTTCTTCCTCGTTTCCCCCACCTCTATGGAATGAACCACACTACCGGCTTACACCACTGTATGTGGTAGGTGGGAGCACCCACAACCACCTAATAACTCAGTATACCGCCAGCAAGCTAGACCCTGTAGCCCCAGTAGTCATTTCCCACAGCTTCCGCTATGTCCGAACTCCGTCCACCCGCCAGGAAAGCACTTGCCAGGGATCCTGGGGCTTACAAAGCGTATAAAGTTCTTACGGCATTTGATTTGACAGGGAAAGAAGGCAGCTTGCTTATCCCTTCATGTCGCCCATTAGTCTGGAAGAATATAAAGAGTAGACTCTGGCTATCTATTTCTACCCGAAAGCACCCGAATGAATTCTTATAGGAGGGGGAGGCATGGAACCAAAACCTCTGTCTGTCAGGACCCCTATTTACTGCGGAGGAATAGAAGCAATAATGGGTGGAAAACCACTATAGTTTTTTAAGGCAATCCATCTATCTATATGAAGGGGTCAATCTTGGTTGTTGTTCCTAATGGGGAAGCACATGCACGGGGTTATTATAGGAACGTGATGTGGCAAAACTTGCGAGATTTTTCCTTATAGAGTAAGGATCTTCAGATCCGGGGATCAAAGTCCCTTTATACACAGACATATATGAACCATACCATCTCACCTCCTCATGATAGGCTGCCTCAGAGTTCATAGCAGATTTCTGGCATCATGAAATGTTTTCTCATCTCGCTAGCTTCTAGTGGTAGCTCCATTTGAAAAACACCAATTTCACTAGCATGTGGATATTGGGAATGACTCCTTCCTATCGCAGTATATAGGACTTACTACCCTGGACAGCTGCAATATCTTAGACAAGTCAGGCAGGGGCCACTCCGTGTTGATCACTTGACATGACGAAAGGGAGAAAGGCTCTAGTAAGCTTAGCTTGAATGAATTCCTCTCGCTCTTGGGTTTACTTATTGGGTGGGGGGCTTATGGTCGAGCAACTAAAGTTTCAATTTACTTATTGGGTGGCCCCTCTCAAATAAGTAAAAAAAAAGGGCCCTCTCCTCTCCCTCTTGGTCGAGCACCTCTCCTCTCCCTCTCCTTAACAGTCGAGCCTGCTTACGCATCCTTTTAGTCAAGCGTTCGTTACCTCACCCTGCCGGACCTCTCCTTATCAATCGAGCCCCGTTGCCAGTCCTTAATAGTCGAGCCCTACCGGGGGCATCCTTATGGTCGAGCCCCTGCCGGTCCTTTATAAACGATGCACTAGATAGATGTATGTATGAGTCCTTGGTGATAGAAAGGTCATTTATGATGTATAGAGTCATGTTCTTCTTGTAGAACATCTTTTTACAGACCTTGCTTACAGTCAGGAGGAGCATGAACTAGCATATTTCAGCAGAGCAGAGATTTCAGCATGTTCTCAAAAAGAGCATGGACAGATTGGTGCACCATGGCATATTCAAAGGGGGAGCTCATTCAGAGATTTCAGCAGGTACTCAGAGGGAGTATGGACAGCAAAGGAAGAGAATATCTTGGTTCGCCCTTTGCCCTTGATGTCAAAGGGGGAGAGTGACTTGGTGTTGTTGCCATCAAGTCCAAAGGGGGAGATTGTTGGCATTATGATGCATGTGTTGTACTTGATGGCAACCCACTCATAGAAGAACATCTCACTTATATATATCTATATGAATCTACAGAAGAGATATCATATGTGACATAATACATGGGATGCAGGACAGCTCAAAGGAATCAAAAGACAAGTCCTCAGTATGACAAGTTAGCTTTGCCATCAAGTCCAAAGGGGGAGATTGTTGGCATTATGGCTCAAGTGTTGTCCTTGATGGCAACTCATACAGGTGATAGATCCCAGTACAACAGGTCAGTAGCAGAGATTGATGATCAGCTCACAAAGAATGAAGAAAATAAGAAGTACGCAGGTGCGCCGTTCAGTAGGTGCGGTCATAGGCTGGGTCCGCAGGTTCTGCATTCAGAAGGTGCGGACATGTTCGCGGGATCACAGAACAAAAGGTGCGGTCCTAAAGTGCACACACTTTCATGCAGAGAAAAGCACACGTGGGGTTTCTTATGTTTAACCCTTGGTATTTAGCCCGTCGTTCATGATCCTATGGTTGTCGGGTCCGTGGTATTGTGTTATTATGGTTTTGGACCATGGTATTGTGAAAGGCCTAAGGCTATAAAAGAGGAAGGAGATCATTTGGCTAAGTAATGCTTATGGGTCGAATATCTTAAGGAGAGCAAGATCTAAAATTCTGGTTGGTGAGTGATATCTAGATCTACATCAAGGAGAAACCTGAGCTTTATAGGGCAAATCCGCTGATGGGTCGAGATCTCCTTTGCGCATGATCAGATCTGTAGATCTGATAAGTCTGTGGCATATTTGAAGTCTGGACCGCAGGTGCGACACGTTTCAGGCGCGGAGATCCGCAGGTAGATCGAGGAAAAGGTGCGAAGGTTCGCAGGCCAGAGATCGGTGTAGGTGCGGAGGATTGCTGGAGGATCGCAGGCTAGAGGCGGGTACAGTGCGGGGGTACGCAGGCAACCCGAGCCGCAGGTGCGGATGCCCGCAGAGAAGCAAACTGCGAACTGCGGATACTCGCAGGTCAGCAGACTATTCAGGTGCGGATACCCGCAGATCAATAGATGGTGCAGGAGCGGATACCCGCAGGTTTCCATTGAAGAAGCTGCGTACTTATCTTAAAATATGTTTTAGCTGCTTCTGTTGTTCACTGAAGTGTTATGGGGTTTTGAAGTAATGTCTGGTTACTGGTATTATGTTCTGAGAAGTGATTGATTGAATGATTAGCTTCAGTATTGATGGATGAATGGATCAGGTTCATAATGACTTATCCTTATATCTGATTGCTGACACGCATACTATCCTTGTATATGTATTGATCTGGTGATTGGGTGATTCAGAAGATTGATTGATTATGTGCTTCAATGATATTTATGGGTCCAGTATGAAAATTGGATGAAACGTGGCCTTTCAGATTATGTGTTGTGCTTCAGGAGTATCCAATATGAAAATGTATGAAACATGGTACCCGGAGGAGAGAAGATTGTAGGCTGGCACCTACGTACTAGTACCTTAGCTAGTACAAGAGCTAAGGGGGTTGTAGCTCCCTTCCAGGAGAAACTGGAGAACGAGAGAGGGCTGAAGCTCTCTTCAGGTAGAAGCCTGCGTACTGGTATAAGACTGCACCAGTACATAAATATTGTAAAAGGATTTTCTTATTAAGAAGAAGATTGAGATGACTTGCAGCAGGTGGTTTTCTCCCACATTGGGTTTCCACCTTATATCATGGTGTTCATGTGTGTGGCTTATGTGTGATGATCTGTTCTATTTTACTGCACCTGTTTATTGTTAATATGGTGGATAATGTTCTAATGCACTCATTAAGGATCAACTAACTGAATCATAAGAAGTTATGGAAGTAGCATATATGAATCTGAATATGGAAATGAAAAGGTTTTATTGATATGATAATACTGATTCACCACCCCCTCTTAGTATTATTTCCAACAATTTGTAACATTAATGTAAACTTGACGTTGCTTCATTTTCAGTTCCCTTGGTTTGAATTTGGTTTTCTTTTGAATCTCATTTTTGAATTTATGAGCACATTGTACCAGTATTTTGAGCATTCAACTATAAATACTCCTGAAGCGCATTAATAAGCATATATAAGAATCAAATATAGAGTTTCAAGCAAGAACATCAACTACTTTTTATTTTGAGATTCTATTTGTTCATGCTTGACAAATTTATTGTTGATTTTCAAATAAGTTCATCACAAATTCGGGCATTTGAAAGTATACCATTTCATTCTGAGCAACAATAGAATAATTCTAGAAACCTTTTAAATATTCATCCATTATTTATTGATCCATTTGAAAAATATCTTGCAGTTCTAGTGCTCATGAATATTTTTGACTTTGGCAGTATTCGGTAGGCTTCAATGCTTAAGAATGTATCATTCAAGCCTGGAATAATGTTTCCTTTTCCTATGAACTTCTTCCGATCTATCACTAATGTTCATGATATTTTTTATCATCCTGTAAACATTTAGTTGGAATAATTTCAAGGTAAGAATTTTGTAAATAAATTTATTGCGCTTAATTTGTTAATTGTGCATAGTAGGCTGAAATTTTTCTTTTTTTAATTTAGTCTCAGTTTTACTCCTGTTGATTGACCTTTACATATTTCCAGGAATTAAAATGAGAGAATGGTTACATTGGAAGTATGACTATACCTAGTTGTGTTTCCTTTCATTCATTTACCAATACGAATAGATTCATTTAGATTAGATTCATTTTTTATTTGTATTTATTTCATTATTTCATATTTTTAAATAAGCAAATAATGAATCTGAGTTTTTCTTGGCATCCCCTTTCAATTTCTAGAAAAGGGACATAGAACATATTAAAGTTATTATATAGTTGGATCATACACACTTGTGAAAGAACTTGATTCTCGTTTTTTAAAAACTTCATCACATTGATCATATATGAAGAAATTCTAAGGAATTGCTATGGCTTGGCAATCTTTGATTCGCAAGTACTTATAAAATCTCATTTTCACCACTCTTGTCCTCCAATGAAAATTTGAAGTGGTTGCGATTCGAAAATTCATTACTTAACATTTTAGATTGAATAAGTAGATGATGTTAAACATATGTGAATTTCGAGAAATACATGGGAGAACTATAAGATTCATGAGGTAAATTTACAATCAATATTATTCTAGATATGTGTTTTATAAGTTCATCTTCATCTATTGCTAGTTTTTCTTTTCAATATTTTACTTCTTATTTATGTTTTGTTTCTTTTTCAGGTCTTAATTGGCTTAATTTTGGAGCCTTGAGATAAGCAAGCAGTCAACCATTTCTAAATTTGCAACATGACGAGGGAAGTATTTGTTGTTTCATTAGAATTTGACGATTCTTTATTTTGGTTATATTAATTAAAACCCTGCTAGGCCTTTAATACAGTATCAGAAGATTCATATCGAAGCATTATAATATTGTCACTCTCCTCAGAAGAAAGTTTCGATAAAATTATTCGGTAATCTAATATTTTTTATAATTAATATAACTATTAAAGGGACTTTTTGTTAAAAAACAAAGTTGAGCTAAGTGCTTCTTCACGAATATAATAATAAAAGGTCTGACCCCACATAATTTCCATGTAGCATTATTAGAGGTTCAAAATATCAAAACATTTCATATCAGCATCAATCATAAAATTTCTCTGATATCCCGATCCACCAATCCTCTGATCCTCCAATATCTCTTTTCTCCCATCATCCAATATATGACATCTTTGATCCTTCGATATCCCCATCCATCGATTTCTATTATCCCTTCCCGCTCATCCTCCGAAAGATGACTTAGCTGATATTGCGATGTCCATACATCTCTGATACTTTGATTGTCGATGTCCGACAAACTTCTTTCTCTCCATATCGGAACTTTCATATCAAGTCCTTCAATCCACTGTCACTCTTTTCGCACCCCCGATATCAAATCATATGATATAAGACGTATGATATCTGCTCTCACTTATATTTTAGTCATTACATTTTAATAATAAAAGCTTATAAGAAGGTAAGAATGTCGCATGTTTCAAAGATACAACCATAAAGTTTCTCCGATATTTTTCTTCTGATATGCTCCAAGGCACTCTTGAGCAACCATTATGGTAATGTGGCAATTAATAAGGAATTTGGAATGGGTAAAGGTAATGGATCATGGTTAATTCATGTTTGAATTCTATTTTATTTGAATTTTTTACAAATCACTCCATACTTATTATATAAAGATTCAAGTCCTCCTCATTGCTACATTATTTAGGATTTTGAATCAATTTCAATATCTTGGGATTGATATAAATTTAGAATAGAAAAAGAAAAGAGAAAAAGCATCGTTGCAATTCATAAAGAAGCATATCTTCCTTCTCATTCTAATGGATTTTATTTACTTTTGATTCATTGAACATAGAACATTGCTTTCTTTTAGTTGGCTACTTGATGTAGTTTAGATTTAAAAAATGATGATTTTGGGGCAATAATCTTTCAGTTAATACAACTTCTTCATACTTTTAATTCTAAATTAAAAGAAGAAGTCATTTTTTATTGGAAAAGACGATATCTCTCAGGTAATGTCGAAAACATTCTCCAATGGTAAGTTTCATACACCCACTTTCTTTCATTTTCATTTCTTTACTTTTGTTTTTAGATTTTGTTGATATAAAACTCTATTTTGGAGCTCTTCATAAACTTTTCACATATCTACGAGATCAAATTTGGAGCTCATTCTCCTTTGTTTCGTTTTCCTTCAAGTTTTTGGGATAAGCAATAAAAATCCTCATTGAAACAACTAAACTGGGGAATTTTTGAACCTTTAGTCTGTTTCTTGAGCATTGCTTTTATCAAAAAATGATTAAGATGCTTTCATGCAGATGTTACTTTGAAACGAGAAAATTTGCAACAGACAAAGACTTCTCAATTAGCTTATTATTTATCATCACTGATATTCACCCTTCAATTTCATAAGCCTAATCACTTACAACTCCTCAAGATAAAATGTACTAGATTCCCAACAATAGATAAATTTTCACTTGATTATCTTATGTTATTTCTTTTGTTGAGACATTTGTATAAGTAATCTTGTTGGGGTTTATCTTTTAAATTTGGATTTTTCTTTCTTTGTTTTTTATATTTTCGGAGTATTCTTATTTCTTTCCACTTCAATTTGGACCTCTTTTCCTTTTTCTTTCGGTTTTGCTCTGCCATGATTTATGTGGAAGGCCTTTTCTTCACTCAACAGTGGTTGTTATACATGGGAAATATTTACTCTATTTATTTCAGTGAATTTAATTTATCATTAAAGGTATATCTTTATGGAACCATAAAACCCTCTTGCTTTAAATATTTTTCATGGAGGAACACACATCATTTCTAAGTGATAGGTTTTACGTTTTCAACAAAAGAATTGATTTGCATTTAACTCAATGGATCTGTCCCACCCCTCCACTTTATAAAAGCCTCTGATTGATAGTCACGGGAAAAGAATTTAGAGACAACATTATGAAAGTATTGTATCCATTAACATAAGTCTCTACTACCATCCCACCCCATTCACTCAAATACATTATAAAATCAAAGCTAAAAAATGTGTTTATCAAAAGGGTGATTAAAAGAGGAAGCATGGGAAATACAAGTAAACTCGTCGGGGCTATGGACGCTTACTAGCAGCGGGGCTAGGCTTGTATGGCATAAAAGACAACTTCATCGGGCTACTGTTAAGGTTCGCTAGGAGCGGAGCAATGTCAGAGACCATTCATAATAATGGATATATGCTTTATCAAAAAAAACTCCTATCTGTACCTTCTTATATTTCTCATACGAGGTAATATTAAAATAATTTTTTCCCAAATTTGGATTCATGATTTTTACTCAAGTCTTCTTTTGAGTACTTATATTTTCAAACTCATATTGCTTAATTTATTTTTGTGGGAACCATGGAAATGTTTTATTGTTTTATGATTCAATGGACTCTATTATTTTTAATCTTTAGGTAAATTAAAGTTCATTATATTTATCCAAAGATAACTGGTTCTTCCCATTATATCGTCAATGTTGTAGGGAAACCCAACCCCCCATTTTTGACTTATTTACTTCAAATAATGGGGACCCTTTCCATTAATTTTTGGCTAAATCACCTTTTAAAATTTTATTTTGGTTAAACGTCCTCCAATTTCGTTATTTTCATTTTCATCGGATTTCTATTTTGATCACTTCATTGAGTTTGAATTTTCGCTAGATTTCCATCAGTATTTGTTTTGTCTCATTTGGTTACACGGTTTTCAAATGGTGCTCATCCAATGTTCAATAATTTTCACCACGTGGGTTAAAAATTGTTAAAAGTGTATATTATTTTTGTAATTAAATTAGTAGTTCATTGTAAATATTAATCCCTAGTTAAGTTTTACTAATTTCTTTTTTTTTCACTAACCATCCTACAAAATCACTCAGCCAAATTGTAGAACAATTAAAAAATGTGTTTTCGGGATCTCAGAAATTTATTCCAATTTCTAATTTTAAAATAAATTTTTTTTTTTGCTAAGTAAATTTAATCTATTATATACAAAAAAGAGAACAATTACATCCTTGGATAACAGAAAGCCATCAAGCCTGTGGGTTAGGCCGTTTGTTCATGACAGATTCAGAAACAGAGAGATTTAACCTTACTTCCCGCGCAGGGGAGACAGAGTGATGCACATAACCAACACTAGACATTCCCTGTGAAGGGTATACAGACACAAGTATCATCGCCACATCAGACACTAGACAATAGAAACGGTACAGAAAACATGAAGAAAGATTGACAGACAGAACCATAGATAACCTTTCCTCCTTTTCACTGGGCATCCAAAAATGGTGAGAGCTGGAACCTGGATTACTCATCGGGCTTCTCCTCTACGATCCTACACCAACCCATTTCTGGTTCCTGCATGTCTGGCTGAGCATGGGCCTCCGGCATGAAGCTGATGGCGCTGGCTGGCTGGGGCTGCTCCTTATGCATTTCCAAGGTGGGCTTTGGAGAACTGGGATTATGGACTTCCTTAGAATGTGGAATTAGAGCGCTGGACTCTCCCTCGTGCTGAGCTTCCTTGATGAAGAGAACAGAGACATGAGTCGTTATGCGAGGGCGCGTGAGAGAGCAGTTGAACGAGAAAGTGGCTGAACCAAATGAAGACGAATTGGCAGAGTCTGGAGAATTTGGGTCCAGGTAGTGGCTAGGGGTCAGAATGCGCTCTGTTCCCCGATGATGAGAAGAAATCCCCAAGGAGCCCGAATCAGCAGGGGGCCGTGAAGGGGTTCCTCTTCCAGATCCTCTGCGACTCAGCATACACTGGCGGGGTCTCGGCATCGCGTAATGACAAACTCGAATAGCAGCAAAAAAGTCTCCAATAGTTGAGCTACCTTGACCTGTAGTGACACCACAGGGGCTGTTGCTTGTCTCTGTGAGGGAATTACACAGCCAAAGCGTAGCCTCAGGCTCAATTCGAAACTAGCCTCCAACGTCAAACCATCCCCAGACCCATTCTTTCTCACAGCTCCGGATCTTACCGAACAGAATGAAGCATAGACTCAGATTACTGGCAGTGAGGTCATTTAAAACGCAGGTGCCATTCCCTCGATCCTCACCCGCCATTACTATGGCAATCAAGTTCGCTGCAGGCCGAAATCCTTCTGAGCAGGCGTAAGTGGACAGTGTTTTAATGCCAAGACCGAACAGATGAGCTCCCATGGTGTTAATCACCTTCGCATTAATGTCTTCCCACCTGAAGTTCTGTCCGGCGAGCATGCTGGACAGGTGCCAGCCATGCTCCGCCTTCCTCCGTCCCATCGTGGTTATTGCTCTACAGATCACCCGCATCCGGGGGTGTAGCTTCTTCTTGAACCAACTGATTGCATTCCTGTATTTTATCATTGTTTGGAATTATGTTTAATGATCCTGTGAGAAAGGCGTGATTGCTTTCTACCCCCACATTGGCTAGGATGTCGGCGACTTTGTTGCCATCCCTCTTAACGTGACTGAAGATTATTGCTCTGTTGTTAAGAAGCTCAAGTTCTATAGCTTCTAATCTGGCCTCCAGTCTCCAACTCGTTGCTATCTTGCTTGCATGAGAGCCATTGAGGAGTTGTTTGACCATATTGATAAGGAGCAGAGAATCTCCCTCTACCTCCAGAGGATAGTAGTTGTGTGTTCTTGCTAAGAGGAGACCTTGCCATAAGCCTTCCATTTCCGCCGAGTTGTTGGTGTCCCAACCAATATTTCCAAAGTAAATTCGTTGTGACTTTCCTGTATGTTTCCTGAATACTCCACCATAGCCTGCCTTCCCAGGGTTGCCCTTTGAGGCACCATCAAAATTGAGCTTGAATGTGTGCTCTGGAGGAGCTGTCCAAGAATCTTTGTGTGAATTGAAGGTTCTAGGGGCATTGTTAAGAGAAACATTAGGGAGTTGCATATTCCAATTTTCCCAAATGGCTCTCTCATTGTCGAGTGAGGGAAGGTCCTCCTTTGTCCAGGTATGTATCAGCAGTGTTTCTTTGAGGTTTGTGCAGAATCTGCTCCATATATTCTCTAAAGAAGAGCTTTGATCTTTAAATATACGTTTGTTCCTTTCTTTCCAAATTCCCCAAACTAGCAAACCTGGAATTATTTTCCACATATGGTTAAGAATTCCACTCTTGAATGGTTTCTTTTGCCATAGACGCAGAGTATTTATGATGTCCTCTGCCACTCTACATCTTTTCTGACATCTGAAGCTTACCTTCTCCCATAACTGATTGGCTATAGCGCAGGAGTCAAACAAATGCTGAAGGGTTTCCTCCTGGGCTCTACAATTGACACACATCGAGGGACCATGATAATTCCTTTTCCTTAGCCTATCCCATGTTAGGATTTTTTGATGTCCCACCAGCCAAAGAAAAAGAGGAGATCAAGGGGAGACGGATTGGAGTTGATTAATTTGTAAGCTTCGGAAGTTGTGAAGGTTCCTTTTGGCCTATATCCCCATCTTAGAATGTCTTTGTCTACTGAATGTCGTATGCATCGATTTTGGAGCTCCCTTTCCAGACTCTCCCTGAAGGGGCGATCCGTATTCCTTATTATCCTATCACTTTGAATCCATTGCCTGTATCCTTGCTCATTCTCCTGGGTCCAGTGTTGTCTAACTGTTTGCTGCTGTTGCTCCTCCCTAATGTAAGATGGAAGAGGGTGGAGAGTGCTACTGAGCTTTGGCATTTGGTTCCAGGCGTCAGTCCAGAAGCGTGTTGTTTCGCCATTTCTTACTTCCCAAAAGCTGTGGTGTTGTATCAACATGTAATGTTGCTTGGCCGCATTCCATATGAGGGAGCCTTTTGCATTGGGAATAAGTCTTATAAGCTCCTTTTGTGGTCTGGATTTGCGTATTTGGCTGTCTAGATTGAGGCCCAAGGTTTATCAGTGTTGGAGAGCCACTGCCACCAGAGTTTGGCACACATTATTGCATTACTTTGATTGGGATCTCGCAATCCAATGCCTCCCTTTTCTTTTGGCATACAAACAGTTGTCCAGTTTACCAGGGCCCATTTACGATTGGTAGCTGTGCTCCCCCATAGGAAGTTGCGTTGAAGATCCTTTATTCTTTTTATAACCCATTTGGGCACTGCAAGAATTGAAAACAGATAGATCGGCATAGCCTGAAGCACAGCCTTTATGAGCACCACCCGGCTAGCAATGTTAAGAGTTCGATGCGTCCACAGATTTAGACGCGAATCCAGCTTCTCAATTAAGGTGCGCCAGGTGGAATGTTTGATGGCTGAGTCTATGAGGGGGGCTCCAAGATATTTTTAGGGGAGAGAGTCAATGGGGAAACCCAGAATGCGAGCTATTACCCGCTGCACCACAGGAGCTGTGTGAAAGAAGTAGATATGAGATTTGGCATTGTTAACATTGGTGCCCGAGGCTTCAGTGAAGTCATTGAGAAGAGATTTGAAGAGGGAGGCTTCCTGAACCGAAGGGTATCCAAATAGCATATTATCATCAACAAATTGCTGATGGGTTATGGCTGGGGTACCATGGATGGAAAGGCCTTTGAGCTGATGGGAGGCAAGAGCAGATTTAATATGCCTTCCTAGTCCTTCGGCCATTAAAACAAAGAGGAATGGGGAAAGAGGATCGCCTTGCTGAATTCCTCTGGAGGGACTGAAGGGTTTTGAGGGATGCCATTTACAAGTATGGAGAAGGAGGAAGATATGAGACTCATAATCCACCGCACCCACATGGGTGAGAAACCATAAGCATTTAACATTTTTTTCATATAAGTCCAACTTAGTTTATCAAATGCTTTTGAGAGATCGAGCTTCAGTAGCATACCTGCCTGTTTGTGATGCTTGAGGGTATGGATAACTTCATGCGTGAGGATGATTCCATCGAGGATCTGCCGCCCTTCTACATAGCCGGACTATTCCGGTGATATTAATAGAGGCAGAAGAGGTTTTAGCCTGTTTGCAACGACTTTGGATATAACTTTATAAATAACGTTGCATAGTGCTATTGGGCGGAATTTGTTCGGTGTGTTAGATATCTCCTCCTTTTGGATGAGCGCGATGAAGGTTGCATTGAGGGCAGGTAAGAGCCAGTGCAGTGCTCTGGATTCCTCCACAACTTGCCAAACCTCATCTTTTAACATCTCCCAGAACTTGTGATAGAAGGTGGTTGAAAAACCATCAGGTCCCGGGGCTTTGCCCTCTTTGAGCTGGTGCATGGCTATGTCCACCTCCTGAGGGAGAATGGGGCGAAGGAGGAGCTCATTATGTTCCTCAGTGATAATTTTTGGAATCTTTCGAATGATTTTTTCGATGGCTGGATTTCTGTTTGCCTTAGGCTCACTGAGCACCTGTTGGAAATGTTGAAGAAATTCCTCCTCAATTTCTTCATGCTTTTCCACTCTTGTCCCTTCCTGATTCTGAATGAAGGAAATGTTGTTGTGCATTCGTCTTTGGACAGTAGTTCTATGGAAGAATTTAGTGTTCCTTTCCCCCTCTTTTAACCATCTTATCCTGGATTTTTGCCTCCATAGAATTTCCTCCTGCTTTCTCCTCTCCTCCAATTGAGTATTTATGCGTTGCTCCTGTTCTAAGGTCCAGTTGGTGTGTCCCTTGTCTATGATTTGTTGTTGAAGATCTGCCATTTCCTTGTTTAGAATTTGTTGTTCCTTGAAGATGTTTCCAAATGTCTCTTGGTTCCATTTCTTAATTTGGATTTTTAGATATTTGAGTTTCTGTTGAAATTGGAACATTTTAGATCCTTCTGGTGGGCAGAAGTTACTCCACGTTGTTTTGACGAAGTCCTTGAAAGCAGGATGTGTGAGCCAACACTCTTCGAAGTGAAAGGGTCGCTTGATAGTGTTGCCTGGCCTTTGCCATTGGAGAGATATGGGCCAATGGTCAGATCCTGAGTAAGGGAGAATGGCGGTTGCTATATCCCCGCCTAGATGAACCGAATTATCGGAGATGAGGAATCTATCTAGCTTTGAGGTGATTTGATACTTTCCAGCTCTGCGATTGCTCCACGTATGTATGCCGTTGCAGAATTGCAAGTCGATGAGTGAGTTGTTTTGTATAAAGTTTTTGAAGTAGACATTTTCCTAATCCATCCTGATTCACCCACCCCATTTTTCCTCCAACTTGGTGATCATATTGAAATCCCCTCCGATGATCCAAAGAGGATGCGTTCTACTTAAGCTAAGTGCTTCTATTGTATTGAGTAAAGCTATTTTGTTTCCAGCTTCCTGTGGGAAGTAGACATTAGTAAGGTTGTCGTGAATATTAGTACCTATGATGTGGAAGGTAGCCTGTATTATATTGTGGGAGGCATGAAAGTCCTGGAGAGCGATCATCTGTGGGTTCCATACTATAGCTAATCCTCCTGATGCTCCTTCTGCGTCTACTGCTACTGATTGGCATCCTGGCCAAGCTCTGGAGAGGATGCTTCCTAGCGTATTGCTATTGCATTTAGTTTCTTGAAGAAAACACATTTGTGGTTTCTCCATCTTTATCATGTTTTTTAGAGTTCTGAGTTTCCCTGGGCTATTGAGCCCCCTTAAATTCCATGATGTGAGTTTCATGATTCACTATTGATGAAGGGTTTGTAGTACTTCGTCAATTTTGCATACCTGCCTGAATCCACCAAGATCTTTCCTACTTCAATTGTTCGCTGGAGATCTGTTCTTCTTCCTCTCTTTTTGAAATCTCTTGGGGGGAGGCTTCCATCCCAGGTACTGCTTGGTTGGATGCCTAGTTGCTTCTGCTGATATACCTTCGATAGAACTATTTCCAGCTTGTTGAGTTGCAATTCTGGGATTTGATCATAGCTTTTCTTTTTGCATGCTTGCTCGAGCTCTAGTAAGTCCAGCCCTTCCATGTCGAAATTTTCAGGATCTTCGTCCATGATTTCCGGTTGAATTTTCTCTCCAGTTGTTTCTGCGAGGGAAATGAGATGGTTCAAGGTTCCATCTACTTCCATTTCAATCTCTTTTCCTGTACTGTCATTTTGGTTATCCATGAGGGGGGCCTTTTTGTCCTTTGGGTTACTAGAAACAGGGGTAGAGCTGGAAGGATTGTTGATGTCGGGGGTGGATAGCAGTGTCGCATTTGGCTTTGAGCTTGAGGGTTGTTCTTCTGAGGTATGAGCCAGAATCTGAAAACTGTTACTCGTGGAAGGAGTGGATGCAGAGTTTTGATGCAGTTTCTTCCCAGGTGCAGGCTTTTTGTGAGCTCGTTTTCGGTTATAAACTTTGGTAAAGCCTTCTTGGGCTGACTTATCAGAGGGGTCAGAGGGGCTGGATGTAGGGGCTATGACATTTAGCGGACAATCCCTAAAAAGATGCCCATGAGCATGGCACTTGCGACATCTAAACGGAACATGTTCATAATCTAGAGGTTGGATCCATTCATAGTCGTCATGAGATAAACTTACCGTATCAGGTAGCGCCTTGTCTAGTCGCATGAAGACGCAGATGCGGGCGTATGAAGTGTATCTTCATAGCTTTGTTTCTTCTGCTGCTTTTATGTATTCCCCCAGTCCGCTTCCAATTTTCTTGAGTATTCCTTCATTCCAGTATTCTTCGGGAAGTGAGTACATTCTGATCCAGACAGGGGCCCAGGTGAGGTCTTCCTTGTCCGGATTGAATCTTGCTATCCATTCTCTCAGGTACAAGCCTGCTGAGTTAAAGAAGTATGGGCCTTGGGTTAGGATTCTGAACTTGTCTTCTAAGCAAAAAAAGATAACAGTAAAAAAACCCTTCGGTCCCAGCTGCAGAGTGATGTCACCTTTGGGTTTCCATTTTGCCGAGATCCAATCGTGCAAAGCTTTTTCGGTTGGCCACATTCCTATGAACTTTCCTATGAGTGCATGTTCTGTCATGTACTTTATTCTCTCATTGATTATCTGACTGGGCAGTTCTATCCTGGGTCTTTCCTCTGCTATTGACTTGCAGGTTTTTGAAGTAACCTTGATTTGTTCCTCTGGCTTGTCTTTTCCTTCTGGGTTTGCATCCTTCTTGTCAGTCGGTATTGCTTTATCTTTCAACTTGTTCTGTTGCAGTGACTTCTCGGTATTCCTGTCTGCGCGGATCGACCCAAATATTAGGGATCCCATGTGCTCTGGCAGCGCATCGATTGACTGAGGGGAGGGCTTCGAGGCCCCCCCTTGTGGAGGTTCCATGTGCGTCGTCTTTATTCCTGAGGCTCGTTGTCAGGCGTTGGAGGTCAGACCCTCTCAGGCTGCAGAGCCGTCCTTGTGTGCTATGGCGCAGGTTGTCTGACGGAAACCCTAGTTGCAGAGCTGCACGACCCCGCATGCAACCATGTACTTATGTCTTTAAAATAAATTACCAAACCCAAAATCTCAAAATTGCGAAGTGGTTGCAGTTCATTTTGTAGAATTTTTAATTCCACTCCAAGTGATACCCACTTCACCTCACCTCCTTCCTTTCAACATAAAACTTCTAGTTATAAAACCTTCGATTTTAAACTTTTGATTTTAAAATCTCTGAAATAAAACTTTCCATTTTGAAACCCCCAATTTAAAACTTATGATTTTAAAACCCCTTTTTAAAATCTTCAAATTTCAAAACCTCTGATTTAAAACTTCCGATTTTGAAAACCCTGATTTAAAATCTTTGATTTTCAAAACTTTTGATATTCCGATATCGAAACATCGGTGTATCGGAGTTTTTATTTCATGCGCCTTTTAAAACTTGAGATATTTCAAAAACTTTTGAACTTCTATTTTAAGGTTTATGCAATTTCCTAATTTAGTTCTACTGTAAAGTTTGGTTTCCCTTATGACTCTCCTCTCCGTCATGATGACCTCACCTCCTCCCTTATCACTCTACCTCTCCTCCCTACTCCATTAACTCCCATGCCCACATATATGGGTTGACTTTTGCATATAAAGTTTCATTTTTTTTTAATTATAAGATTTTTTTAATTAATGAATATATTATATTAATATTATAATATATTTAATTATAATTTTTATATAATATAATTATAATACTAATATAAATATAATTTTTAATCTTAAATTAACTTTTAATCTATATTTTTAATTAATTAATTAAATTCCGATTATAATTAATTTGCAATTAATAAAATTTAATTTTGTAATTACAATTAAATTATTACTAATTAAGAAATAATTATAATTTCATTTAGGATTAAATTTTAATTAAAAAATTCTTATTTTTGGCCCATGCAACAAATTTTCCAAAATTTTGGCAATTTTGATTCTTCAACTTTGGAAGCTCATAAGTTGAGATTTACTTAGCCAAATGAGGCCTAGGATGGATCCTTGGATATATAATAATCCTGGAAAATATTTTTGAAAAAGTTGCATAAACAGATTCGATCATTTATTGGGTCTAAAATTTAGCAGAAGATCAAGATCTGAATTTAAAAATATATATATATGAGTTTAATTTTCTACATTTTCATTTGCTCATAGCTTTTTTAGAGTGTAGATCCATTCGTTTATGTTGTCCTTGACCAATTAGATCTTTACAATAATCAATGAAAAGCTCAAACTTCCTTTTATTTATTTATGTATTTAATTAAGTTTTAATTGAAGATATTTTATGTTCTAGATTTGATATTTTTTATTTTAATTTGCATTTCAATTAAATTTTGATTGGTTTTTGCAGGGAAACAGTTGAAGAGATGAGGAAAAGAAGATTTCAATCAATGGGATTGCTCCAACAATAGTAGAATAAGAATTTGGACCAATGAAAATGGTTGGAGCGGAATTACTCTTCAACAGCTCTCTTATTTGGAATTCATTTTGTAAATTATAAATAGTGGTTTGTAGAATGAGAAAAGGGCTTCTCTCTTCTACAATTTTGTAATTCTTAAAGCACTATTGTAATATGGATTTTAGGTTGTAGGTAAACAGGGGATTAATCTCATATCTAGAGATTATTGGGATTTTTCTATTGCATTCTGAACTATGTATGGGGAGCAGAGCTTGCACTATTGCAGCTCTTGTTTTAACAACGGATTTTATGAGTTGTAGAGGGTTGTTGGGGGTCAGAGCTAGTGAAACATGTTCAATAAATTGGTATTTAAAATACTATTATTTTAATGCTATTTTAATCATATAATAGCAAATACTTGTGATTTTCAATCATATTTGTACACTATTGTCTATGTGAGTGATTTATTGCAACTATCTATTGTTTATCTCTTCTCTTATGTGTTGAACTCTGATTTTCGAGTAACTACTTACTCAGAGATCAACCTTTTAATTATGACTTAAAAAACAGTAATATTATGTGAACTATTTCCTTATATTATTGTTTAATCATTCAAGTTACTGATTTAACAATCATCATCATTTTGTGAACTACTTCCTAAATGTTGTTGATTAATTATCTCAATTAATAGATCTCTTAACAGAATGTGTTTTGGTATTCATAATATCAGTTAATTGAACTACTTTGTTAACTTGATATTCATTATAAGCCAAACATATTTAAATCTCAATCATTTAATTACTTTTCTCTTGGTTGGGTTAGATCTACATATTCCTAATCGAGATAGGCTTAGGATATTTTTCCTTTGTTTGCATTTTAGGATTAGTTTGCATTTATATTTAATTCTACATTTTTAGAAGTCCTCTTATCAAAGAGGAAAACTTTAGTTGTGGCTTGGCTGAGCCCTAGATTAGCTGAAGGATCAATTTCTTGCCTGATCAAAAAGATGGTTGATCTGATGTCTCTTCTCTATTGGTAGGTGAAATTCATATTTTAAGCCATTGTAGATAGAGAGAAGGTAACTAGACCTAGTTTAACTAGTCGGAACCACCCTTTTAGAGGAAAAGGAGTTGCTCTAAGTTCCCGACTATTAGTCATCATAATTGCCTTATTTTTAACTTCCATTTTACCCTAAACACACTACCTAAGCCCTTTGTTTTACCTTTGGAACCCATTTATTCCTACACTTCTTCTAACCCTTGCACTTATTCTTGCACTTCTTTCATGATTTTCATTATTAAGGGTTATATGAATTTAATTAATAATTAAAAATATTAAATAGCCTATTTGTCTTTGCAACTTACATATTTTATTTCCTAAGTTATTTTGATAGAGAGAAAGTATTAATCGTTGTGTAATATGGGGTTGGTGCAGGAACATTCTTGGATTGTCCGCGTTCTTGTACATGGACGTTGGAAGCATCAACACGGTGAAGGTTCACCGCCAAAGGCCACTACAGCTTAGCAATCTGCACACATTCCTCGCCAAAATATCAGCAACACTCTGTTGAGCTCGAAGAATTAGGGAAAACATGGGATATGGAGGCCATGGTTTCGACTGAAGACCCCTGATTTAGTCTTTTTGTCAAACAGCTAAAAGCTTAAGATTATAAATTTTTTTATCTATGTTGCAACGATGAGCCTAATGATGTATATTTAATAGGGTTTCTAGTAGAACTAGGTAGCAATACTCTAGAGAATTTTGGGCTTATACTGCAATTTTTGTGTCGCCATACTTCTGGGCTGGATTTAGTAATCCACGATGTACATTTGCAATTACTAAGTTTAATACAAGGAGCTATGTCAATTATTCATTTCCTATTCTAATATTTTATGTGATGCACTATTCGAGCATTTGATTTTCCAGATCTCGTAAAAGGGAAATGAGCTGGTTGGCTAGGGCCCATCCAACCCAGCTCATTCTCCCTCTTTCGTAAGGTGTGTTAGATATATTTCCTTATGCAGGGTTGGAGCAAGAAGTATTTCATCTTTTTATGTAGCTAACATATCTTTGTCTTCTTCATAAACCATGTGACTCGGATCCGAGGTGTGAAGGTGTGGGTGTGTTCATTTACTGAAGGTTGTGGTAGCATTTCTTTCCTTTGATGTGTATTTTTCTTTCTGCAAAGGGTGTGTTTCAGTTTACTTGCACTAGTGTGTTTTAATTCTGCAAGTGAGGGTTGCTTCTGCAAGGGTGTTTATTTATGCAAGTGGATCTATTTTCTTTATGCAAGTGCGTTTCATTTTTTAGTGTGCAAGTACATTCTATGCAAGTGCGTTCTCTTTAACTTGGGGTTAATTTATTTATATTTCCCTAAGCGTTAACGAAATGTTGTCCACATTACGAGGATATATGACTATGCTTATTTTCTTGTGGGAATAGTTCAATTTAAGACTTGAATTTAGTGAAGGAACCTTTGAACTGAAACCTCTACTCGGTAAAAGTGTCAATCTAGTTAATATCATGATAGTAATCTAGGAAAGAATGGTTTCTTTGTATTTAGAGTAGATGATCATTTTCACATGAAGAAGCTTTCTATTGCAGTAGATATTTCCTTTAACTTTTGAAGCACTTTTCACTTTCAAATGAATTATTAGATAAGGATTCTTTTAATTATATGTGATTATTTCCTCTACTCTGGTTTGCCTTGCAAATTAATTTCTAGTTAGCACACTTTACATTTTATGCAAGTGGTTTGGAAGCTTAGTACAGGAATACTGATTGCTTAGTACAAGAATCTCTATCTCGGTACAGGAATCGATACCCTGGTACAGGAATAGAGTACCCTAGTTCAGGAACCCAGAATTCTTGTATGAAAGCCAAAATACTTAATGCAGGAATAGAACATAATTTCAGTACAAGAACATCCTTTTAGTATATGAATATCGTTCCATTACAGGAACTTTGTTCCAGTACAAGAACGTTGTTGCGGTGCAGGAACGATGATTCAGAACACGAAGGAAAACTTGTAACAAACACAAATGCACTTCATAGCCTAATTATTTACCTGTATTATGACTGCACTAACATTTAGTCTGAGATATCTAATTTTCTTTCTTTCATTGATCAAGATTGTTTATGATGATTTGAAGTTACTTTCGTTGAGTTTTTGCAAAGTATTTCCCTTTTGATTCTGGCACCATAATTCTTTTGGTATTATTTGCTTTGTAATTCTTTGATTCTACAAATATAATTAGGGAAGATAGGAACATATATGGTGAAAGTTTATATAATTAATATTGGCATTTCCTATGCTATGCCTCTATGCTTACGTAGCCCTGGGTTGACAAGTAAGTGTTGAAAGAGTTTGTTGAATTGCAAATCGGGCACCCAACATTTTGGTGCCGTTGTTAGGGAGGCGTTTAATATTTGGTAATAACTTTATGATTTTTTGTGCAGTAGGGTTAACTCTACTATTATTTTTTCTGCGATGTGCTTCTATTGCTTGAAGGATTTATTAGTGTTGATCTTTTTTTATTTCGCAATATTTGATTTGAGATTTTTTTCTTTCCTATAATTTGTAAAAGTTGTCATTTATTTGGTTAATTATTTTAATATGAATACCTAAAAAGGGTGGGGGTCTGCAGCCCAATAAGGGCTAAATAAACACTGATAAATCCAAACATTTTTCTCATTTTTGGCCTTATATTATAGGTAGAAAGTCCAAACAGAGACAGACTCACCACGCCGGAACTGTGCACTTGGATTCTGGAAACAATAATTTGGGTGTGCACAACCCAAAAAGGGGAAGAAGGAAACTAGTGGTGATTAAAAGACTAATGTAAATCATAGTCAACCTTCTAATTTTGTTGGGATTAGTTCAATTGGAGGTACTAAAATGGTAGAAAACAAGGACCGTGTTGAAGGGACTGGCGAGAATTAGATAAATGAGGAACAATTCACCTTTGGGTTTACAATCATGAATTCAGGAATAGTTGCACAAATTAAGAATATTCCACCATCATCTCTTCCTCATTTCCATGGTAAGATACATGAAGATCCAGATTATTTTATGTTTGAATTAGATATATTATGCAGAAACTATGATTACTCTACAAATGTCCAGAAATTAAAATTAGTTCCTACAACTCTCAAGGATTTGTCCTTACACTGGTTCATGGGATTAGGAGGAGATACTATAAATTCTTTGGACCAAACAAAGAGATTTTTTTTACCAAATATCAGGAATATTATAAAAATAGAGAAATGTAAGATGAGATCTTCACTATTGTGCAAGGTGATGATAAGACCTTGGAAGACTATTTAGAGTGGTTACTATATATCCTCCAAAGGTAAAAACATAAATTTGACATAAGTACTATTAGAACCTTGTTCTTGCATGGGCTTACCGAATATTCTAGACATAGTTTGAATTTGTTGGGACAAGGGGATATTGCTCAAAAGGCTTTTGATCAAATTTGTGACTTGTGCAGGATGTTCTCATGGAATCAATCTAGATCCGGTAGAGGAGGCAGAAGTCGAAATAGTAAACTTGGACCTACAGATTCTATGATCATTGGTTTGCAAAATAAAATGGACAACATAAAAATTAAATTATGAATACATTTAGCAAACAAATAGACTCTTTGAAATTTCAATAGAAATTGGTAGAAGAATAGGAGTCACTGTCTATTTATTGTACAAAGTGTAGGAAAAAACATCTTTTAAGAGAATGTGCTACTGATGTTAAAGATACTAATAAATGTGTGATTTGTGCAAGAAAACATGCTACCGAGGAGTGCCCTTCTATACCAGGACTGAAAGTAGCATTCGAAGGGGAGAAATATGAACCTAAGTCATTGCATGCCATGGGAGCACGGATAAATTGGCCTCAAGTAGGTACAGGTATGGTTCCTGAACCTCCACCACTTTTTTATGGTTATAATGCATCACCATATTCATATCATAATACAAATCTCTCAACCTTTGCAACAAGGATGAGCGGATCAAATCACTCTCTCTATTCATATCCTGTACCTATGAAATCATATCATACTGCATATACACCTTATCCCATGTCACAACCATCTTCACCCTCCTTGCCCCAGCAAAGTCAATCAATGCCATCATTACCTTTACCGCCACTCTTTCGACCACCCCAACTACCGGCTCTACTCGTACCAAATTATAATAATAAGGTAGTACAAATTGATTCATTCCATTGGACCGCTCCCTTCTCACATTTACCAGACCTTGCCGATTGGGATCCATGAGCTTCAATTGAGATCAGGAAGGGTAGTAAATTAAGAAAAGCAAAAATAATCCACGGTGATTATCAAGGAGAGAATTGAGGAGGAAAATATTGATCGTTCGAAATATGTCACCGTTCGACCCATTCCCACACATTCAGAGTTACCATCTTCTTCAAAACAACCTCCCTATCCAAAGAGGCTAGTTATGGAGAAAAATGACCCCACTCCCGAGTCTAGTCTGGTTTTTTACCTTAGGAATCTTTTTATAAAGGTCCCTTTGCTACAAGATATTAAAGAGATCACCATATATACAAAAATAATTATGGAAATTTGTCTTAAGAATCCAAAAACCAAAAGAGTAGAACCTCAAAGCATTTAGTTTGTTGGAATAGAATCTGATTTGATGGCAGGATGTGCACAAATGGAGAAATATATTGATCCTGGAAACCCAGTTGTTTCTATCCAAATAGGTGATATCCTTGTCCCCAATGTGTTAATAGACCTGGTGGCAGCCATTAATGTTATGACCAGGAAAACCATGGATCAACTTAGGTTGACCCATATTCGTCCTACCCCTATTATGCTTGAACTTGCAGATAGATCTAAAATCAAGCCAGAAGGTGTGTTAGATGATGTGGTTGTTTCAATTGATTCTTAGGAATACCCCACAAATTTTATTGTGCTTCAGCCAAAAATCTTGTTGGTGGACATCCCTTGATTTTGGGATGACCATGGCTTGCCACAGTCGATGCTTATATTGGATGTCGCTCTAGTGATATGTATATTTCCCATGGAGATGCTAGGAAGAAAGTCACCTTGTATCCACCTACTAGATCTATTTAGGAGCTTCGAGATACCTTATGGATAGACTATGATAGTAGTGATAAGGAGACTCAATTTTTTTCTTTGATCCACCATTATACTAAGTCAACCCAAGAGGGGGAGATACGAGACTTCTTGAATAATCTAGATACAATGCCAAATTTCAACATGCTTCATCAAATCTTTAGTCTAGATTTTCAAGAGAGTTACAGTTCTCAACCTTATTCATCATAGACTCTATGAGCATCTCCCTGTACTCTCACACCTGATACCACTCTTGTTGAGATTAGTCCTAGAAAACCCTTACACATCAGCTCAGACATGGATACATCACAACAACAGAAGATTTTTAGTCTATTGCAAGATCATCTTGATGCATTTTCTTGGAGTTATAAATACATGAAAGGCATACCTCGTAAAACCTGCATTCATCATATTTACATTCAGGAGGGAGTGCGACCTACTTGACAACCCTGAAGGTGCATGAACCCTGCGCTAAGAGAAGTTGTGAAAGAAGAATTACAAAAACTCTTAAACGCTAATTTCATTTATCCTATATCTGATAGCCAATGGGTATCTCCATTGGTGATAGTCCCGAAAAAAGAAGGGAGATGGCGCATTTGTGTTGATTATATAGATTTGAATAAAGCCACTCTCAAGGACTAGTTTCCCCTTCCTTTTATTAATTAGGTGCTAGATACCCTTGCTGGTAAAAAGTAAATTTCATTCTTAGATTTCGTTAGCGGATATAACCAAATCCAAATCGCACCCGAATATCAAGACAAAACCACCTTCACATGCCCATGGGGGACATTTTCCTATCGAGTGCTTCCCTTTGGGCTGTGTAATGCCCCAGCTACCTTTCAAAGGGAAGTTCTGGTTATTTTTGCTGACCTCAAGTGTGTATAAATTTACATGGATGATTTTTTAGTATTTGGTGATTCATTCCAAGAAGCCCTCAAAAATTTAGAAAAATTGTTTTTCGTTGCCAAGAAGCTCACCTTGCTTTGAGTGATAAAAATGTAGATTAATGTGCAAAGCCGGAGTGATTCTTGGTCATTTTATTTCTGACAAAGTTATCTAGGTAGACCCAGCTAAAATAGAATTTATTTTGTGTCTTCCTGCACCCAAAACACAAAGGGAAGTGAAAATATTCTTGGGGCATGCAATCTATTACCGAAGAGGCTAGTTATGAAGAAAAATGACCCCATTCTTGAGTCTAGTCTAGTTTCTGAGCTTAGGAATCTTTGCATAAAAGTCCCTTTGCTACAGGATATTAAAGAGATCCCCATCTGTACAAAAATAATTATGGAACTTTGTCTTAAGAATCTAAGAACAAAGAGAGTAGAACCTCAGACCATTTAGTTTGCTAGAACAGAATCCAATTTGATGTAGGATGTGCACAAATAGAGAAATATATTGATCCTGGAAAGCCAGTTGTTTCTATCTAGATAGGTGATATCCTTGTCCCGAATTTGTTAATAGACCCAGGGGTGGTCATTAATTTTATGACTAGGAAAACCATGGATCAACTTAGGTTGACCCATATTTGTCCTACACCTATTGTGTTTGAACTTGCAGATAGATCTCAAATCAAGCCAGAAGGTGTGTTAGATGATGTGATTGTTTCAATTGATTATTGGGAATACCCCACAGACTTTATTGTGCTTCAGCCAAAAAATCTCGTTGGTGGACATCCCTTGATTTTGGGATGACCATGTCTTGCCACAGCCAATGCTTATAATGGATGTCATTCTAGTGATATGTATATTTCCCATGGAGATGCTAGGAAGAGAGTCACCTTGTATCCACCTACTAGATCTATTTAGGAGCTCTGAGATACCTTATGGGTAGACTATGATAGTAGTGATGAGGAGACTCGATCTTTTTCTTTGATCCACTATTATACCGAGTCAACCCAATAGAGGGAGATACAGAACTTCTTGAATAATCTAGATAATGCCAAACATTAACATGCTTAGTCAAATCTTTAGTCTAGATTTTCAAGAGAGTTACAGTTCTCAACCTTCTTCATCACAGACTCTATGAGCACCTCCCTGTACTCTCAAACCTGAGACCACTCTTATTGAGATTAGTTATAGAAAACCCTTACACATCAGCTCAGACATGGATCCATCCAAACAAGAGAAGCTTGTTAGTCTATTACGAGATCATATTGATGCATTTTCTTGGAGTTATGAAGACATGAAAGGCATACCTCCTAAAACGTGCACTCATCATATTTACATTCAGGAGGGAGTCTGACCTGTTTGACAACCCCAAAGGTGCATGAACTCTGCGCTAAGAGAAGTTGTGAAAGAAGAATTACAAAAACTCTTTGACGCTAATTTCATTTATCCTATATCTAATAGCCAATTGGTCTCACCATTGGTGATAGTCCCGAAAAAATATGGGAGATGGCGCATTTTTATTGATTATAGAGAATTGAATAAATCCACTCTCAAGGACTAATTTCCCCTTCCTTTTATTAATTAGGTGCTAGATACCCTTGCCGATAAAAGGTAAATTTCATTCTTAGATGGCTTTAGCGGATATAACCAAATCCAAATCACACCCGAAGATCAACACAAAACCACCTTTACATGCCAATGGGGGACATTTTCCTATCGAGTGCTTTCCTTTGGGCTGTGTAATGCCCCAGCTACCTTTCAAAGGGATGTTCTGGTTATTTTTGCTGACCTCAAGTGTGTATAAATTTACATGGATGATTTTTTAGTATTTGGTGATTTGTTCCAAGAAGCCCTCAAAAATTTAGAAAAAGTGTTTTTTTGTTGCCAAGAAGCTCACCTCGCTTTGAGTGATAAAAAATGTAGATTAATGTGCAAAGCCTGAGTGATTCTTGGTCATTTGATTTTTGACAAAGGTATCTAGGTAGACCCAGCTAAAATAGAAGCTATTTTGCGTCTTCCTGCACCCAAAACACAAATGGAAGTGAAAGGATTCCTGGGGCATGCGAGCTATTACCGAAGATTCATTGAGAACTTTTCTAGGATAGATACCCCCATTTTCCGATTATTAGCTAAGGATAGTGAGTTCTCTTGGTCCACAGCTTGCCAACAGTCTTTTGAAACATTAAAGCAAAATTTAGTACAGGCACTAGTTTTGAGAGGACCTAACTAGTCCCTTCGATTCCATATTTCCTATGATGCTTCAAGTACTACCATTAGTGCTGATTTAGGACAGGAGGATAACCAACAGTCCTATGATATTTACTTCATCAATAAAAACTTATCACCTGCCGAACTAAACTAGACAGTAACTGAGAAGGAGTTTTTAGCCGTGATTTTTTCTTTTAATAAATTCGGACAATATATTACATGATATGAAGTTTTTGTACATACTAATCATTCTGCTATAAAATATTTGATGAATAAACCATTGACTAGCGGTAGAGTGACCAGGTGGTTACTTTTGTTATGGGAATTTAATTTTACCATTATTGATAGACCAAGAAAATATAATGTTTACATAGCTAATTATCTTTCTAGATTGAATAATCATGGTGAAGTAATTCTTGTTGATGATGATGTCCCTGATGAACATCTTTTTGTTGTGTCAACAAAATCCTCGTGGTTTGTTGACATAGCTAATTATTTAGTCACTAGAAAAATACCACCTCACTTATCCGCTCATGAAAAGAGGATTATCATACAGAAAGGTGCTTCATATTCTTGGATCCAAGGGGGCCTCTTTCACACTGGACCAAATCGTATTATTCGTAGATGTGTAAGAGAGGAAGAAGTGTTTGAAAATCTAAAATATACCCATGATGAACCTTGTGGGGGCCATTTCATTGACAAGAGAAAAATATATAAGATTTTACGAGCTACCTATTTTTGGCCTTCCTTGTTTAAGGATGTCAAACAATATGTCAAGAAATGTGATAGTTGTCAGTGAATGGGTCAGCATGTCCAAGTCAATGAAATGCCTTTATATCCTCAGGTTATGATTGATCCCTTTGAAAAATTAGATATTGATTTTGTAGGACCTATAAATCCAAAATCTTTGAATAAAAAGTATATCTTGGTTTGTACAGATTTTATTAAAAAATGGGTAGAGGCTAAAGTTGTTTCTTTTGCTACTATAAAAGTTGTAGTTGAATTTTTGTTTAATGAAATTTTTACTAGATTTGGTGTTCCTAGAGAGATTGTTACTAATAATGAACTGCAGTTTGCTTCTAATCTGGTTCGGGGTGTTATGGATCAATACAAAATTTGGCACTGGAAATCTACACCGTATCACTCGCAAGAAAATAGCCAAGTGGAGTCTACCAACAAGGTGATCGAATCCATCCTTACCAAAATAGTAAATATACATAAAAAGGATTGGGCTAGCAGGTTTCCTTAAGCCTTATGGGCTTATCAAACCACCTGGAGGAACAGCACGGGGCATACATCATATGAGCTGGTATAAGGGAAACAAGTCCTTTTGCTGATTGAGTTCCAGATAAAAAAATTTCGAACTGTAGTCCAATTGGGGTTAGACCTCTCAGAAGCATAACAGCAGCATCTATTGTAGTTAAATGAGTTGGATGAATTTCGAAGAGATGTTGTTCAACAGAATGTGTTAGTGCAACAATAGTGCATGAAGTGGCACAACAAGTTGATCAGAAAGAAGTAGTTCCAACTATGTGATTGGGTACTCCTTTATGGCTCTAAATTTAAACATTTTAAAGGAAAATTCCATACACGTTGGATGGGACATTATGAAGTGATTAAAATTTATGAAAATGGGGTAGTAGAAGTTTAAAATATTGATGGGTGAGAACTAGTATTCCTTATGAATGGCATAGACTTAAAGTGTATTTTCAACCCCTCACAAAGGAAGATTTTATGCAATAAGTATAGCAACAATATGAACTAAAGATGGTAGGTGGTATGCCAACCTATTGCAAATCTGATTCTTTCTTTTCCAGAAATAAAATAAAATAAAAAGAAAAATCCAAAAAAATGACAAAAATTAAAAGGAAAAAAATATTTTGCCTGTGGTTGCGAAAATCAGTTTACTGACATGATCATAGAAGGATCAGGCTGAAAACCAGCATATTGGCAGGTGTATCAATTTTTAATAAAATGGGAAAGTTTCTTGATCTTCATATATGATAACTTTCACCAAGAAGAAGTAGGTTTTTAAGTTTCTTTGTGCAGAAAAATGATTAGGAACCAAACCCTTATCTAAGTTTGGGACAACTGACACAAAAAATCTTATGCAAGAAACACTCAATTCCTACTGTAGTTATTTTGGTTTGGAACTATTTGGTAGAATTTGAGGTGAAACTTTGCCCTTATTCTTATTCCTTTTTTGCAAATTTCCCTCTACAATTCTTCTTTTATGTCTTATTTAGATTGACCATCCCTTTCTTCAAAAGAAATTTTCCCTATCCAATTACATTTTTTCGCTCTTGTCCTTGGAAATTTTTTCCTATCCCCTCTCCTTATGTCCCTCTTAGATTGGTCTCACTCTTGAAATCCATTATGATTTCCTTCCCATTCTGAAAATTCGCCCCTGTCTCGCTTCTTTCTTCCCTCATGGATGTGATTGCAGGATTTGATTAAGTGCCAAAGAATTCATGGATCAGATCAGAGAGAGCATGATAATACCAGGAGTTGGAAAATAAAACTCCTTTGAAACTCTGCAAACTTTTCATATTCATCCTGTATATTATATTTTTATTAGATTCTTTTTTTTTAAATATGCTGCAACACTTTTGAGTGTAGGAACAACAATGTTCCCTAGTACAAGAATATGTATCCCAGTGCAGGGACCTCAGAATTCTTGATGCAGGAATATGCAGGACGAAGTATTTCAGTGTAGGAATCACAGGACTCCTTGATACAAGAATGTGTGTTGCAGTTCAGGAATGCATGCCCAGTACAAGAATGCATGCTCAGAACAAAAAAATGGTCAAGGAACAGGGATTATGTTCGGTACAAGAACCTTGTTGCATGCATAAATGGATGCATTATTTTGAATAATAACATGCAATGATGTTTTCTACATTTGATTAGACTTTTGTTTTCTCATTACTTAATAGGAAAGACATTTGTGTATTGTTGTCTTCCCGAGTCATCACATTTAGGTTTTTGTTGTATTCAACGTTTTGAACCAACCTCCGTGGTTCATCATCAGGAATTATATCCATGAGTGAATAAATCAGAACTCAATAGGTTTTAATAGGTACATCTAGGGTTGGGAGAGGAGTGACTGTTGGCTGACAGTATGTGTAATGATTTTATTTATTTATTTATTTTTATTTAATTTATTAGTTAATTAATATAAATACACTATTATGCAAAAATATATATATATATATATTAGTTTATTAAAATTTTATGATTATTAATGATTTGTGTTTATTTAATTTATTTGGTAAGTAAGATTTATTAAGATAATTAAAGTTATTAAATTTAAATTTATGAAATTATGAAAATTATTTAATTATTGATGATTTTATGTAACAGGTTTAATGATTTTAGGGTTTGTGTTATAATGTAAAGTCATGGAGGTAAAGTTAAGGGATAAGGGGGTGAATTTATTTAATTGTTAATGATTTTATAAAACTAGTTTGATGATTTTTGGGTTTGTGTTATAATGTAAGGTCCTGGAGGTAAAGTGAGGGGATAAGGGGGTGAAAAATCAGGAGGAGGTAGGAACAGAAGATAGAGTAGGGATCCAATTGTCACTAATTTTCCAACCCTCATCGTGGTTAAGGTTGTTAGGGTGTTTACCTATTTCAATAGCTTCTATAGCAGTTATGGCACCTGTTCGGATAGAGCCTTGGTCTGTAAATGAGCTAGAGCAGACAGTCGAGTATAGGGACAATTTATCTTTCTTACAGGAATCAGTATTTCTCCCCTTCCTACAAAAATTATATGGTTATGACTCAACTATCACGCTCGAATTTTCTCGCACTTTCAATGGGAGCACAGCCAGAGTAGGGTCCTTGGAATTCGAGGTGACCAAACATTCCATCTCACAAGCTACAGGGTTAGTACCTATAGGAGAGAAATGGTTTAAAAGGGGATAGCTCGAGAAGGGAACCTAGCACTAGTTTGTGATTGATAAGAATCAAAAGGTGGACTAGAAGGGTGGCTTGCAAAGGAATGTGATGGTAGAAGAATGGAAGCATTTATTGTACATCTTGCAAAAATTCCTCACCTGCAAGGGGAGGTATTCATTAACCTTCCTGTACCATATTCGGTTGTTGCTTCATTTCTAATTGGTTAAGCTAATCAACTTCCCCTATTTCATGTTTAAAAGTTTAGATAAGATGTTGAAAATCATTCAGAAGAGTTAATAAAGTCATGTCGGTCTTAAATTGTGTCATTACAGTTTGATTGCAATTCTAATTAAAAAAGAGTTAGAAGGAAAGGAGACAACTTGGGAGGAGTTTTCGAAATCATTTCGAGAGGGTACAGTGAGGAAATCAGGGAAGAATGGAAAATTTACTAAGGATAAACCCGACCGAAAAAGAAATTTATCAACCCTACAGACTAGTAAGGCTTCAAAGACTAAAGTAAAGAAAACAAAATCCAAGAAGTCGGTGCTTGAGGAAGAGTAGGAACTTATAATTCAAACCCATGGCCCTTCAAGGAAACTGACCAAGAGCTCTGTGAAGAAAATATGTGCATCCTCAAAAGGAGGCTATGTTGTATCAACCTCTCCAATAAAAATTGATGATTGAGAGGAATATTCCCCCTCTGTAGATAACCCCCGGTCTAAATCACCAATTGAAGATAATCTCTCTCTTCTAGCAGATGTCGGAGTCCATTTTTTGTTTAGTATAGGTTATGTGGAAGAGGAAGATAACACTCCTTTGGAAACCTTAATTGAGAAGGTAAAGTAAAGGAAAACGTCTAATAGACATAGTGCAAGTGAAGGAAGGGAGCCAACAGTGGATCAGACTGAGGGTATTATTCCTCAGAGTTTTGAAACACAATGTGAGATTTCACTTGATGATATTGGTACTTGTCATGAGTTAGTTTTTGAAGGGATTCCGACACTGGAAGAACCCAATAGGGAATACCCTATTTTCTATATTCACAACCATGTCGAAGAATTGAAACAGCAAATTTGTGGACTTGAAGTGTTGAACCAGGCTATGAAAGATTAGAGCACAATGATGCAGAGCAAGAATGTTGAATTGATGGAAGAGGTGTGAGCAAGGAAGCATCAGGAAAGGGTATGGAAATTTCAAGCATCTAAGTGCTACATTCGCCTTAGGAAAGTGATGAAACAACTTAAGAAGGCTCGCAGTGAGAAGTCAAGGGCAGTGAATATGGGAATTAGTATTCAAATTCAGGATTAAAGGGAACCCTCCACGCTAGTTTATTTTTGCAGAAGGTAAGGTTGTGTGAGGACACACAATGAAATGGATATGGGATGATGTTTATCATTATAATTGCCTTATTTTTAACCTCCATTTTACCCAAAACACACTAGCTAAGCCCTATGTTTTACCCTTGGAACCTATTTATTCCTGTACTTCTTCTAACCCTTGCACTTATTCTTGCACTTCTTTCATGATTTTCATTATTAAGGGTTATATGAACTTAATTACTAATTAAAAAGATTAAATAGCCTATTTTCCTTTGCAACTTACATATTTTATTTCCTAAGGTATTTTTATAGAGCGAAAGTTAATCGTTGTGTAAGATGTGATGTGTGCAAGAACATTATTGTACCATCCACGTTCTTGTACCCACGGCAGCTCACAACATCAACACGGTTCACCACTAGAGGCCACTACAACTTATAAATCCATGCACATTCCTCACCAAAAGATCAGCAACACTCTGTTGGGCTCGAAGAGTTGGGTAAAATATGGGATATGGAGGCCAGGGCTTGAACTGAATACCCTGATTTAGTATTTTTGTCAAACAGCCGAGAGCCTAAGATTATACTTTTGTTTGATTCCTATTGCGTCCATGAGCCGAACGATGTATATTTAATTGGGTTTCTAATAGAAATAGGTAGTAATTCTCTGGAGAATTTTTTTCTTATACTATAATTTTTGTGTCGCCATACTTTTGGGCTGAATCTAGCAATCCACGATGTACATTTGCAATTACTGATTTTAATACAAGGAGCTATGCCAATTATTCATTTCCTGTTCTAATATTTTATGTGATGCACTATTTGAGCATTTGAGTTTCCATATCTCGTAAAAGTGAAGTGAGTTGGTTGGCTTGGGTCCATCCAACCCAGCTCATTCTCCCCCTTTCGTAAGGTGTGTTATATATATTTCCTTATGTAGGTTTGGAGCAAGAAGTATTTCATCTTTTTATGTAGCTAATAGATCTTTGTCTTCTTCATAAGTTGTGTGACTCATATCTGAGGTGTGAAGGTGTGGATGTGTTCATTTACTAAAGGTTGTGGTAGCATTTCTTTACTTTGATGTGTATTTTCTTTTCTAGAAAGGGTGTGTTTCAGTTTACTTGTACTAGTGTTTTTTAATTCTGCAAGTGAGGGTTGCCAAATCACTCTGCTTGGACTGTATCAAATTATCCAATTCCTTCTCAGTTTCCTTCAATTGATCATTTAAATTAAGGACTAGGTCCATAAGTTCTTCCGCCTTCTGTGTCTCCAAAAATTCAGCTATTTGAGGGTGATGAAGAGGAGGAATGTTGAGATGCTTCTTTAGTGCAGCTATGTCATCATTTTTCTTCTTTATCATTTTCTATGCTGCTTTAAAATCCTTGGGATCATGTCCCAACTCTATGACCAAGACCTCCAAGGACTTTATTCTAGTGTCTTTGGCCTGAGAAGAGGCCTTTTCCAACTGGAATTGGGCTGAGATGTTGTTTAGTGAATTCTGAAGTTGGTGAGTTGTTATAGCTTTGTTGGTCAGAGTGGAATAGACCATTTCTCCAGTTTGTTTATGCAACTCAATTTGGTCAATAGGATGGATATCCTTTGCCATGACCTCAAAATTTGTCTTAAGATAATCTGCCATTGAATTCGGTTGTTGGACGGTTGGCTTTAGAAAGCTCAAAAGGCTGACATTAGCCTTATCTGGTTTGTTGGAGCCATATTTAGATAATGTGCATAGATTTTCAACTTTAATCTTTCATTCCTTGTTTTTATTTCCTTGTATTTTTCCTTGATATCTAGGCTCCGTCTTGTGGGAGCCCTGAAAGAGGATATTTCCACACTCTGTTGCCTTTCTAACATTTGAGTTTGAGAGGTGGAAGGTTCTTGTGTCCCTCCTGAAGGAATGGTGTGCCCACTTTCTGTCCTTTCTACTCTTGAAGTCCCTGTTGTTTCCTCAGTGTACTCTTGCTCTCCATATGGGTTTAACCTTTGCCTCTTAGAAAAGGTTTAGACCACAGGCCTACTGGAAGGAGTGGCCTCATCTCTGTCTCTCTTAAGGCTCCTCTCCTCATTAAGAGGAGTCTGAAAAACAAGTGGATTGCTCATGATTAGTTTAGGTTGAGCAAGCTCCTCTGAAATTTCAGGTTGTTCAAATTCTTCTGGCTATTCTGAAAGCTCTGGTTTCTTTGATGGCTCTACTTTTTTTGAAGATTCTGGTTGTCCTGATGGTCCCGCCTCTACTAATGGACATGCTTCTTCTGTCTGCCCACTGTGGCCCTGTGCTTGTCTCTGAGACTGAGACTCTCCTGGAACCTGTACAAAGGAATCCTCGTCAAGTCTTCTGTCTAAGTCCATTAATACATTATAAATAGCAACCTATGTACTATCTAGATCTATCAAATTTCCTTCCACCCATTCAGATTGATTAGCATATTGTTCAATTTAGGGGATTCTGTGCTGGATGTAAGGAGATATTTTATTCTTTTCTCTCCTATTACAAATGAAGCTATAGGGGTCATAGGTCCAAATGAAACTTTGTTTCAGTTTCAATCTTTGAAGGATTTCATCTGCCTCCCTTCCTGCTTCCCTACTGTTACAAATGAATGGGCCTAGCTGATCCTTTATCCTAAGTTGGGATTTCTTCTTAGCTCTTACAAAGTGCACCTTGTCTGAATTGATCATTTGTCTATAGTACTCCAGATCAAACAATCTCATGGGGAGGTACTTTGGCAATTTGTAAGGTGGCAATTCACATCCATAAATTCTGATTTCAGTATGGTTTTGGTACAAGCACCAATCCCCTACTTTGTACTGTTTTGATAACTGCAAGACCCTCCTAATGTCTGCACTGATTCTGGGTGGAGGGCTTCCTAGCAGCATGGTTGTCACATGATAAACAAAGAGTTCTATGAAGTCTGTATAGGAGTATTGAGAATCACACTGATGAATTAAAGAAGTCCAGAAGATCACTTATATGGGTTTTCCTTTAGTATCAAGCTTTTGGAGGTCAATTGGAAACCTATCAGCTTGATAGTACAAGAAAAAATGATACAAAACTGAGGAATACTTAAACACTCTTTCATTTTCCAACCTCATGAATTGATCATGCATTCTGTCAGCAATAAACTTTGCATAGTCAAATATGATGGCTGGTGGTTGGCCAAGAGAGTAGATTGACATGATGGATATTATGATCTCATCAACAAATTCACTAGTGGTGTATCCTAGCACCCTGGATACCATATCTATAATGTCTTGGCCAAGGCTAGAGAATATAGTCCATAGATAAGGAGGAGAGTCCTTTGGGATGTTGCATTCTTCTTTGATGAAAATATGGAATAAATGAGCCAGTTTGAATGATGTGAGGGTAGGGTATCTATTCATCATATCTCCAATGGAAAGAGGAGTCAGATTTTGGCTTGGTTGTAGTTGCAGCACTCGGTTGATGGATTCAATAGTGATAGTAAATAGGATAGACTGGTCAGGGGTTCTTACTGCCCTTTGGATAGGATCATAGTTCATGTGGCAGTAATGTACAATTTCTGGGAACACATGCACTCTGGGTAATAGTTATTTAGGCAAACCTTATTCCCAAAGTCCAATGGGGTCGACTTGGTTCAGGAACTAGTCTCTATATTTGCAGAAAAGTTTCAAAGGGGATTTTTTGACAGTAGTGTCTTTAATCTGGAAGTCTTTTTCTGCAAGTGGGAGGTGGTCCAAATCCCTATGGGGAGCTGTAATGGGCATAATATTCAATGCAATTGGGGCTTCCATCCTTGGTTCTTGTGGGTTCAAGGATGGGGAAAAGGGTTTCAGGAAAATTGGGAACAATTGGTCTATTTCAGAGTATTTCAGGACTACCAGGTGGCTTAATTAACTAAATTACTTAGAATTTAAACAAATTTAGCTCAAGTTCAACAAGAAATTAGGGTTTCTCAGTCAGAATGGGGTAAATACCTGGTGTCAGCTGTTTGAATGGAGTAATGGTGCTGGTGCACTATTTGCAGGAAGCACATGGGTCTGCAAGGTGGTCTGGAGTTCAGCGGCTATGGAAAGTTGACGGTTGATAGCAAGATTGCAGTTGAATGTGCACTGTGCTTTGCATGGAAGCCAGAACATCCTTTTCATGATAACAAACAAAAAGCAATGAGTTTTTTGGCTTTATGTGTAAAGTCAATTATATTGGTGGGTATAATGGGAAAACGACAGTTGGTGCCAATCGGGGAAGTGACAGTTTGTCACATAGCAGAGGTGGTAAGCGGAGGCAGTAAGCGGGATCCATTGCACCACTTTTGGGGAAAAGTAGTTTTGGGGGGAGGTCACCTAATGCCATTCATCAGGTGCCAAGTAGTGGCGGGGTGAATAGTGAAACCACTCACATCGGGCGGGTAAAGTTCGGCCTTCGGAGGCCACCTGATATGAGCATCAGCCATCGGATCTGAAGGGGTCAAACCGTATGGTGATCGGGGTGTAATTTGATTGGGGAGTTAATAGAGGGGCCCGACGGGTTATTAACTGCGGGTTAGGGCGGCTTGATGATGTCAGGGGCGATATGATTAGAGGAATGGGTTTTCGATTAATCATGGTTTGATTAATTAACCCTTTTTGTTTGGCAGAGGGATATGGCTCTTAATTAGTTGCGGATCGACTAATTAATCCATTTAACTAATTTATTTAATAAGTTTTATATTTCAAACCATCAGGGCAGGATATTAATATATGGGATTTTAATAAAACATATGGGAAAGGGGGTTTTTCTTTGGGAATTAAATATAATAAAAAATAGGAGTTAATATGAAGTGAAAGCAGGAAAGAAAATGTGCTAAGTATAATGTTTTGATATTTATTTTTATATCCACATCTATACATCATTACTTAGGCTAAATGCTTTTTTGTGGGGTTTTTGTGGGAAAAAAGGGGTTTTATGTAGGATTGATTACTTTCCCTAGGAAAATGATGATTTCACCTTAGGGAAAGGGATTTTTAGGTGAAATAAATGTATTATGGAGGAAGTGAATGTTGGTAAGGGGGTTTTTAGTACTTAGACCTTTTAAGTTATTGGGCCAAGGGTCCAATCCCTCCAAAAGTCGAAGAAATGCTCTGAGCCCCTTTAACTTAAGGTTTTAAGTACTTTTGACTTTAATTAAGGGAAATTAGTGAAATTAGAGGTAAATGAACGGGAAATTAATCATTTGATTTTGTAAATGTTCCATTATCATCCACACTCTTAGTAACTTGATGATAAAATTAAATGACATGATTTTATCCAATCAATCACCATAATTCTGCAACCATACAACTAATTACCCATCTACTCATCCTACCATTTTTCTACTCTTTATTAGGGTGCACTTAAGCTAGCAAACCCTTATCAAACATTGTTCTTTTCTTTACAATAAAAATCTATCTAAGTCTATCCTTATTACATACAAGGGCTCAAATTAAACTATTGAACTCCTTTTATTTACTCTACCTATCTACTTATCTGCTAAGATTAAACAGTTTGGTCAGATTTTATTCTCTATCTCTAAGCATGAAATTCAAAACATGGAATAACCAAGATTAAACTGTTTGGTTACCATGGATTTTGGCATAAATAACAAGTTGCACACAATCATTATTGTACAAAAAGCAAAATAGGAGTGGCATTTGGACTTGCACACTTTCATGGTCTTTTATTTTTTCCTTGAGGTTCATTTGTCATATTTGTTGACCTTTTTTCATTCTTTTTGTCTTTTGATTTTTCTTTTAGGACATACCCTCTTTAAATTTTTTTTTTTTAAATTTTTTACAAATATGGAAAACATTTGCAGAAAGCAAAGGTATGTACATATTACAGTTTTGACCTCAGCCATTCAAAAATTATGACACCTATTGGTATAGGAACATAACATAATCCAACATATAAGGACGTAATCGAGCTACATATAATCATGTAACCAGTCATATACTCTTGAAAATGCATTCCACAAAATCAACATCAAGTTCCTCATGAAAACCTTACTTCAATCATGATCAATCATTATGCAATGCAACAAGCACATGGAATGCAAGTTTAAGAGACACACATGAAACTGACACGCATGCATGACCAACACATTTACCCAAGGAGAGTGCAACCACGCTCTGATACTAATCTGTAACACCCCGTCCTCCCAGGTCTACCCAAGCAGTCGTCCAGTCGGGGTAAACATACGACGAGAGAGGCCACTATAAGGGAATCAACCTCCTTGGTAACCTTAAGGAAATGGAGTCGATGGAACACATCAATCAAACACATTCACATTAGCAACAACACCCGCAAGAGACATGTCAATCACTTAAACATCCTCCCCCTCTGTCCCACTAATTTTTTAAGCCTTTTAACCCCTATTTCCTCTCATCCTATAGGCATGACAGCGTCCAGAAACCGAGATTTTCTCTCATAGGCCTATGTGCCAACGTCCATGGACTCTTCTCAGTAGACCTGTGCCAAGGTCCTCGAGATTTGAGCCACTTTTCTAGCCCAAAATCCGAGCCTCTACCCAAAACGTATCACAACCTCCAAGATCCATCAAATACATGATGACAATACTAATAAATCAAAAATCAACCTTAGGACTAGCCTGAGCATCCCCAACTGAGACTGGAATTATGTCAAACACTTGTCATCAATGCAACCTACAAGTCTAGGATACAAGAAAAAGCATGAATGACTAAAAGCACTTATGAAACATAACTAGAAGGATCACCACCTTCTCCATTGAACTGTTATAACATCAATTACGTCTTTCACCCATCATTTTAATAATTACAAGTAAATACATGAAATGACCATGACATGAACCAGCCGTATAACCATTCTTACAACTAGCATAAAACCATATAAACACCAGAGATATGACAGCCATCAAATCCACATGTAAACAACTACAAAAGTAAGAGAACTTATCTTTTATTAATCATAGGCAAATCCGACCATGTTCGGGACTTCCACGTACCACTCAAACATAGACATGGTTGAACCAAATCTTTCTTTCAGCCAGTCACCCCCATGCCATATTCCAAGTATGAATGTGGGATCTCATAGAAAAACCAGTGGAAGAACAATCAAAGAAATCCAAAGGTTAAACCGCCTCCAAACTCATCAAACGTGATCACACCAAAATCGGTGCTCCGATCACAACCAAACCGAACTTGGAACACCATCCAGAATCCATCACTATCCTTGAGTAATTTTTTGTCTCCTTGTCTCTCAGGATTTACGCAATCCAATCCTCGATCACTAAGCCCTAAACCAAGACTAGTCTCTCAGGCTTTACCGCAATCCAAACCTAGATCACTAGACCCTAAACCGAGACTCCTCCCTCAAGCCTTACCTTGTATCTCGTCAAAACCAGTCAAGGTATTCCTAAGCCTTTGGGAATGAAACTTGAGACCACCTCTACCCCGGATTCTGAAATCCATTCAGAAAACCAAAGCTCAAAAACCAGAATAAACATCCCAACACCATGGCATCCAGAAAAAGACAAGGTTAGGCTGAGAACCATTATCATAACCCTGAAAAACCATGCCACCAACAGCAAGAGATCCATACACCAACATGCAAAGCCATGCATGTCCAAACCAGCTAGGAAATCACACATGCAAAAGGTTACCTAGAATTATTCTTGTTGAAGTTTCTTGATCCTGATTTTCCTTCCTTGATCCTTGCTTTCCTTCCTTTCCCTTTTCTTTCTTTTCCTTCCTTGCTCTAAATCTAGAGTGCTCCAAGAAAAATGAGTGACCAAGAGTGAGAGAGAGAGAGAGAGAATAATGAGAGAGCTCCAAAATTCAACTGACAAAAGGTTAGCCAAACACTTGCCAACTGATCCTCATAAGCCTTTTTATTAATGAGGCCTTTATTTTCTTCATTTTCCATTATTTTCCTTCAATTTCCTCCTCATGTGCAACGTATGACTTTTCACCTTACTTTTCTTCTAATTTCCTTTATTTCCATAAATAAATGTGCCAAAAATACCTTTTTTCCTTTTAATTCATTTTCCTTAGCCTTTGCCAATTTTCCTTAGCCAAAACACACATCTAGTGATGCCAACTAGGATATCTTTGCCCAACATTTAGCTTGGAATAAGTGTCCCTTAACCATGGTCTTATTTTTCCTTTATTAACTTTTATTACATGAACTTTTCACCAGGGTTGTTATAGTTGGGGCCCTGATACCATGTTAGAATTTCATGAACCCAACACCTGGTATTTGGTTCCCGACAACTGGTGATTGAATGAATACACGGCTAACTTCTTAACCAAAAATATTTAGCAGAAGCAAAACTACTCAATATGAGTCACATCCTGATAAACATATTCCTTCCCAATCAACAATTATTTATTAGTAACTTAATCACAGAACTTACTTGGGCCCCCATCCTAGGATAATGGCCCAACTAAGAAAATACAAACTATAAATCTTATCACCAGCCTTATTGCACTATCTTAGACCTAGCACATGCTCATTAAGAAGCCTCTCTCAATCCTGTGTTGTTTTTGTGTCTTATCTCTTCATTTTAGGCTCAATTTATGCATTCCTAGGCTAATATTGACGACCAAATTTAACTCATCAAGTTAACTGAAGACAAGTGACTTTACTTTAGTTAATTATCCTATATTTAGCTTTCTCTACTTTAACTCAAGTAAAATTCATGTAATTTCCTCTCAAAATTGATGAATTTTGGAGGATGGAATAGCCTATCTAACCATGTAGGCTATAGTCTCATTAAAGGGGTAAAAATCTAATTCGTCCTATGTTGGAGAAACATTGGGAAAAAATTGGGTCAGTTGGGGCTAACTTAGGGGTTACACAAACAACTCACATTGTTGGAGCCCATGGAAAATATATAAATAGAAGAGAGTTGAGATAAAATGAGGCATCATCAATTGTGGTTTAGATCATCTGTTTTCTTGAGTTGTAGGTCTGAGGGTTTTAAGACCCCATCTCCCCTATCAATTTTGGAGGTGCAAAATTCCACCTTAGTTGATAAAAATTCTTTACATTTGTATCTTTATTATCTTGTTTGATAACAACAAGGATATTATATTATAAAGGATCAAAGGTTGGGAAAAGGGTTTGAATCATTGAAGTCCAACGAAGTTGTATACTCAAATTTGTCTATTGTAAATCACTTCTACTAACAGTAAACAAGGATTGTAGCATGACAGTGTTGTTCTAGGAAAGTTGTCTGAATTTTTAGAAAAGAAGAAGCCTCCGGAGACTAGTCTTGAGGTGTCCTAGGAAATTTCAGTATACCTATTACGTCCTCATGAAATGATTCTTCCAAAAACCCGATTTCCTAAGGTTCAGCTCCTGTAACAAATGGAAGATTTTCCACGGACTAAAGCATTCCTAACGGACCTTCGGTAGACTGAGTTTCCTAACATTCAACCCCTGTAGTAGATCGAGAATTATCATAGTCTATGGGCACTTATAAAGTCATGGACAAAATAGAGTGGAAGTAGAAATCCATCGTGATTCTGAGGTAGAATGGGGGTTATCATCGCATATATTTTATTAGTGGAAGTTGATTAATTCTTGGCTTGGGTATTACTATGATTTCCATACGAATTTCATACTATGTTGACCAATAACATTCGATTGATGCGGAACTTCTAAACATTCATATTATTGATTGGTTTTACTAAATTTTTGAATGATTGGATCTATTGTAACATTTCTCTATTGATTTTATTGTACTATTGAGAAGTCAATCATGTGAATTAAAGTGTACAGTAATTATGTTGACTTAACTGCTAGAAGAAAGTTTGTTGAAACCCTAATATCTTAATAAACCCTAGGGAATTTTTACTACAAAATATTACCCTAGGTCCTTATAGTGGTATCAGAGCACAAACATCATGCCATCTTGTGAGTTCATGAGCCTTGTTTGCTTCCAATAGATACCAACAATGTCACAGTAAGAAAGAAAGGAACACCCATCATTCAACCATGGGGGAAAGAGTAGGAAAAGGAGAACAAGATTCTGGCATCTTGCTAAATGAAATACTCCTAGGGTAGCAACAAATGACTGACATATTGCTACGAGGACAGCAACAAAGACAATAGTTGATTCAAGGGCAGTGGTATATAGCTTGGGTATTATCTCAAGTGTGAAAACAAATCAATCAACTAATGGCTCAACTCTTAGTTAACCTAAACATTGTTGGCAACAATATGACCACCATTGAAGGTAGTGGTAACCATAAATCTAGTCCTCCTATACACACTAACACCAAAGAAACTAACAGTAGAAGTCCCAAACCGTTACTTCCTCAATTTATGAATGATTAAGAAATGAAAGATCCGTAAGAAGAAAATTCAAATTGACTCTTTGATGACTATTTTTTAGAGTATGCAACACTGGAAGAAAACACTCGAGAAACCTTAAATTTTCGGGAATATAGAAATATCAGATTCTAGAATAGACACAAGGAACAACATAATTCTAAACTAAAGCACAAGGTAAGCAAACTTGTTTTCCCTTTATTTTATGGATCGTCTAAATACTTAGCAAGGACTTGGGTACAAAAATTGGACACCTACTTCAAGCTCAACCCTGTGTTAGAAACTAATTCCAGCCAATTTGTGGCACTACACCTAGAAGGAGACGCACATGATTAGTGGTATCATGGACTAGTCACTTTGGGGCATGCAAACATCACTTCCTATGAGGAATTTACTCAAAGGTTGATAGATAGATTTTATTAGAAGGACCCAGACATACACTTCAGAGAATTGGCACAACTTAAACAAACAAGATCGCACGAAGAATTTATTACAGAATTTGAATGAATCGTAATCACGGTAATATACATATCTGAATAACGATTAGACATGTTTTTCACGGAGGAACTAGTCGAACCCCTACAAATTTGGGTCAAGGAATAGAATACTAAAACCCTTTAGGATTCCATCAAGATGACTTGAGACACGGGAAATGTAGCAACCAAATCTAAGGCTCCATCCAAACCTCTCATCCCTTAGAAATATAAGGAGAAGAAACCATTTCAACAAAATTGGAAAAAAATGGACAGGTCAGATGAGGAAATCCAAAGCGAGCTAAGGTGAAAGAATGTTTATTTTAATTGCAAGGAGCCATGGGAACAAGGGCATCACTATTTAGGCAAGGGAAACATCCACTACATCAAAGTGGTCTCTGATGACGAGGAAAAATAAGGAGAACCCACCCAAAAGATTAGCCTAGAAATCTAGAGAAAGAACAATCCAATGATGAAGCTAAATAAGAGGAGAAACCATAGAAGAGAAGAAAAATCGACCATAATTTAAGATTGCATCCCTATATGGAACCCCTGGGTATTACACCTTCAGGATCAAGGGATTCGTCAAGGGACAACACATCATAGTATTGGTTGACGAAGGAGCTACACATAACTTCATTGATGTAATATTAGTAGTAAAGAGAGGCCATCCAATAGAAGAATTCGAAGGTCTTGATGTGATTGTAGAAAATATGTACAACTTGGATTACACATGAATGATTCTAGGTTTGAGCATAAAAATTGGTAATTAGACTTTCATTAGTGAATTTTATGTAATAAATCTTGCAGATATCAATATGGTATTGGGGGTTCAATGGAGGCATTTTTTGGGAAAGCACACTATGGACTACCAAGCAATGGAGATGGAATTTAAATCCCCTAATAGTATTAAGGTGGTTTTCAAAGGCATGGAAAATGGTAGCCCACAAGTTGTGTCCAATAGAAGAATGGAGGACATATTTAGGCATAGAGATGTAGCATATGTTGTTTAATGCATGATTACAAGCCAAAATACACCCAATAGTGGCAAACTGTAGTACAAAGTAGACATTCAACAAGTGTTGGACAAGCATGGCCAAGTATTTGGGGATATTCCTTCATGATTTCCTCAAAAAAGAGGATTTGAACATACTGTAGAGTTGGAGGAAGGGGTCAAACCCATAATCACTACACCATATTGACACCCAAAGAAATTTAAGGACGAGATAGAAAAGACAATTAAGGAATTGTTAGAAATGGACCATATCAGATCTAGCTCAAGTTCGTTCACATTGTCATTGATTTACTTAAAAATAAGCATGGAATGTGGAGGATGTGTATTGATTATCAGGAACTCAACAAGAAAACCATCAAGAACAAGTATCGTATTCCACAGATTGATAAGTTACATGGAGCAGATTATTTTTCAAAGATTAACCTATGATTTGGTTAACCTCAAATTCGGGTTCGAGAGCAAGATCTGTCGAAGAAAAAATTTTGATGCCACTATGGTCATTTTGAGTTTTTGGTCATGCCATTTGGTCTAACCAATGGTCCCACCACATTCCAATATTGCATGAGTAGCATCTTCAAAAAGAAGTTAAGGAAATGCTTATTAGTATTTTTTTATTACCTTCTTGTATATAGCAGGACATGGGAAGACCACTTGGGGCACTTGGGTAAAAATTTTAGCATAATGAAACAACAATCACTTTATTCCAAGACATAATACGAATATTCTCTATCTAGGACACATAATTAGCACAAGAGGGTTGCAGGTACATCAAGAGAAAATTCAAGCAACATTGAACTATCTAACACTTAAGAATTTGACAGAGTTGTGAGGAATTTTTGGAATTTGTAGCTATTATCAGTTATTTTTCAAAGGCTTTTATCAATTAAGTGAACCATTAACAAATATAACTAAGAAAAGAACATTCAGGTGGACCAAGGAATCAGACAAAGAATTCAATAAGCTCAAGAAAGTAATGAGCTCATGTTTATTACTAGAACTCCCTGACTTTAATAAACCCTTTGTGTTAGAATGTGATGCATTAGGAGAAGGAATAGGAGCATTATTAATGCAGAAGGGACATAAAATTGAATTTTAAAGTCGGAAAGTCTAGGAAATAGAGATACTTTACTCCATATATGACAAGGAAATGCTAGCTATTATGCAGGCCTTGGAAAATTTTGGGTAATACTTGTTGGGAAATAGGTTTGTAGTGAAGATCAACCAAACAGCTTATGCCATTTCCAAGAACAAAAGGAACTAAACGAACGATAACAAAAGTGGGTGAGAAAAGTCTAGGTTTACGAATTCGATATTGAATACGTAAAAGGGAAAACAAATAGTGTAGCCAATGAACTATCTAGAAAACCAGCAACACATTATTTCATAGAGCTTACAGAAGACATTAGCACTCACCTCTTGGTGGAATATTCCAAGAACAGGTTCCCTTGTTCTCTAACTGGAAAAATCTTCCAATATGACAAGTATAATATAGTCAATAATAGTATTTACTATAAGGATTTTAGATACATGGTTCTTGAATCTACGCTTAAGGAGAAAATATTGAAGGTTGCACTTAACGTACCATAAGCTAGGCACCAAGTATTCTTCAAAACTTATTGACAGATCAAGGAATGATTCTCATCGAAGAGCCTCAATGATGACGTATTAAATAACATTAAGAAATGCATGAAAATCCAATAAAATAATGTGAAGCACTTGTATCTTGTAGGTTTACTCCAACCTTTACCAATTCCAGAACAAAAGTGGAAAAGAATCTCAATGAACTTCATTATAGGCCTACCCAGAGCATAAGGAAAATATTGCATATTTACAGTGGTTGAGAGGTTGTTGAAATTCACACATTTATTTTCAATTCACATTTATTATTTAGCCAAATAGTTAGCAGAACTCTTCTTCAAGTTTTCAGGATTCATGGACTACCTAAGAACATAGTCAGTGACCAGGATAGAAATTTTATGGGGAAATTTTGGCATGAGCTCTTCAAGTTAGTTAGGATAGAATTGACCCCAAGCACTAGCTATCATCCGCAAAAAGATGGTCAAAAAAAATTATGAACAAATGGATTTAGGGATACTTACAAAACTACATGAATAGTCCACAAAAGGCATGGATCATATGGCTATACCTCGGGGAGCATTGTTACAATACTAATTATCATATTTCTATTGGGGTGACACCTTTCAGAGCACTGTATGATTATGATGCTCCCTAATTTCTTGAAATTTTATTTTGAGATAGCAAGGCCCCATTAACTAAAGATTGGATACAAGAAAGTCATGATATTCTTAAGACACTCAAAGAAAACATGCAGGATTCCCAAAATTGACAAAATATGTATGCATAGTGTTATAGACATATTTGGGCACTGCAACCCCAATCACATATGTCCATAAGCCAAGGGCTTCTAAGTCCCTAAAAGTGTTGTTTCATACCATAAAGGAGCAAGGTCAGCTAATTACATCATCTCCCAGAAGTTCTCCCTGAAAAACTACTCAGAACTGGTCAAAACTGGATCATCTCACCTGCTCCATGGCCAGGGTGCCATGCATCTCACCTTGTACACATGGGAGGTGCGATGCATACTAAAAATTCCTTCTATAGGGTGTGATGAGCGAGAATAGACAAATGGCAGAGGAAGTTTGCTAAGTGGATGATCAAGGAATCTTCTAGAAACTTCTCATATGACACTTGCCTCTCAGAATTCGCCCAGGGATGAGTAAGAGATCAATGAAGTCTCCAAGTGGAACAAAGAACTATCAATGGAATGACACTAATCAAAAACCCAGAGCTTACTCACACCTCTACAAATATCTATATATGGATCCCTCATCTTAGAGATCCAGAGGTTGAAGGTTGGAATTTGGTAATTTGCAAAGAAGTGTTGTTGGTTTCTCTTTGAAGACATTGTTGGGTGATCTTGCTTTGTATGAGGTGAAGAGGGCTTTCAAGCTGGGAGGATGGTGTTGGGTCAGACCAAGTGGTTGTAATCCTCTCTTCTACTACTTTTATCAATAAAGCTCTTTGAGTTTTCCTCCATATTCTTGTGTATCTCTGAATATTGTGTTGATATATGCATTTGTATGGTCAATATATAGCTGATCCTATATTGTTTACAATGATAGATCTCTATGCTTTGATGGTATTATGCTGTTGTGACTCTACAGGTGCTCTTTGAAGCGGGACAAGTAAGGAAGCAGTGGCGAGATTTTGTCAAAGGGGAAAGGAAACAAGCAAGGAGCCAAGAGAAAGACTGATGTTGGTACTCTCTACTTCTTTCTCATCTCTCTCTCATAAAGGAAAAACAAGTGACTTTAATCTGTTTGTTTCTAAGATAGCCACATGTCTTAGTGGGACTAGCAGTTCTAAATAGACACTAGATTTCCCAATAACAAAATGGTGACTCCGCTGGGGAGTGATTAGCTTGATTGCTTGTCTCTATTTGTTTGATTCATAAACCACAGACGGAACCTGAAGTTAAGCCAGCTAGCCTTCGAACTGCATTTGCTATGCAAGTGCAAAGTAGATCAATGCTGCTTCAGTCAATCTCTGGGTTTGTTTATGAACTAAACAATTGACTTGCAAACATCCTAAATTCCCTAGAGGTAGCTTGAGTAACCTCATTATATCAGCCCCTGTACTTTGTAGTTACTGATTATCATTTGCTCGACTTAAATCCCTGAACTAAACTGCAAGTTGTGACCAAAAACCAAGTTAAAGTCTCGTCCCTAGACCATCGCACCTTGTCTTCTTGGCAATCTGGATGCATTGCACCTCCCGTGTGCAATAGGTGAGATGCATCCCTATTTCCTTGTGTTACAGGTGCAATGATCAGATAAGACTAGTTCTGCCTCCAGATTTTGGTTTTTCTTTACTCTCTTCAGCTTTATTCAGGAGTTTTGTTGTCTGTGATTAGTAGACCACTATTGAAACCCCTTCCTTTGCATCATCCAGCCTCCATTGTACAAATATTTGTGAATGATTTTGTGTATTTTTCGCCATTCACAGTTCTGATTTACAAAATAGTAGCTTAATCGAACTGTCGTCTTTTGATTTGAAAGTGTCACAAGTGTCATTTTCAGTCAAGGAAAAGAATCCTTCTCTTTTTGATAGTCGATTACACTGTTAATCTTGTATTTGATTTGAATTAGTAGTATTTCAAGTGTCGAAAGTAGTTTTCAGTTCAAAATCGCAAAGTGTCGTCTTGTCTTCCTTTCGTTTTTTGAAAAGGAAATCATTAGTACTATCGCTTTGAAAGAAGAAATAATTCAGATTTGTATTGAGCATTCTTTTTGTCATTCATACATTAGGAAAGCGGAAAACAAATACATGCATGTGCATTTGCATTTAGACTGCTTGTTGATTTTGGTCTAGGACAGTGCATCTAGTGTGTTCTCTCTGCTCTATGTTAAAAGGATTTCGCTTCTTTTTCCACAGTAGCTAGGATTTTCATTGCAAAAGGAAGATTAAACGACTGTTTATCATCATAGAATGAATTTTAGGAATTGTATATCTACATCACGCGGTGAACCTTAAAGGCAAACTTATTAAGAAATATCAACTATAAAATAAATTCAATGAACATAAAAATGCTTTGGAACATAATGCACAACATCTAGAAGTCTAGGCTAGAGACGTATTCCGATGTCGTAAAGCTTGGTAACTGTCACTTTCATCGTAGGTTGGGTGATTATTCCTCTTTGAAGATGACAAGTGCCAGTACGGATTTGTGCTCCCACGTACCATCGAGTATATATTAGGAGACCATAATAAGTTACATCCTTTATCCTTAGGAAGCTGTGTCTGCCATCCTATCGATTGCAATGCACTGAACACAGCATTCGGGAAGATTGACTGTCGTACTATAAAAAGTATTCTGCAGTTTTGCGATTGGTTTGGTAATCCCTCTGTCTAGATTTCCAGAGTAGTCTCTTTCGTTCCTTTTTAGACTCCTTAAAGGAAAAGGTCCATCTGAGCACTTGTCACTTCAGGCTCATTAAAAATTGAAGGCGACTAGAGTCATCTTTAGCTTTTTCTCGACTCTTAAAAATTGAAAAAGAAAGTTGTGTCAAAGCGTCTAAAATTAATTTGATTTGGCATCACATTTTACACTTTATTTTGAGTTGATCAACTAATCCACAATCATGGAAGAAAGTCAATCAAAACCCCGTCGTTCGGGAGACTGACGAGTCAACTATCTTTGGCTCCAGAAACAAAACCATTTCGGGCCAAGCGAACTCGTTTAACTGGGTCAAAGTATCCTGGCTTGTTTGAAACTTGTGTTTCAACATCCGTTGAAACTCCAGTTACTCCAACCATTACTTGTATCCTTGCCTCTATAGAAGAAGTTCCGCAGTTACAAGAGGACATTGGAACTGATCCTAGTGTAACAGTAAACACTTTGTTTCCTAAACCAACTCCATCTAGAGTTGATTCGGAAGGTGTTACCCCTCCAACATCTATCACTATAGAATCTATACCTTCTTCGGCACCAGAAATATTTTACCGACCTAATGGTCGGCCTCTTCCACTCGGATTGTGTTAAATTGGCAACTAGGGCCAAACTCCATGTGGGTCAGCTTATTTATGGCAGCTGATAATTTTATTGGATCCCTCTCGTCGAGAGGTGTAGGATTGATCCAAAGATCATCCGATTCTGATAAGTATTTATGGAGATATGAATTTATTTTGTTTATGTAATTATAGTCAAGATGACCAGCTCTTATGTAGGCTCTAGAAGCCCAACCGATGTGTCTATTCATCATCCTCATTTTGGTATAAATAGATGAGGATTTGATATCATTTTCACACACGTATTCTTGAGGTGATCTCCTCTCCACGTCTGGGTTTTTGGAGAAGGAGAGAACCAAAAGAATACGCTGGCCTAAGAAGGAGCCCTAGCTGCAGATGATGCCCTAGCTGATCCATCGCAGTCAATTACTTATACGCTGTTCAGGAGGAGACCTTATATGTTGTACATAGAGACTTGTTTATATTGACATAGCTTAAGAAGATGAACACAACTCGCAAATTCTTTCTGAAATTTCACATATACTAGAAGGAGCAAAGCCGCAGGGATTTTCGGTGAAGGGTTTGACTGCACCTCAGATGGGTATAAGGTGCAGTCAAGCTAGATCTCGGTTGGATAGAACACAAGGAAAATCTCACATTTGTCTCTCTGAATTTTCGAGTCAAGGAGCCGCAATCAAGGAGGAACAAAGCTCGCAATCAAGGAAGAAGATCTCGCATTTCCTCGCTCTGAAATCTCGCATGGAGAAGCAGGCCCACATTAGGGTATGACTGCACCTCGACCGGGGTATTAGGTACAGTCATGACCAGAACTCGAAGGTATGATTGATCTATTAACTGGGCTAAATATTCTCTCGGCATACCTATGAATCAAAGGCACAAAACTCAGATGGATAAGGAAATGAAGATCTCGGATAAGGAAACTGCAGTGAGGTCTGAGCTATATACATTCTCAACAGAGACCTAATTCTTATAATAAAATTCTTTGCATTACATGAATAGATTGATATGACAATCTCAGCATAAAGATATCTCTGCTCTTTCAGAGGTACAGTATTGACATAATAACTAACCGTAGTGATAACAATGATCCTACAGTTGCTATGACAATCTCGACATATATATATATATATATATATATATATATATATATGATATTCCTGTAGCAGCCTTGGTATACATTCTCGGCATAATCATGACAACCTCGACATTACAATGAAGGGTATTCAATCTTAGAAGCAACCGTGGATAAGGGTTTGGATTTGCCTCTAGTAACCTCGACATTCTCTCCAAGCATAACTTTGGTCTCGACATATCTTTGATGCAGATATTCCTGTAGCAGTCTCAGTATACATTCTCGGCATAATCATAACAAGTACAGTAGTACAGGAATCTCGAATATCTCTGAAACTTCGGGGTAATTACAATCACACAGAACTAGGATTCATCTGATATTCTTCAGAGGAAATTACAGTGGTTCAGGACTTCGGACAAGTGTAGTGGTTCAGTACTTCGAATGAGTACAGTGGTCCTATATTTCTCGGATGGGTAACTCAGAAGTAAAGCCTCTCAATGATCCTTGTCTTGGCATAATGAACGATCTCATGAAGATCTTGGTGATGTTATCCAACAGAGAACACTCTGTCTTGGCATACCTCCAGATGCAGTCAAGATCTCAATTATGGTCTCGGTATAGCATATACTGTCTTGACATATTTCAAGGTACAGTAATGATCTAAGCATAGTTATGATCTCGATCTTAAAGGAAAAATAGTCACAAGGAGAAGATCGATGTAAAGGAGAAGCATGTTAAATACTGTTATTCTAAGGCATGAATAAGTATAGTGATGGACGCAGCATGGTTGGATGCAGCATGGTGAATCAGTTGAAGTATGAGGACTGAGAAGTGTGCCTTCACCTGAGTTCAGATCAGGAGCCCTTGTCATCAGAACTATCCTGTCATCTTCATGATGAAATATCTCTGATGTCTGATCTCTTATTTTGGCAAGTCAAAGTGTTGACTTCAAATGTATTTGTACCATCTCTCTCTCTGCTGAACTTTGAAGATAAAAGAAGATTTGATCAAAGGGTTTCCCCACACATTGTGGGGTTTGTCCCTGGCTCGCGCCATATCTTGTGTCCTCTTGCAGTGGCTTGTCTTCTGCGTCTTATATTTATGTTCTATCTGCAGTTTATCGTAATGCTGATGTGATTGCTAACTATGAAAATTTTATAAATTGCTCTAGCATAGAACATACCTCAAATTAACATGGTATCAGAGCTGAGGTGGAGACAATGCCCAAGAAAGAGTGAAATAGCAATCACCAAAGACAGTTGGGACAAGACAGAAGGATCAATGGGTTCCTCATAATTCACCGAGGGTGAATTCAAAGCAAAGAATGTTATCAGAATGGCGCAGCGGAATATTTTGATGGTCCATCTTAAGATCACTTCATTGGGAAGTTCGGATCTAAGGGTGGAAGGAAAGGTAGATGTCTTGGTTATGAGTTCGGCCCTTACTCGAAGGAGTGTCCGCATGGCAGAGACGCATCTCTTGATGAAGATAACAATCATTCCTAGGACAAATTCAATGATCAAAAGGAATGACTGGTAATGCAGGTCATCAAGGAAATGGTTGACTCTTCCACAAAAGCAAGGAACCCCTGAATCTCTTTTATGTACCTGATCGAACCTGATGTCCATCTCGGAAATGGAAGTCAAAGGTTGCAGGGTGGCACTTATCGATGGAAAGGTACGTGTTTGAAAATAGATCTTTTAAAGATGTTTTTGAGTTCAGGGTTGTATCAAGTTGCAGGAAGTCCACTGGGGACCATGTCCATTGACTCAGCACCGGAGGTCTATGAGTCAGATGGTGACTAGGATGCCTGAATTCAAAAAGAAGCATGAAGGTACATATCTGAAAAGTACCGAAGGAAAATATTATAAGGGGACCATTCCCCTCATGCAGCAGGTTCACAGGTTTGGAACAACCCGAGGAGTTTGAGAATCATGATCAAGGAATCTCATGTATACAGGTGGAAGAAATCCCTCTATGGCTTGAAGAAAAACACCTCGGGCATAGTATGAGAGGATTGAAAGCTGTCTAATGCAGCTAAGATTCACTAGGAGTGAAACTGATCCAAACCATTACTCGAAGGTTGTGGATGATAAACCTCTCGTACCAGCACCTATGTCTGACAGGTGCTGGCCCTCTCATTTATAGGAGACAGAGGGAGTTGGATTCTAAATGTGAGAAGATAAGTTGCAAGCTTGTGACTGCCTCGAGGATCTTAACTTTCAGAAGTTATATGGTAATGATGTCGGACCAGATTTGGGAAATTCCTCTGAGTTTCATAAACTCATTCGCATTGATGTTCTTGGAGAACCTCCGTCCGGACATCTGTGTTGCAGTTAGCATGGTGAGCTCATATTTGGTTGAGCCTCACTAGATTGGTGCCAAGAATCTTCTAAGATATCTTCAGGGCACAATCTCTCATGAATTGAGATACACTGCTGGAAATATGAAACCACATGATTATTCGAATGATGAGTGGGCAGGAAGTATGGAGGATCACTAGAGCACTTCTCAATGTTGTTTGGAATCTGCCTTGATATCCTGGATGAGCAGGAAGCAGAAGTCGGTGACTCTGAGCACCACCAAGGCATAATACATTGCTGATAGTATGGCCTTCTGTGAGGCAGTCTGATTGTTGAAGCTCTTCAGTGAGCTGTTTGTACTCATGATGAATACCACTGTGAATCTCTGTGACAACCAGAGATGGGATTCGATTATTGAGGAATCCCGTATTTGACAATTGCTCCAGCAGATAGACATCAATTACTGCCTTATCTGGGATATGGTAAGTCGATGATCAAGGAGGCTCCATCACACTGAGATGATGTACAGGACAGAGCCCTGAGGAAAGATCAAATTTGTGATTTTCCCGAATGACTTGGAGTCATCAAGAGACCTTTGTAAAAGGGTCCTACATGTTGCATACATTGAGCTCTAGGAGCTCTGGGGTACTTGCAGTTCTACTGGAGCAACATACGACCACAGGGTGACTCACCCTCCCCTGGTGGTGCGCGTTGGAACAAGATGATTCGCTCTCTTGTGGGACAAGATGATTCGCTCTGTTGTGTAGCAGGATGATTAGTTCTCCTGTGAGGCCTCGATTGATGTGTTCTCCATGGCGATTGTAGCAGGATTGATGTGTTTTCCTGTGAGGCCTGGATTGATGTGTTCTCCATGGCGATTGTAGCAGGATTGATGTGTTCTCCTGTGAGGCCTGGATTGATGTGTTCTCCATGGCGATTGTAGTAGGATTGATGTGTTCTCCTGTGAGGCCTGGATTGATGTGTTCTCCATGGCAGCCTGGATTTATGTGTTCTTCATGGCGATTGTAGCAGGATTGATGTGTTCCCCTGTGAGGACAGGATTGATTAAGTTCTCCTGTCGAGGCATCCTACCCATGCAGTCTAGGACTCATGGGAAGTACCTCTCATCTGGTCAATGAGCAGGGAAATGGAGTTAGGGACCATAGTAGTACCGATGGACGTATCGTTGTATCTACCGTACTCCCTATGCTAGGATGTCCTCCATTGATCTGGGATCAATGATACTAGTCTGGGACCAGTGGTAGGAGTTGTACATACTATGACACTGACTTCGGGTCGGCTGAGACTGGTCTGGGACCAGTGGTACATACTCCGAGACTGACTTCATGTCAGTGCAGGACTGGTCTGGGACCAGTGAGAGTCGTACATACTATGACGTTGACTTCAGGTCGGTTGAGACTGGTCTGGGACCAGTAGTACACTCTCTGAGCCTGCGATACTGGTCTGGGACCAGTGGTAGGAGTGGTACCTACTATGACGCTGACTTTGGGTCAGTTGAGACTGGTCTGGGACCAGTGGTACGCACTCTGAGACTGACTTCAGGTCAGTGGAGAATGATATGACTCATTCTCGATCAATTATTCTTCTTCATAGTTCAGCAGAGATGAGCAGAGTAGAGTAGAGCCAGCAGAGCAAAGCTAGCAGAGCTGAGCTCAGCAGAGCAGAGCCAGCAGAGCTGAGCAGAGCAGAGCAAAGCCAGCAGAGCTGAGTAGAGCCAGCAGAGCTAGGCAGAGTAGTGCAAGGCACTAATGGCAGAGATAGTACAGTCGTACATATGGATCAGCGGATGGAGTTCTCCCTAGTTGAGAGGGAGTGTTAAATTGGCAACTAGGGCCAAACTCCATGTGGGTCAGCTTATTTATGGCAGCTGATAATTTTATTGGATCCCTCTTGTCGAGAGGTGTAGGATTGATCCAAAGATCATCCGATTCTGATAAGTATTTATGGAGATATGAATTTATTTTGTTTATGTAATTATAGTCAAGTCGACCAGCTCTTATGTAGGCTCTAGAAGCCCAACCGACGTGTCTATTCATCATCCTCATTTTGGTATAAATAGATGAGGATTTGTTATCATTTGCACACACGTATTATTGAGGTGATCTCCTCTCCACGTCTGGGTTTTTGGAGAAGGAGAGAACCAAACGAATACGCTGGCCTAAGAAGGAGCCCTAGCTGCAGATGATGCCCTAGCTGATCCATCGCAGTTAATTACTTATACGCTGTTCAGGAGGATACCTTATACGATGTACATAGAGACTTGTTTATATTGACGTAGCTTAAGAAGATGAACACAACTCGCAAATTCTCTCTGAAATTTCACATATACTAGAAGGAGCAGAGCCGCAGGGATTTTCGGTGAAGGGCTTGACTGCACCTCGGATGGGTATAAGGTACAGTCAAGCTAGATCTCAGTTGGATAGAACACAAGGAAAATCTCACATTTGTCTCTCTGAATTTTCGAGTCAAGGAGCCGCAATCAAGGAGGAACAAAGCTCACAATCAAGGAAGAATATCTCGCATTTCCTCGCTCTGAAATCTCGCATGGAGAAGCAGGCCCGCATTAGGGTATGACTGCACCTCGACCGGGGTATTAGGTACAGTCATGACCAGAACTCGAAGGTATGATTGATCTATGAACTGGGCTAAATATTATCTCGGCATACCTATGAATCAAAGGCACAAAACTTGGATGGATAAGGAAATGAAGATCTCGGATAAGGACACTGCAGTGAGGTCTGAGCTATATACATTCTCAACAGAGACCTAATTCTTATAATAAAAGTCTCTTAATTACATGAATAGATTGATATGACAATCTCAGCATAAAGATATCTCTGCTCTTTCAGAGGTACAGTATTGACATAATAACTAACCGCAGTGATAACAATGATCCTACAGTTGCTATGACAATCTCGACATATATATATATATATATATATATATATATATATATATATATATATATATATATATATATATATATATATGATATTCCTGTAGTAGTCTCGATATACATTCTCGGCATAATCATGACAACCTCGACATTACAATGAAGGGTATTCAATCTCAGAAGCAACCGCGGATAAGGGTTTGGATTTGCCTCTAGTAACCTCGACATTCTCTCCAAGCATAACTTTGGTCTCGACATATCTTTGATGTAGATATTCCTGTAGCAGTCTCGGTATACATTCTTGGCATAATCATAACAAGTACAGTAGTACAGGAATCTCGAATATCTCTGAAACTTCGAGGTAATTACAATCACACAGAACTAGGATTCATCTGATATTCTTCAGAGGAAATTACAGTGGTTCAAGACTTCGGACAAGTGTAGTGGTTCAGTACTTTGGGTGAGTACAGTGGTCCTATATTTCTCGGATGGGTAACTCAGAAGTAAAGCCTCTCAATGATCCTTGTCTTGGCATAATGAACAATCTCATGAAGATATCGGTATATATGTAATGATTTTATCCAACGGAGAACACTTTGTCTTGGCATACCTCCAGATGCAGTCAAGATCTCAATTATGGTCTCGGTATAGCATATATTGTCTTGACATATTTCAAGGTACAGTAATGATCTAAGCGTAGTTATGATCTCGATCTTAAAGGAAAAATAGTCACAAGGAGAAGATCGATGTAAAGGAGCAGCATGTTAAATACTGCTATTCTAAGGCATGAATAAGTATAGTGATGGATGCAGCATGGTTGGATGCAGCATGGTGAATCAGTTGAAGTATGAGGACTGAGAAGTGTGCCTTCACCTGAGTTCAGATCAGTAGCCCTTATCATCAGAACTATCCTGTCATCTTCATGATGAAATATCTCTGATGTCTGATCTCTTATTTTGGCAAGTCAAAGTGTTGACTTCAAATGTATTTGTACCATCTCTCTCTCTACTGAACTTTGAAGATAAAAGAATATTTGATCAAAGGGTTTCCCCACACTGTTGTGGGGAAAAGTATCCGACTCGGATGACCCTATCCCTACTCTAAAGGTGACAGTCTTTAGCAACAACTGAAAGTAAAGCTTTGATATTTTCCTTTATGAAAGTACAGAGAGAAGGAAGAAAAGGTTAACCAACCTGGTGTCTTTCGCTTAGTCGATCCTTATCCTCTCTCTTTGTCTCTTGTTCCCAGCTCCTTGCTCTCTTTTCCGGTCCAGCTACACACAGATCCTGCACAAAACAAGAGAGGAAACTACAAGATACATGTACTCATAACTGATGCATGGATTAGAGTGAATCAAATATACAAGTAAATACAATACATCAATGCAATACAAGTATATAGGAGAACATGCAAAACTTTATTGATAGAAGTAATAGGGTTCTGAGAAGGTTACAACCAATGATGGCTCCAATCCAGCAGCACCTCCCCAGCAGCAAGAACTCTCCTCTTCACCTCTAGTAAAACAATCACCCAATAGCTCTAACTGTAAACCAACAGCACCTCCTTGCTTTACACCAAATTCCAGCCTCCTTAGACCTCATAGAAGAGCCCTATATATAGGAGAGAAGAAGAAAGGATGAGTCAGCTTGAGACTGACATGAAGCTGCCTTGTGTCCTCTCCCTCTTCAGTTAATCTTCAGTTCTTGAGTCCACTTGGAGATCCTTGCTTACACATGGTGATCAAGTACCTCTTACTCATCACAGGGCGAATCTCATGAACCAAGTGTCAGTTTGGAAGCTTCCTGGGCAGTTGACACCTTGCAGAATGACTGTGCCACTTGGCCAATCTCGCCCAGCGCAGGTAGCCTTCATTAGATTTGACTTCCAGCGCAGGTACAAGGAGGAGCAGTTGCATTCCAGCGCAGATGCTCAGTGGAGCAGCTGACATGATCCAAAATTAGCCTGTTTTGAAGTGTTTTCAGGTGGAGAACTGATTGGAAGTGCTGTTGTTTGATGACCTTGTTCTTTTAGGGGTAAGAACAACATGTTTAGGGACTGAGGATCCCTGTAATTATTGACATTTCATGCTCCATGTCGCGAGGCACAAAAATGTCTATAACACACACATTGTGGGGTTTGTCCCTGGCTCACGCCATATCTTGTGTCCTCTTGCATTGGCTTGTCTTCTACGTTTTATATTTATGTTCTATCTGCAGTTTATCGTAATGCTGATGTGATTGCTAACTATGAAAATTTTATAAGTTGCTCTAGCATAGAACATACCTAAAATTAACAGATTGATTGCTATAGAAGAGATTACGGAGGATCTTCCATCCAGTACTCCATCGCATTTTGGGACTAGGATCCACCTATATCCTTCTGCTTCAGAAGTTAATACCCCTTCATCACAAGTTCCTGTAGAATCACTAGGAAGTCTTTTGGATAGACTCGATATGTCTGGAAAACCATTGACATCTAGGACTGTATCATCCGATACAGTGGTAGCAGAACCTCCTGCCACCACTCCAAAAATGTTCGATGGTATACCATCTGTCCCAACTACCTCTCAACCGCCAGAGGGAGTCCACCCAGAGACTGTTTTGACAGTATGGTCTGTTCCCGTTTGTTCATCCGTAATAGTATCTGGAATTTCTTATGTTGAATCTCAGCAACTTGATCCTTCACAACAGTATCCGTTTGGGCAGTCTAGTCTCCAAAGGCCAATCATTCCTTTGAGCACTGGGTTGTCGCCATATGGGGGGCACTATATGTTGGCATTATGACACAGGTTTGGCATTATGGCACAGGGGTTGTCCTTGATGGCAACTCACTCAAAAGGAAGATCACAGTTCAGGCTCTCAGAATGGAAGAAAATGAGGTATATGCAAGTTCATCTTAACAAAATCGTGTATACACGCAGGTGTACTGATCAAAAAGCGCGTATACGTATGCACATACTTTCATGCAAAGAAAAGCATGTACATGTGGGAAAACTTATGGGTGGTCCATGGTATTTAGTCTGACATATTTGAACCTATGGTTTTGGTCCTTGGTATTGCATCCAAAGTGTTGAACCCAGGTATTGAGTCCCTAGTTTTGGATCTCTATGGTTTTGGACCATGGTTTGAGTAAGGCCTAATTCTATATAAAGGGAAGGAGATCATTTGGCAAGGTATTAACTGAAGTATTGAATATCTTATGAAGAGTAAGATCTAGAATACTGTCGTTGGGTTATACTACATAACTAGATCTGAATTAAGGAGGAACCTGAGCGCAAGGAGAAGGATAAGTTCTATTGATGGGTCAAGATCTTAAGGCAGTTTGAAGAGAAGTATGTTTGTGTAATTTTTGATCTGTTATATTTGGTGCATGATGTGATCTATAAATATGATAATCTGGGTATAACTAATCTCTGAATAAATAAAAATAATAAATTATCTTTTATAGATTTGTACGCAGGTTCAGCGCAGCAGAGGCACGTATACACGCTGGTTCGCTAAATTAAAACAGCGTATACGTAGGATGGTCTCGATACAGAAGCGTATGCTCGCAGGTTCCACATATTGAACTAGCGTATATCTCATGAAATATGTTTTAGCTGCTTCTGTTTATTGCTGCAATATTCTGGGTTCAAGATTGGCGTTTGATTACTGGTACTATTTTTTGGTTACAACATTCTGAGAAGTTTTTGGTTGATTTAGTATTTTTTTGTACAAAGGAGGTTGGTTAATGTAGATATACTTGATGTTTGATTGATATTCATGGATCCAGTCTGAAAATTTATGAAACATGGTCCCTGGAAAAAAAGAGAAGGTTGTAGCCTTCTGTAGGTCAGCACCTACGTACTAGTACCTCAGCTAGTACAAGAGCTAAGGGGGTTGTAGCTCCCTTCCAGGAGAAGCTGGAGAATGAGAGAATGTTGTAGCCTTCTGCAGGTAGCAACCTGCATACTGGTATAAGACTGCACCAGTACAGAAACATTGTAAAAAGAAGTTTCTAATTGAAATAAGATAGAGACAAATTGTAGCAGGTGGTTTTCACCCACATTGGGTTTCCACCTTATATCTTGTGTTCTTATGTGTTATTGCCAGTTCTATTTTACTATTCCTGGTTGTTGTTCATATGGTTTGATGCACAGATTAATGATCAACATCTGAAGAATAATTTAAATTACAAGTCTGCTCATATACGCTTGTTTCCTTAACTGAAGTTGCGTCACACGCGATATTTACTAACTGAAGTAGCATATACAAATCTGATTTTGAAATGAAAATTAATTGACCTAATAATATTGATTCACCCCCCTTCTCAGTATTATTTCCAAAAATTGGTATCAGAGCAGGTCCTTCAGAATAAGCTTGATCGCTTGAAGGAAGATCTATCATCATGAGCAACTACGAAAAGGAAGCATCAATTAGGCCACCAATTTTTGATGGGAGCAACTTCGTCTATTGGAAGGTAAGAATCACTGCCTATCTTCAATCTCTTGGTACAAAAGTTTGGGATATTGTGGAAAAAAGATACACTTTTCCATCAGCAACTCCTACAAATACAGCTGGTAAGAAGCAGTATGAAACAAATGCAAAGGCTATCAATACTCTATTAGGGAACCTATCTCAATCAGAATTCGTCAAGGTTATGCACCTCAAAATCGCAAAAGAAATATGGGATAAGATCGTTCTAAGCTATGAAGGAGATGAATAGGTAAAACGAGCAAAACTACAAACTCTCATAATTCAATATGAAAATCTCATAATGCACAATGATGAAAGCGTGGCTAACTATTTCCTAATGGCCCAATGCCTGTATTTATAGTGCTCTAGAGGAAGTTATTCAGGTCCACCATCAATGGGATAAGCCCCATCTTTGGATGGGATAGCTCCCCTCTTGATGGGATAAGTTCCTCTTTGATAGGGATATATGAACCATCTGGATGCGCTCCATACACGTCAAACAAGCTTCTAGAATGCTCTAGAAATGACTACAAGTAACTTTTTTGGAGTGAAACTTGCGCCTTTTGACCTTTACAGGAGTACGCACCCTCCCCTTTACAGACAGAGCATACAAGTACGCAGGTATTGTGAACTTGGGGTGCGTACACGCAGGTAAGGCTAAGAGAAACTGCGTACCCAGAGATATATAGATTTTTAATGACTTTCTCTCTTTCTTGGAGTTTGACATGGAGAGCAGAGGTATGAGGCTTGCCAAGGAGGATAGTATGACAGTTGATGGAGCCATACTAACTGCAAATAGTCATGGTGACAAATTTTAGTGTAACAGATTACCCCCTAAAGTGCGAAGCCTGTAGTAGATAAGGGTTTCATATCATCTAGGAAGGGTGAAGTACTTTATCATTTCAAGGATTATCTTGTGGAGAGCCCAGTCGGAACCTACAAGTATTCAACACAAAATACATATATAAGATCATATCATCGCTAAGGTAGGCATTCCCATACTCAGATTGAAAACTTTAACTAATTGACTATCTACTACTCTGATACAGGAATGATTTTGCAGTACATCATAATCATAGACTTTTTGTAGACATAGTATGGATGCAGCCATCTGTTTATGATTAGTCTACTGTATAATGAATATAAAACTCCTCGCAGCCTGGATGATGGAAACTAGATCCAGGGTCTTCATTTCTACTTCCCGAACAGGTATGATTCTATCCATGCGAATAAATGAGTTGATGTCGAACATGGTAGAAACCACTTGATTACCAGTCAGTGATGTAAACTGTTAACAAGTGTGAGAGAGACCACCAGTGATGTCAATCGTTCTCAAAGTACCCAGTACAATCCATGAGATGTGAATGAATGAGTTGATGTCGAACATTTCACGGAATCCTTCGATCGAAAGTCAATGATGTAAACCGTCGTCAAAGGCGAGAAACCTGCCATTGATGCATGCAGATTTCAAGGTACTGACGATTTCTAGGTCATCTTTCTAGATAATGTGCTGATGTCGATAGAAAGCGACCCGTTGCAAGCAAGCCCACAACACGAAATCATAGATCAAGTTGAAGAAATGTAACTGTAAGGACTGACTCAGGGATGGTCAAGATGGATGACAGGTATTTTGCATATGAATGGTTTATATGCAGAGACCTCTTGAACACATAACGACACGACAGATGGCTTGGTGACATTTGACCCAAAGTTAATACCCGGCTGAAAACTTTCAATGTGGTTTGATCAACTGTGAGGCAAAGGATTTCCCAACCCAGGTGAATGCAAAGTGTCGTGTTCAAGAGTGGTAATAAGGCTTCTTCTGAGACAAAGGATAACAAATAGGCTCATTTTTCTCTCTTTTCCCCCACCATTTCTGGCAAGTACCTCTTTATTTTTTATAAGCTTGAGGAGGATAACATATGCTTCATTATAAGCTCATCCTTCGGATGAGTCCAACTTAGTTTTGATTCGAACCCTAAGAAGGAGTGGTCCATTCCTATTTGTAATCGAACAGGTCCTTTACTGTGAAATTTTAACGAGTCCAGTATAGGAGAAACTCGGCGTTTTTCATTTTTAGAGAGTCTGAAAAAACTTAAGAAGACTCCAGGTTGAACTTTTTCGTAAAGTTGTGTCTCCCAAGCCCGAAAAAGTATAAAATAATACTTGAGAGAACCGCTTGATCTTGCGACCAAGGAGTACTTTCATGATTAGTGCCTCGGACCTGAAAAGTAAAAACCGATCAAGGACACGTCGTTTTATTTCCAGTATCGAGTTTGAAACGACAAAAACCCGGCAATCTTTTCCTGTTTTTACGGTCAGAAAAGGGCTATAAGGGGACCGTCTTTTAATTCCGTTTTAACAGCTATAAAAGAAACACTCGACAATATTTTCATGTTTTAGGAGTCAAAAAAGGGCTTAAAAGATGACTCTGATGTTTTGGTTCGTGAAAAATGATAATTTTCCCTGAAAGTCCTTTTGTCCTGCACAAAAACGACACATTACTCATACCTGTTTAAGATAGGCAAAAATACATCGAAAAATATCCTTCCATGGTGAAAAATAAACAAACTTAGCATTCATTTATCCAAAAATCCTATAAAAAGACCTTTTACCATGTCATTTTTACCATTTTACTGTTGAGGGAGAGAAAAGGGCTTTTGGCAAGAAACTTCCCGTGGACTTTGCGGAGAATCCGACCGTCGGAATCGAGCGCTGTCTCTTTCAGGTATTTCACAACATCCTCCTCTTTGTTTTCATCCGTTTAGAATTTCATTTTAGGCCCTAGTTTGATTTTTTTGGGGGCTTTGGGGTTTCAAGATCCGCTTTTCGGGGTACGCAGGTGCCCCATGGGTGACCTGCGTACACCGACATTTTCTCCATTGGGAAACTGGCGGGTGTACGCAACCTACCTTCAAAGCAGTTGCGTACCCACGCTCTGTTTCTGAACACGGGGTGCGTACTCCGCGCAAAGCATTTTTAAACCCCCAAATCTCAAATTTGAACCATTAATTTTTGATTTAGTGAATTCTAATGGATGTCTTCTGGTGTGTAGATTGCCCACCATGCTTGATTGGCACGAAAGAGAACACGAAGATGTCGATTTGGCCGCAATAGATCATCAACCTTCCATTGATGCTTTGAAGGCATGCGGTCTCTACAAATACTGGGCCATACCTGGCATGAGGGCCCAGGTGCGATTCTTAGAGTGGTTGGTCGAAAGGTGGAACGTTCAGGATCAATGTTTTTACATCGGAGGGCACCAGCTCGAGATAGAGCCCTCAGACATATATTTTCTCACTGGTTTGCCTAATAGGGGCGAGCAACTGTCTCTGTTCGGGACTAGGCCGAGTGGCCAATCCCTTGCTAGTCTCCGGCTAGAGTGGTGCAATAATCAGCACCAGGAGAAGGGGATAGAAATCAAATACATATCCCGACCTGAACTTATGGTAATTGCCTTTACAGTTACCAGACTTTGCGGCGCTGCCGCTTTGCACATTGCCACCGGGTCCCAAATGCGGATGGCGATTGATTGCTTCCGAGGCACCATTTTCAACTGGTGCAATGCTGTGTTGGCCAATATGAAGGGCCAACTGACTAGGGCAAAGAACGGGCAATTAAAGACCTTTGGGTATGGGCCTTTAGTTGTGAGCTTTGCCCTAGAGAGAGTTCTGATGCTGATCCCGCAGCATCTCACTGTTGCGGTTGGGCCTCTTCGGGAGCCAAAGTTGATGCGATGGGTTGCGGTGATGGCCCGGCATCCTGATGAGGGAGCGGGAGTTGTCCGATTTCCTGCGGGTTACTTTCACTGGTTGGAGGACAAGTTCTTTGCGATCCAGGATTTTCCTTATGCCGGAGTGGCTTTTCGCGGTGATCCGGACATGGTTCTTCCACAGGGAGAACAATGGGACGACAGAGGTAATTCATTTTTCATAAGTTTTTAAATTATTTACTTTTTTTTTGTTTTTATATCGTCTCAAAACTGACAGTGACAATTTTCAAAATGCATATGTAGGTCCACAGCGTCCGGCCAATCTCCGGCCTTTCGAGAGGAGAGTACCAGTTGCACCAGCACCAGCCCCATAGGATGTAGCCGCAGAGACCTTAGCCGAATTGGAGCAGGACCTAGAGCGTCTTACGGCGGACATACCAGAGACGACTATAGACGATATTCCTATCCGACTTCAGCGCTATGTGGTTGCAGTCCCAGGACCTTTTAGGAGGTTCTTTTGTAGGGTAGCGCATGCAGTGGTGTCGTATAGAGAGCACCACCAGTGATTGGCTAGTCACTTTTGTGGACACATGTGACATTTTGGTTTTTTGTACTTATCATTTTTGCCGATCATAAGGTGTTTTTCAACCTATGATCGAAGACGATGTATATTTTGACACACTCCTATCTATATATATCATTATTACTGGCTTATCTTGTTAAACATGTATGATGAAATGTTTTTAAATTTACATGTATGATTATCGCAAATGTCTGTCTAACATTCGAGAAGCAATTGCATCTGCTAATGTATTTAATGACCTTGGAATATGCTGATATTCAATGTAATCAAATTCACGTTCCAAGAGGCGCACTCTCAAAAATAACCTTAATAACATTGGATTTCTAATGGCATATACTCTATTAAGCTGTAATACAACGAGTTCAGAATCTAACCTCACTATCAAACTCCGAATCCCAAATGAAATAGATTCAGATAATAACTCAATCACTGCACTGTATTCTGCAATGTTGTTTGTTGTTTGACCGAGGCTCACCCCATGCATAGAAACTAACTCGTCAGAGGGTGAATAGATAACCCAAGCTGCGGAAGAGATATTCCGTGTACTACGACAAGCACCATCAGCGAATCCAATGTACGTTTGGAGAGGCATCGACATCTGCAATATCAAAAGTAAAACCAAGATAAGCCAGAATAACGACGAAAAACACACTCTCTAAGCTAAGCACACTGTCTATACTAACAAACACACCAGCTATAAAGAAAAACTAACCTAACTAAATCTCCATACCCATCATTTAAGCATAATACCTCTTTAGGTAAAGTCCATTTCTGGGCTTACCCAAAGAGTCCCCATCAAAATCTACCAGCTCATAGGCCCCTTTTGCTAGCTTTCATTTGACAATGTAGGGCCCATGCCACATAGGAACGAATTTTCCAGCACCTAATTTATCGTTAGCTTGATCATATAATAGCACTAGGTCTCCTTTCGAAAAATTACGAGGGGTCACGTTGCGATCATACTGAGCTTTCATCCGTTTTGCGTGAGTCTCGATTGCCAATGTAGCGTCACATCGAGTCTCATCTAATTGAGCTAAGTATAATAGACGCTTCTCCTCTTCGAAAGTAGCTGGAAGTAATTCGACAGCCATTTGAAGTGACGAGATTTCGCATTCAATGGGCAGCACTGCTTCCAAACCATAAACTAGTTGGAAAGGAGTGAACCCTATTGATGTTTTCACTGAGGTTCGGTATGCCCAAAGCATAGAAAATAACATGTTGTGCCAATTCGACCGATGAATACCAATGATTCGTCGGATCATGATAACTAAAACTTTGTTGATAGACTCAACCAGGCTATTGGCTTGTGGATAATAAGGAGTTGAGCTATCGTGACGCAAACCAAGCTGGCCTGTAAGTTCTGTCATCATAATGTTTCGAAAATGGCGCCCATGGTCAATGATTATCGCTTGTGGGACACCAAACCTAGCAATAATGTGATTGAATACGAAAATCGCAGCTGTCTTGCCGTTTTCCTCGAATGTAGGCATCGCCTCGGCCCACTTAGTAAAATAATCAACCGCAAGGATGATATACGCATGCCCCCCGGTTGAGTGAGGGTTACATGTAATAAAGTCGATACCCCGTTTAGCAAAAGGACCAACGGCAATTATAGGGTGGAGATGAGCAGGTGGTGCGCGCATCTTGCGATCAAACACTTGACAGTTGTGGCATTTTCGAACCGCAATGATACAATCTTTAAACATGGACGGCCAGAAGTAGCCAGCACGCAACACCTTCTGGGCTGTGGCATACCCAGACATATGACCGCCACACGCTCCAGAATGACAGTCATTCAAAACCCTTTCAGCTTCCTCACGAGTTAAGCAACGACGAAAAACCAAGTCCGCCCCACGACGATAAAGAGTATCTCCAATAATTTTGTACTGTTGGGACTGGAATCGAATTTTTCGACGTTCCGACTTTGAAAGTTTGGGCCGAAAGGATTGGGTTTGGAGATAGACAATTATATCCCCATACCACGGATCTAAAGTGCTGATGAGAAACAGAGATTCGTCCGCAATGGGTTCCTCTGCCACAGTTTCTGTGTCAGCACGCGGGAAATCACACATCAATTCCGCAAAAACTAAAGATTTCTTAGACTTAGACTTTTCAAATTCCAAGTTGAACTCCTGCAGGATAACGATCCATTTAGAGTACTTGCCCCCTAGCAATTGTTTAGTCAAAATGTAGATCATAGGATTGCAATCCGAAATGATGGCAGTTTTACGAAGAAGAATGTAGTGACGAAAACGTTGGACAGCTTGAATAGTTGCCAAGGCCAATTTCTCCACATGTGAATATTTGAGATCAGTGGGATTTAACGTCTGACTAAGGTAATAGATCACATGTTCCGTTTCGAATTCGTCTTCCTGTACTAAGACCATTCCAATGGTGGAATGAGCGGCGGCGAGGTACAAAAAGTAATCCTGGTTGTAGTTGGGAGGATGCAGCAACGGTGCATGGGTCAACGCGTGATTTAGCGCATCAAAAGATTGCTGAGCTATCTCATCCCAAGAGAATTGAGCATTTTGTTTCAACAACCGGGTAAAACCCTTGGTAATCTCGGCGTAGTTAGGAATGAATCGGCGTAAAAAGTTTGCTTTGCCCTGCAAACTTTGGAGTTGGCGCAGACTCGAAGGAGGAGGCAATTTGATGATAGCTTCTACCTTCGAGGGATCGACGCGAATGCCGGCTTTTGAAACTACAAACCCCAACAATCGTCCCACTTCTATGCAGAAGACACATTTGTGTGGCTTCAACCGTATACGATAATGCCTACACCTCATAAAAATTGCTCGTAAATGGACAAGGTGATCAGCTCGATGTAAGGAGTGAGCGGGCAAATCATCGAGATACAGTTGCACAATGTGCTTGATGTCATGAAATGCATAAGACATCGCCCTTTGAAAAGTGGCTCTGGCATTCTTAAGCCCAAAAGGTAATTTGCAATAAGAAAATGTCCCCCATGGACAAATGAAAGCCGTTTTTGGTTGATCGGCAGGTAGAATATTGATTTGGTTGTAACCGGAAAAACTATCCATAAAGGAAAATATTTCACTGCCGGCACAATCATCAATTATTTGATCGATATAGGGTGTTGGATAGTTGTCCTTGGGACAAGCATGATTGATATCCCTATAGTCGATACAGATTCTTATTGTTCCCTATTTTTTGTTAACCGGAACAATATTCGATACCCAATCCGTTAACGGGATCGGATAAATGAAACCTGCTTTCAATAGCTTCTCAACTTCTGCTTTAATCGCAGCTGCTTTTCGTGGGTGAATCTGACGCAAACGTTGCCGGACGGGTTTAGCGTCCAGGTAAGCCTTGATTTCATGGACAACAATGGCGGGATCAATTCCTGGCATTTCCTCGTAAGACCAGGCAAACACGTCGCGGAATTCTTGAAATAGGGCCTTGTATGTTTGAATTTCGTCATCTGAACATGAGGCACCTATATGAATGTGTTCAACAATTCCGGGCTTCACTGAAATGTCAATGGGAATAGTGCGAGAAATGTTTCCCAAATTCAGCTTTGAATCAGGATGTTTCATTGGACTCTGAGCGTCTTTGACATATTCAGCTGTAAAGATTGATGAGAAATCGTTTTCAAAACGATCATCCTCAGGTAAAAACGAAGATCTATGATGGAGATCTTCCCATGGTAAATCGTCTACACACAGGACTTCACAAAGTCGTTCGTCAGATGACACAACTTCAGGAAACGTTATTAACTCTGAGGTTGACGTGAAAAGAGATTCCTCACGGACCACATTCATTTGGTCGATTTTGGTTGAACTTGGGTCGGTAAAAGACTGCACTGCTTCATAGGCTATTTCATATGGACTCAAAGGCATTGCGTCACCAAATGAGTCTATCTCAGATTCAGAAGGAACGATCCAAGGATCATCATAAATAATAGTGTCTGAAGTAATCATATTAATAGATGCAAACAAAGACACGGCGTTGATTGGAGGAAAAGGAAAAGTTCCCAGTAAACCGGCATATTTAACTAATCCTACGCCAACATCCTTATAAGGGATAGTCGTTTTACCGACATGCTGGACACTCTCTGAAGAGGCTGGGTCGGACGAAAAGTAAGCCAGCTGGTCTATGGTTACGATCTTGCCATTGTGTGGAAACTTTATTACTCTGAAGACCGATGAAACGACCGCTGTCATAGCGTAAGACCAACTTCGACCCAAAAGAAGGTTGTAGTCTAGAGGGGCATCAACCACCTCCACATCTAGACTAACGGTTTTTCCTTCAACCCCTATAGGAAAATCCTGTAGAATGCCAAACGGATGGAACCCACGGCCATCAAAGACCTTAAGAATTGTCGGGGATTGATTTAGTGAAGACGAACCAAGCGATCTCCAACACTGTATCGACATAATACACGTGGAAGCTCCCTCATCAATTACAGTCCGATGAATAGGCCTGTTTTTTACTATCACTGGGATCTGGAAAGCCATCTGATGAGGTAAACGTGGTGTACTATTTTCTAGATCAAAGATTATGAGGTTCGGGTCCTGAACATCAACAACTCCTATAGCCGACAAAAGTAATTTTCGCTGTGCTGGGCATGATTGCAGCACTTCTAAAGCCGACATCGCTGAGGGTGAAACAGCTAAATCCTCAACAATGTTGTAATTCTGGGACGCTCTCGCATGTGGATTGAAAGCAGACCTTTGAAGTACACCCTTGGCGGGCGGTTTTATTACTAAGTCAGGGTTAGGTTTCTCGATCTGTAGTGGATCGGAACCGGGAGCTGAGGTTGATGGATTTGAATGAGAAGATTCTGCTTCTTTCGATCCATCAACAGGACTTTTACTACCATAATCTTGCGATCGAGTCGCAATCCTTACATGAGACATCATCAATATGGGTTCTTCAGTGGCACCCGAGGAAGAACCTATCATCTTACTCTCCTGCTTTGGAAATGGATCTTTCAAAACAGCAGGAGTTGAGGAACCTTTGACGATTTTCACAACCTCGGCCCGATGGGGGAAATCTCTTGTAAAATGATCCTCTTCACAAATAAGACAAGGATATCAAGGTTTGCGCTTTTCGTCATTGGTTTCTGAATTTTCTGTTTTCTCCTTTGGAGTCTTGTCTGCTTTATTCTTCTTCTTACCTTTCTTCTTCCCACAGTTTTTTGATTTAGCCGTAGATGACTCTACAGTGTGAATATCAGTGGAAATTTTAGGAGAAGACTCTCCTGTCAGGGAATCTGGTAAGGTTATAATGGGCGAAGAATTCTTTGAAGATTTCTTCTTGCTTTTAGTATTTACCGTACCAATCATGCCATCAGCAGCATGAGATCCCGAAGGAGCAGCAGCGATTTGATTTGACTTTGGAAGATCTGGGATCTTTTCGTGTAACGTACCTAACTGAGTGTAAACTAAGTCAAGGTACTGCGCTTGAGCAATTACTTGCTCCTCAGTAACTACTCCGGCCTTAGCTACGTCTTCAGTAATCTTCGATAATAATGATTTAACAAACCATTCAGCTAAGATTTGGTCCGGGATAAAAACTTTCACTAATCGTCGTCGACGTCTCCATTCATGTATATGATCGGAAATATAAGTGGACGTCGACTGTTTTAGTGAAGTTAGTAACTCCGTACCATTATCATATCTGACCGGCAACTGAAAATGAGTTAGGAACGAGGTAGCTAACTGACTAAAATTGTAAAAAGAGGCCCGTGGTAACTCAATGTACCACTTGGCCGCGAGACCAATGAGCGTACGCTGGAAAAGACGTAAGTGGATCGAATCATCCGAGATGGAATTTGAAGCACACCAGAGGTGGTAAGTCATCACATGATTTGACGGATCCTCTCCAGACTTACCTTCGAACTTGGGTATATCACTAGGCAACTTATTTGGCATTGGCGGCCAGAACGGAAGATAATTTATTGGATCGTTCGTTAGGCCCGACAAGTCTGGTAAATCCAAAGTTGCGATAAACGGTAATTGCCAATTAGGATCCCTAAAACTCTGGGTCACAACACCAGTCCCAGGAGGAGGATATCCAGGATAACTTGGAATGGGTATCGCATTCGGGATATTATATCCTCCTGGAAAACCAGGATTAACCCGACCGTACTGGGGTTGCTGAGGTTGTTGATAAGTGTACCCAGGATACGGTTGATACTGGTAAACCGGCTGTTGGACAGCAGGCCCGTATTGGTACTGTCCCTGGTACGGTTGATAAGCGAATTGTGGTTGACTAGTGACAACCATACTTAAACCAGGTTGTCCTACAGGCATCTGAACCGTAGTTTGAATCGTAGATCCAGACAATGGTAAAGATGTCTGAGGAGTAGTTGCAGAGACAGTAGAAACCGGAGCTGTCGATACTCCAGAAGCAAGTGTGGTAGAAGGAACAGATGTTGCGGTAGTTGCAGCAGTCATTTGAGATGGAGTACTAGGTGCAATTGGCGACTGAGTAACTACCGAGGGTATAGAAGTTTGAACATTAGACTGGACTGGTTGCTGGGATGGACCAGCAACTGAGGGTTGTCCAGCTTGAGATGACAACTGTACGCTTGGCTGCAATATCTATTGAACTTGCGATGGATCCCGCACTATGTTCATTCCGGGGTATTGACCCATGACAGGTTGAGGATATTGAGATCCATAACCGGATTGAGGGTAGGATTGATAATTGAAAGGTACATTTCCCGTACCTTGAACATAAGATTGACCTTGAGGTGGTTGATAACCTTGACTCGAGTATTGACCTTGAGTTTGATAACCTTGAGGTAAATACTGATACTGGGGTTGACCTTGAGCTATAAATTGATACTGAGGTTGACCTTGGGGTACATATTGAGGCTAGGGTTGACCTTGAGGAATGTATTGTACTATGGGTACATACTGTCCTTGAGGTTGCCCCCTAGACGCAACTTGTGTACCTTGAGGTTGCCCCCCAGGCGTTAATTGAGGCTGCCCCCCAGGCGGTAATTGGCCACCTTGAGGTTGAGAACCGGGAACTGAACCTGACATCATGTAAATGTCCCCTACACCCAACGGTTTGTTACCATTGTTTCTAGCTAATAACCCATGTTCAATGGGTTGAGGAGATGCTCCTGCAAAAGTACCAGAAAGTGACTGATACCCGGAGGGAACAGAAGGACCGCCGTACAAGAAAGATTCAGGAGTTTGAGTAAACACGGACGACTGACCAGACATATTTACAGGAGTATAAATACCTCCAGGTGGAAAAGGAGTACGAGGTGGAGAAAAACTTATCCCTGAGTTGTCTAAATAATTTGTTAACGAAAGGTACCAAGTAGTACTTCTAGGAGGACTGTAAAAGATGGATTCACGCTCCCTTAGATCAATGGTAGGTTGATCTTCAAGGATAGAAATGCCAAATTCTTCCTCTGGAGCAAGTTCTTCAATAGCTATCAAACCAGCAGGAAGATTTTCAGTGATTACTCTTTCTACCCTAGGTGAATCAGGTGCACTAGAAGTTGGAGTAACAGGTTCAGATATTTCAGGTTCTTCGCCTATATCACTAGTAGATGAAAAACTACCAGCAAGCTCGGAAACTGCAACAGCTTTGGGATTATAACCTGTTTCTAGACCTTGGTAATCTGGATGGACTACCAACGACGATTCTCCTTCTTCAGGTGAACCTACTTTACTGCCACTAGGAGTTACAAGGACTTTCAAACCTTCATAATGACCCGAAACCTCTTCAGGAGGTTCGCCCCGAAGTCTACGGGACTTCCTCAACAAATCGGCCACGATAACAATCTCAAGAGACTTGCCCCGAAGTCTACGGGACTGTCTCGGTAATTCAGCCACAGTTAAAAACTTTTAACTACTACACACGCAAACAAAGTAAAAACTCAAAGCAAACCACCTAAAGTCTCTAAAGAACCAAACAAATTTGAATCACATGCCTAAAGAATCTAGGGCGTCAAACCATACACAAACAGTAGCCTTCCGGACCGAAAACACTAGTTGGAGATGAAACCCAACATCGCCGAATTCAGTACAGAAGTGGTGGGCGGAACAGTTACCCCGACAACCTGCTTAATGAATAGACCGGCACAAGTTCCTCCACTTTAACTATCTCGAGTGAAGTGAATCCCCCGGAAAATCCAAGTGAGTCTAGCCGACGTTTGTTCCAGGTATAGTGGGATCTTCCCTCCACCGTCACCTCGGTAGAATCCTAAAGATAATGGTCACTAAGGTTACCAACAGCAACAAATATACCTGGGGGAACAGTCTACGACTCGATAGCACGCAAGGGCAGAGTAACAAGCTCAATCCCCTTGCCGGCTCCTTGATAATAATCCAAGGTTTACCGACAAGTGACCCCAGGCTCCTCGACAATAATCCGAGATTTACCGTTTGTAGTACGTGCGTATCTGGCGTCTTTCCCAATGAAGGAGGATTGATCCCCTCACTGGTTTGGACACGGTCTCGTGCTTCTCCTTTAAGAGGAGCTTTCCCAGAGTACAAATGAAATAGTTGGATTTATCCTACCACAAGATGAGCTACTTGTTTGGTTTTACTGTCTTGGAGAGTTAATTACTCTCCTACTCCAAGACACTAGCCTGATCTATATTGGTGTTTCAGAGCCCTAGTAAATAAAAAGTTACTAAGTTGATTTTACTTTAAGCGTTAATTTTTATGGATTTTCTTTAAGACAAAAGGTAGTGGAGATGAAACTAATGGTGTGTAGACTCGACCGAAATCCACTAAAAATATGCACTTAGGATGATTTATACTAATCTTCTTTTTCAATGAATTCCGTAGCTAATAGAGTTGGATAATGCAAAATTGATAAAAAGACAACTTTCTTGGCAATGAAAATCAAAGAAACAAACTCTTTATCTTTTCCAAAGCATACAACACATGACCACTAATTACTTCACGAAAATTCCTTTTCCTTTCAAAGACTCAAATGCCACCAAAGCAAACTTTCCTTCAAAAGATATTTTTTGTATTTTTCCTAAGTAATAAAGCATGTAAAACTTACTTTAACAGAAATCAAAGTTAAAAAATCTATGGCAATCAAATCAACTCAAAAGCAAATCTAAGAGAAAATTCACCTAAAAGTAAATCTAACGAGGCAAAAGCCTACTAAAGATGATTCCTGTATGTTTTACTCAGTCAAAATGTAACTAAGGACTAGTTGATGCAGAACCAAAAACCAGTCAAAAACAAAAATCAAAATCTTTTGTTCTTTTTCTCAAGAATAAAATTCAAAGTTCAATCCACAAACTTTTTCGAGATTCGCAAAGAGAAGACACAAAGGTAGGTTTCTCACAAGGGTGGATTCTATGAAAGGTCCGACTCCTAAGAGGACTGAACAAAACCAGGGAGATCCAAAGTTTGACAACCTCTAACGCCAAAGTCACTACAGGACCAGTGCAAAAATCAAACCCTAGGGCAAAATCTCTATGAATTTCACTAAAACTCTCGACATTGACGAAACAAGCTTAGGTGAAGATTGATGGCAGATAACCAGTGGATATGGGCAGGAAAAACAAATTAAAAACAAAATCTAAAAGGCAAAAAGAAGAAAATTAAAATTTTCTTAATTTTGACATGGTACGCAGGCGACCTGTTTGCACAGGTGTGGGTACGCTCTGTGCACAAAGCTGCAGTGCGTACAGGTACGCACTGTGCTCAACGCAGAGGCTGCGTACTTCTAGCAAAACAAAGAAAAACTAAAATCTAATTTAACCCTAAGCTAGCCCACCCAAAAACACAGTCAGACAGCCAAAAACCAGAAAACAAACGACTTTTCTCAGATCAAAATTTCATACAAAGGAAAAATCATTCACATCAATGGAGTCCCCAGCGGAGTCGCCATTTTGTCATGCGGAAAGAGTCGATAATGCGGACAAAACCAACCTCCCTAGAAGCAAAGGCTTTCTAGTGGCAAACAAGACAAATAAACACTACCTTTCTCTAAACATGCATTTAGAATACAAGTAATCAGGTGATTGTTACATACCTTTAGTCCAACGCTTTGTAGTAGTCCAGCCTCGCCGATCCGGATGAGCTCCTCCTTCTCTTCGAAACCTGCATTCACTAACAAGCCAAAAGATTAAATAGCACCTGATAAACTCATAAAACAATACATATCCATCATACAGACCAAGGAGTATTTGAAACAAATCATGAATAACAATTTGTTGAGAAAAATGAGTTCATTTGTATTAAGTGGAAACAAAAGAAAACATTACAACCTGAGCCTTGGTGTTGTGCAGGTCCCTCCTAGGGTCTAGTAGAGTTTTCCTTTACTTTGATCAGCTCACCCACTCTCCAATAAGGCTAGGAAAGGATGGGAATCTCTCCTCTCAAGCTTTACAAGGGAGTCCTAATTCCAGCAGCATCTACCCTTAGGAATGTTAAGCTTTCAACCTCCCCTCCCTCTGGCCCAATGCCTGTATTTATAGTGCTCTAGAGGAAGTTATTCAGGTCCACCATCAATGGGATAAGTCCCTCTTTGGATGGGATAGCTCCCCTCTTGATGGGATAAGTTCGTCTTTGATAGGGATACATGAACCATCTGGAGGCGCTCCATACACATCAAACAAGCTTCTAGAATGCTCTAGAAATGACTACAAGTAACTTTTTTGGAGTGAAACTTGCGCCTTTTGACCTTTACAAGAGTACGCACCCTCCCCTTTACAGACAGAGCGTACAAGTACGCAGTTATTGTGAACTTGGGGTGCGTACACGCAGGTAAGGCTAAGAGAAACTGCGTACCCAGAGATATATAGATTTTTAATGACTTTCTCTCTTTCTTGGAGTTTGACATGGAGAGCAGAGGTATGAGGCTTGCCAAGGAGGATAGTATGACAGTTGATGGAGCCATACTAACTGCAAATAGTCATGGTGACAAATTTTAGTGTAACAAGGATGAATAGAAACTTCAACCAACCACAGGTAAATCATTCTCAATTTTCCTCAAGAATGGATGTCAATAGAAACTACAATCATTTGGTTGGTAGGTTTGATAATCGCAGAAATTTCTTCAATGGCCAATGTTTCTCTTGTCATAACTTTGGTCACAAAGCTGCTCAATTTGTTGCCTACAAGACCACCATGACTAGAGAAGCTCAAAAACAAAGGAGTATGACTGGGATCATGAAAAGGACCTACAATAACTTCTCTTCTCTTTAGAATGAAGTAGAATGTTCTATTTGTAACAACTTCGGTCATGAAGATTCTAAATGCAGGAGTAGGTTTTGGAAAACAACTCAGAAGGAGCAAGTTTCATTGAATTCTAAAACATGGAGAAAGAAAGAATCGCAATCAGAAAGATGTGAGATAGCCTTATATGCAGAAGGATAGGAAAATCAGTGGTACATCGATAGCGGATGCTTGAAACATATGACAGGCAATAAAGAAAAACTTCAGTCATATAGTGCCTTAGAAAAGGAAAAGAAAGTCTTATTTGGAAATGACACCCCTGCACTTATAAAAGGTAAAGGTTCTATGCTTTTGAAAGAAAAGGTCAAGGCTGGAAATTTTATGTATGTTGATGGCTTAAAGCATAATCTATTGAGTGTCAGTCAAATGTGCGATCAAGGAAATGAAGTAATATTTCGATCAAATGGTTTCATTGTTCGTGAGCTTGATACAGGAGAAACATTGATCAAAGGCATAAGAACTCCAAATAATTTATACATACTCAAGGGAGGACAAAAACAATGCTATCTAAGCAAGAATGATGAACACTGGCTATGGCACAAAAGATTGGGGCATCTAAGCTTCTCTCAAATAAGGAAAGCATGAAAATATCAGGCGATTCGTGATCTCCCTTACATTAGAATTCCAGACAATACAATATGAAAATCATGTCAGTTTGGTAAGCAAACCATAACTAATTTCCTTGAGAAGGAAGGATCAACTAGTAGACCACTTGAACTTGTCCATACTGATGTATGTGGTCCATCTAGGAAAAGGTCTCCTAGAGGAGAAGAATACTTTATATTGTTAATTGACAACTTTTCCAGGATGTTTTGGTTAGGACTTATGAAGCATAAAGATGAAGCCTTCAAAAAGTTCAAAGCATTCAAAGCCTTGGTTGATAACGAATCAAATCGCAAAATCAAATGCCTCAGGTCTGATCGAGGAGGGGAATTTACCTCAGATGAATTTTTCGATTTTTTTGAAGAACATGGAATAAGAAGGGAATTCTCTACTGCAAGGACCCCTCAGCAAAATGGAGTAGTGGAAAGGATGAACAAAACGGTTCAACAAATGGCTCGTGCTATGCTTGATGAGTCTGGAACTCCTGCAACCTTCTGGGGTGAAGCCGCATCTGCTACAGTTACTGTTCTCAACAAGACAAATGTCCAGGTAAACATCACTCAGACTCCTCATGAACTTTGGTATGGTAAGACTCCCATAGTTAAATACTTTAAAATTGCTGGAAACAAATGCTACATCAAAAAGACTGATGAAAACCTTGGCAAGTTTGAACCTAGAGCAAATGAAGGCATTCTCCTTGGTTACTCTCCTCACAGCAAAGCATATAAGTGTTACAATAAAAGACTTGGAAAAATTGTTGAAAGTATTGATATAGTGGTTGATGAAGAAGGGAACACTCCTAGGCAAGTAAAATCTGAAGATTTTGAAGATGATGAAGACTATCCTTCAACAAAAAATCAGATTCATGATGAAGAAGAAACCCATGAGGCACCAAAAGAGCAGATAAGAATAGAAGAAAAGACTCCATCCAGGTACGTTCAGAAGAATCATCCAAAAACCCAAATTTTGGGGAAAAAGGAGGCAGGTGTACAAACAAAAAGAACCATTTCAGAAGCTTTAAGTTATCTAGCATTACTCTCCTCCACTGAACCACAAAATGTAAGAGAGGCATGCAGGGATGAATGCTGGGTAAAGGCCATGGAGGTAGAACTTGAGCAGATTGAAAATAATAACGCTTGGGAGTTGGTTCCTAGACCAAAAGATAAGAATTTCATAGGAACAAAATGGATATTCAAAAATAAGCTGAATGAAAATAGAGATGTGATTAGAAATAAGGCTAGACTTGTTTGTAAAGGCTATGCTCAACAAGAAGGTATAGACTTTGAAGAAACTTTTGCACCAGTTGCTAGACTTGAAGCCATAAGAATGTTCCTTGCTCTTTCTAGCTTTTAGAAGTTCAAAGTATTTCAAATGGACATGAAGTCTGTCTTCCTGAATGGAGACTTGGATGAAGAAGTATATATTGAACAACCAGATGGTTTTATTCTTGGAAATGATCCAAAACTTGTATGCAAACTCAAAAAGGCTCTCTATGGCCTTAAACAGGCTCCAAGGGCTTGGTATTATGAGTTAGATAAGTACCTCCATCAACAAGGTTTTATAAAAGGATCAACAAATAGCAATCTATATATAAAAATTGACAATGATAAGTTGCTAATACTTGTTGAGTATGTTGATGGTATCATCTTTGGTAGCAATGAAGAAGACATGAGTCAAAATTTTTCCTTGGTGATACAGAAAGATTTTAAAATGTCCATGCTTGGTGAGCTCACATATTTTCTTGGCTTACAAGTCCAACAAAACAAAGACGGCATTTTTCTATCACAAACCAAGTATCTCAAGCAGATCTTGAAGAAATATGGGATGGAGGATTCGAAACCAATGTGTACCCCTATGGTAACAGGATGCAGCCTCAACACAAATGATGAATCAGCAGCAGTACATCAACCAACCTATATATCCATGGTTGGTAGTCTACTCTATCTAACAGGTACCCAACCAGACATTATGCATGCAGTGGGAATAGTTGGAAGGTTTCAGGCAAATCCAAAGGAAACCCATCTTCAGGCAGTTAAGAGAATTTTCAAGTATCTTCAAGGGACTCAAAACTATGGCTTATGGTATCCTAGAGATACAGATCTCACACTTCATGCATATACAGATGCAGATTGGGTAGGAAGCGTGGATGATAGAAAAAGCACTAGTGGTGGTGCATTCTTTATGGGTCCTAGATTAGTATCTTGGTTCAACAAGAAACAAAGTTCAATTGCATTATCTACAACTGAAGCAGAATATGTAGCTGCTACATATTGCTGCACACAACTCCTTTGGATGATGAAAACATTGCAAGACCTACAAATCACTTTACTCCACCTATCTCCATTTTTTTGTGATAATACAAGTGCAATCAGTATTTCAAAGAATCCTGTCATGCATTCAAAGACTAAGCACATACCTATCAAGTATCATTTTCTCCGGGAACAAGTGCTTGAACAAAAGGTTAAATTGGAGTATGTTCCCTCTAAGGAAGAAGTTGTTGACATACTCACCAAACCACTGCCTAGGGAGACATTTGAATACCTCAGACAAAAGCTGGGGTAGTTGATGCATCATCTTGCTACTGAATCTTGTCTGTTTCAGAGAAAAGTGTTTGTACGCGAGTTTCATGAGGACAATCCATGTACATACGCTGGTTTATGAAGTTACAGTCGCGTATGTGTTGGTTTAAAGAAAACAGTGGGCCAACTTCAAGATGAAAAGAGTCTAATATAGGTCTAGAAGAGACCATCTGGCATAGGCTCAGGCAGAGCATATACTCTTCTAATAATGCATTGTTGGCATTATCTTAGAAGATCTTGGTTTACACTCATACTTGTTTTCATTTTAGGTGGAACAGGTGCATGCAGAAGAGCATGGTTGCTGGTTTGAATGATGATTGAGGAATATGATGATTGATGATTGACAGATGCTGCTGATGATAGTTGTTTTCATAGTCTTGTTGTAGATGTTTCGTCTCTATGTCATGTATTTCTTTTCTTATCAAGGTCATGAAATGGCCTATCTTGGTTCCCCACTATTCTTGGGATGGATGAAGTAATGTTCTTGTTGTTATCATGTGTAAATTCTTGGTGTATCCCCACATGGTTGGCTAGATGAATCAGTCCCCAATTGGTTGGGAGATGGATGTATGTATGATTCTTTGGTGATAGGAAGGTCATTTATAATGTATAAAGTCATGTTTCTTTTGTAGAAAATATTCTTGCAGACCTTGCCTACAGTCAGGGGGAGCTTGGACAGCACAATAGAGCAAATATTTCAGCATGTATTAAGGGGGAGCATAACCCTTTGCCCTTGATGTCAAAGGGGGAGAATGATTTCGAGTGACTTGGGGTTGCCATCAAGTCTAAAGGGGGAGATTGTTGGCATTATGACACAGGTTTGGCACTATGGCACAGGGGTTGTCCTTGATGGCAACTCACTCAAAAGGTAGATCACAGTTCAGGCTCTTAGAATGGAAGAAAATGAGGTATACGCAAGTTCCTCTTAACAAAATCGCGTATACATGCGGGTGTACCGATCAAAAAGCGCGTATATGTATGCACGCACTTTCATGCAAAGAAAAGCGTGTACATGTGGGAAAAGTTATGGGTGGTCCATGGTATTTAGTCCGACATCTTTGAACCTATGGTTTTGGTCCTTGGTATTGCATCCAAAGTGTTGAACCCAGGTATTGAGTCCCTAGTTTTGAATCTCTATGGTTTTGGTCCAAGGTTTGAGTAAGGCCTAAGTCTATAAAAAGGGAAGGAGATCATTTGGCAAGGTATTAACTGAAGTATTGAATATCTTATGAAGAGTAAGATCTAGAATATTGTCGTTGGGTTATGCTGCATAACTATATCTGAATTAAGGAGGAACTTGAGCGCAAGTAGAAGGATAAGTTCTATTGATGGGTCAAGATCTTAAGGCAATTTGAAGAGAAGTATCTTTGTGTAATTTTTTATCTGTTATATTTGGCGCATGACGTGATCTATAAATATGATAATCTAGGTATAACTAATGTTTGAATAAGTAAAAGGATAAATTATTTTTTATAGATATGTACGTAGGTTCAACGTAGCAGAGGCGCGTATACACGCTGGTTCGCTAGATTAAAACAGAGTATACGCAGGATGGTCTTGATAAAAAAGGGAATGCTCACAGGTTCCACATATTGAAGTAGCGTATATCTCATGAAATATGTTTTAGCTGCTTCTGTTTATTGTTGCAGTATTCTGGGTTCAAGATTGGTGTTTGGTTACTGGTATTGTTTTCTGGTTATAGCATTCTGAGAAGTTATTGGTTGATTAAATATTTGATTGTACAAAGGAGGTTGGTTAATGTAGATATACTTGACGTTTGATTGATATTCATGGATCCAGTCTGAAAATTTATGAAACGTGGTCCCTGGAAGAAAAGAGGAGGTTGTAGCCTTATGTGGGTCAGCACCTACGTACTAGTACCTTAGCTAGTACAAGAGCTAAGGGGGTTGTAGCTCCCTTCCAGGAGAAGCTGGAGAATGAGAGAAGGTTGTAGCCTTTTGCAGGTAGCAGCCTGCGTACTGGTATAAGACTGCACCAGTACAGAAACATTGTAGAAAGAAGTTTCTAATTGAAATAATATAGAGACAAATTGCAGCACGTGGTTTTCACCTACATTGGGTTTCCACCTTATATCTTGTGTTCTTATGTGTGATTGACTGTTCTGTTTTACTGTTCCTAGTTTCTGTTCATATGGTTTGATGCACAGATTAATGATCAACATCTGAAGAATAATTTAAATTACAAGTCTGCTCATATACGCTTGTTTCCTTAACTGAATTTGCGTACATACGCGGTATTTACTAACTGAAGTAGCATATACAAATCTGATTGTGAAATGAAAATTAATTGACTTGATAATACTGATTCACCCCCCCTCTCAGTATTATTTCCAACACTATACCCTTTCATTGTTCCCTCTAAGAGAACAACCATATGAGAGTTCACAACCGAATTCGTGTCAAATTGGAATCACATCTAGCAATTGGGTGCCAATACCGCCTCAACAACCAAGATTTGTATACTCAATGCAATCGAGTCTACCTATGTCGAATATCCCCACTACACCAGATATTGTGATAGTGTCGCAAGGACAAGCATTGCATGTTGTATGCCAACCTCAAGTTTCTCAGGTCGTAATACAATAGCCTCTTGTCTCCATGACACAACTGTAATCGCCAGTTAGTGGCTCCTTAACTATTGTGACTCAGGCTCAAACGAGTACTATTACCCCTCACCTTGGTCAAATGTCCAGTATTGGGCAATAGCAAATGGCTTCACAACCATGACTGGTGCAACATCAACAGCCGCAATTCCAACAAGCTTACCAAGGACCTGAGCAACAAAGCTTTGCAGGTAATGGGCAACTGTATATTCAAAACGGTTGTCATCAATCATCCCAAATTGGTTATGCCCAACAACCTTATCAAAGTTATCAGCATCAAATGCATTATGCTGGTATGAAAAGACCCACTGCTCAGGCGATCCCATCTTATCCTGGGTATGCTTCGCCAAACTTGAATCAACAGTTGCCCTTCGTGGCGACTTTAGAGTTACCAGATCTAAATCGGCTAACGAACGATCCAATCGCTTATGCCCCTTGGTGGCCGGTGATTCCTCATAAACTTCCGTCAGATATTCCTAAATTTAATGGAAATCTGAGTGAAGACCCGTCGAATCATGTGATGACCTTTCATCTGTGGTGTTCATCCAACACTCTCAATGATGATTCAATTCGGCTCCGCCTTTTTCAGCAAATGTTAACTGGTCCGGTAGCAAAATGGTACATTGAATTGCCTAGAGCTTCATTCAATAACTTCAGTGCCCTTGCCACAACCTTTTTAACCCATTTTCAATTACCAATAAGGTATGAAACAGGGACAGAGCTTCTTACCAATTTCAAGCAAACGACGGCCACTCACATATCCGATCATATTCATGAATGGTGACATCGTCGTAGAATGGTAAAAACATATGTCCCTGATCAGCTACTAGCTGAATGGTTTATTAAGTCTTTGTTACCTTCTATAACAGAAGATGTGGCAAAGGGAGGAGTCATCACTAAAGAGCAGGTCATTTCTCGTGTGCAATATCTAGACTTGATCTATACTCAGTCTGGCACGCTCTATGACAAAATCCCTGATGCTCCAAGACCAGAATTTTTCGTTCCTCCTCCTCCTAAATCAAACAAAGACTCTCATGCCGACGATGGCATGATAGGCACGACAAGCACGAAATCAACAAAGGCTACATCTAAGAAATCCCATAAGATTTATGATCAAAATGCAAATGAAGAACTTCTAGCCTCGGAGGTTAATGTCGTGTCAACTAACAAAGGCAAATAACTGAAACAACCAGGAGGCAAGAAGAAAGGGAAGAGCAAAAAGAAGAAATAGGATGATTCGTCTCTTGAAAAATCTTCTGTAAACCCTTCTGGGAAAAAGAAACCTACTCAGTGATGCCTCATATGCGATGAGGATCATTAGATGAGAGATTGTCCATATAAAGCTGAAGTTTAGAAATTATTTAAGAATTCAAAAACCTCAACAGTATTGACTGATCCATTTCCAAACCCAGGAACCAATCTGGTTTCTAGTGACAATGCTTCCCTGTCCCAAGTCCTTATGTTTTCCATTTCAAAACAGCAAAATGATGCTTAGATATCGACAAGGAATAAAGATTACGGGAATCCACAGCTGTCGAACAACAAGGCTACTGATCAACCTAGTAGTTCGACAACAACTTCGACTGAAGTTGTGCCACCCATCATTCCTGAGCTAACAATAAAGCTGCCAAAGGGACTAGTACACAAATCGACATTTAATCCTCGTGCCAGAGCGGCACAGAATTATAATATAGTAGAGGACTCGGCCCAATCGTCGTCCGCTATGTCGACACTTGAGGTACTGCAAAATTGTCCCTCCCAAAAGCAGGGTTTATTATCAGCAATAGGTGGGATTGACCCAGCGGATTCCAATCTTGTGGGCTTTAATCATAAAGGATATGAACCTCAGTTAACAGCTCAACTCGCTTTCCTCATTCAAGTGAAAGCCCTCAATAAAATTTTTCATCGAACAATTATTGATGAGGGGGCATCTACATGCATTATGTCAATGAGTTGCTGGAAAACTTTAAGCTCACCACCCTTGTCGCGATCTTCAACGACGTTAAAAGTGTTTGATGGACGAACATACACTCCATATGGGATTTTGAGTAACTTACAAGTTGAACTGGGGGGCAAAATAGTAGAAATTGATGCTGAAGTTATCGATGGAAATCTCGATTATAACATCCTACTGGGAAGGCCTTGGATTTATGCTATGGCTGTTGTTGTGTCAACGTACTTCAGGAAGATTGCATTTCCTTTTCAAGGAGTAATTACAATCGTTGACCAACAAACTTTTCTCCCAAACAGTTCACAAGTTACGGGAAGCATCCCGATGATCCACGGAAGCTCTCAGTTGCTTCAAAATATCGGAGTAGGCCTGCTAAAAGACCCTACATTGATGGGTACTTTTTCCCTACCACCTCAGAGTAATTTGGCGGAAGTGGCCACGGTGGAAACCTGCAATATGATATCTTCTATATCTAAAAGATTCAGAAGATTCCCGAACATTTTTTCAGCATGGATCATCGCCATTTTAGAAATATTGTAGCAATAAATCTTCTTGGCCTGGGGGGCAAACCCAAATCAACACTCATCAAGTGTTTGGATAGATAGGTCTAAGGAATATGGCACCTCTTCAGATCCTTGACCGCGTGTACATTCTACAGATGAAGGAATCATTCAGTTAATGATGATAGGAGAGGCACCATGGGAAGATTACCACCATCATTCCCATCTTCCGGATCACCACAAAGATTATTCCAACAACCTTAATCATCCTTCGGTTTTTGATTTTCTATCAAATACTGTAAATACGGTGGATTATGAGGATAGTTCTTTTACTGTGTCAACCTCATTAAAAAATGAAACAACTCCCTTTCCAAATCGAGTCTTTGATTACGATCTCATAAAATCAAAGCCGAGTCTTTCAAAGATTTCGAAGGTAAACCTTCATTCCAACCATTGCGTTGAATGCAATGAAGCTTGGGGGGCATGCACCTCGATTTGTGTCATTATGCTGGGGGCATGCAAACTTATAACAAGCATAGTTTCTCGTTTCAAGCTTGTTTAAACATGAAACCGAATCTAAACATATTTTGTCGCATGGTTCAAGCTCATTAAAAAATGAACCAGGCCATGAGCAGTTTTACACGAAGTTCAAGCTCGTTAAAAAATAAACATAGAAATGAGCAGTTTTACGCGAAGTTCAAGCTCATTAAAAAATAAACCTAGTAATGAGAATATGTTCCACCAGATTTTAAGCTCATTAAAAAATGAACCCACCTTCGGTAAATAACCATTGCAATCGCATTATTATCAGCCTTTGAGCCTTGGTCGTGTTCTTACCATCACCTCCACTCTTTTTTAGCCGATCATACGCTTCCATTTGATTGTTTACCCCTTTTGAGGAACAGCTGCGACGAGTGATTCTGTTAGCCATCTTCTTTACACTGCCGTGATTGAAAAGTTCCAAGCCTCACCTGGAACCAGCTGCTACCCAAAAATATCACTCGTTCCTCAAAAAACGAGTCTCCTTTAAGCTCTTTTCATCTGACTCATAAAATATGAAAAGATTGCCAAGCAATTGGCCTCTCCATCTCGTTAAAGTGATCGAAAGTTCTATCCCTCCTCTATGTTTTAATATTTTTGGACCTGAGGGATCATTACACAGAAAGATCGAGCACTTGTCTTGTTCGGCTCGTTAAAACTATCGAAAAGTCATCCCTTTCATATTATTTTATACTTTTTCGGACCTAAGGGATTATATTACAAAAAAGGATTACTGGAGTTTCCTTTCCATCTCTTTTCAGACTCTCTAAAATTGAAAAGGACCGAGTTTTCTTTGTCGTTAAACTCGTTAAAAAATAGTGACGAACTTGTCCATGCAGACAAGAGCGAGTTTCACTATCGCTAGGCTCGTTAAAACATAGCGACGGGTTTGCCCGTAGGGCAAATTATAGAACAAGCATATGTTATCCTCCTCAAGCTTGACAAAAATAAAGAGGTACTGGTCAGAAATGACTGGGGAAAATTGGGAAGAAAACTTGAAGAAACTTTATTGGTAGCAGGTCGCTATTGAACATGACACTTTCACTCCATCACCATGATTGTGTCAGGTTGAGTTATTCCATTCACCGGTCATATCACCATTGGTCCACCGTACCATCCACTTTTGGGGTTAACGCTACCAATCCATTTCAGTGTCACCGATATGTTCAAGAGAAGTCACTCAGAGAATTCATCTACCCAGTTTGTGTCTCATCCGCTACAATACCTTCACGATTCATTCTTTCATGACCGCCACCCTGAACCTTGTATCATCAGATCATTTTCACCTATACAAAATCATTTGCTCTGTTCCATGTCGTAGATGTGGGATCCATTAATGCCCTCCTACAACCGGTCACTTCTTATCGACATCAGCTCATTATCCAAGAAGCCAACCTAAGAACAATCGTTTCAGTACTTTGAAGGTTGCATGCCTCAGTGGCAATTTTCTCACTTCCGGCGACAGGTTTACATTAATGGCCTTCGACCGGAAGATTTTGCGTGGTGTTCGACATCAAGTCATGTATTCACACCACGTGAATTATACTGCAGTACCTTGAGGGTCATCATCATCATCAGTGATTCCTCTCGCGTTTGTTAACAGCTTACATCATTGGCTGGTAATCAGGCAATGTCCTTCCATGTTTGACATCAGAACATCTTTTCACATGGATCGACTTGTACTTTTGGGTGAAGATTGAACGATTTTTGAAGACCTCAGATCTAGTTTCATCCATCCGGGCTGTGATATATTCAGGAAAATAAAGACATCAAATGTACATCATTGCTGCACAGATAATCATCCAAACTAAGGGATGATGTCTCTACCAGAATCATCAGTCTGCACACAGACGGTTGTCTGTCCTATGTACATGAAAATGAATTTATCAGGCTAACCATGGGAATCCCCGCCTCAACTCGATCATGAAAATATTATGAAGATAATGTATTGTGTTGTATCTTATTACAGGTCACCTTCCAGTTCGTAAAACCTCGGATCCTCATTATAAAGAATTTCACCCGACATCAAAAGATTTACGACCTCATGCTTTAGGGGGCAACTGTTATAGACATATTTGGGCACTGCAACCCCAATCACATATGTCCATAAACTAAGGGCTTCTATGTCCCTAAAAGTGTTGTTTCATACCCTAAAGGAGCAAGGTCAGCTGATTACATCATCTCCCAGAAGTTCTCCCTGAAAAACTACTCAGAACTGGTCAAAACTGGATCATCTCACCTACTCCATGGCCAGGGTGCGATGCATCTCACCTTGTACACATGGGAGGTGTGATGCATACTGAAAATTCCTTCTATAGGGTGCGATGAGGGAGAATAGACAAATGGCAGAGACAGTTTTCTAAGTTGAAGATCAAGGAATCTTCTAGAAACTTCTCATATGACACTTGCCTCTTAGAATTCGCCCAGGGATGAGTAAGAGATCAATGAAATCTCAAAGTGGAACCAAGAACTATCAATGGAATGACACTAATCAAAAACCCAGAGCTGACTCACACCTTTGCAAATATCTATATATGGATCCCTCATCTTAGAGATCTAGAGGCTGAAGGTTGGAATTTGGTAATTTGCAAAGAAGTGTTGTTGGTTTCTCTTTGAAGACATTGTTGGGTGATCTTGCTTTGTATGAGGTGAAGAGGGCTTTCAAGCTGGGAGGATGGTGTTGGGTCAGACCAAGTGGTTGTAATCCTCTCTTCTACCACTTTTATCAATAAAGCTATTTGAGTTTTCCTCCATATTCTTGGGTATCTCTTAATATTGTGTTGATATATGCATTTGTATGGTCAATATATATCTGATCCTATATTGTTTACAGTGATAGATCTCTATGCTTTGATGGTATTATGCTGCTATGACTCTACAAGTGCTCTTTGAAGCGAGACAAGGAAGCAGTGGCGAGATTCTGTCAAAGGGAAAAGGAAACAAGCAAGGAGCCAAGCGAAAGATTGAGGTTGGTACTCTCTGCTTCTTTCTCATCTCTCTCTCGTAAAGGAAAAACAAGTGACTTTAATCTGTTTGTTTCTAAGACAGCTACCCGTCTTAGTGGGACTAGTAGTTCTGAATAGACACTAGATTTCCCGGTAACACATAACAACACCAAACAGAACGTAATTTTTTGGTAGGAGACCTCGTATTTCTGATATTACAACTGTATAGGCAATCTACACTCAAAAATATCAGTGCAGAAAAGTTGAAGCTAAGATTTTATGGACCCTACTATGTCCTCCAGAAAATAGGAGCAGTGGCATATGAGTTAGAACTGCCAAGGAAAGTTGAATTCGTAATTTCTTCCCTGTTTCATGTCTCAAGAAGGCTATCAGGAATCTGGTTACTACTTCTATTGAATTTCCCCCTTTGGATGAAGAAGAACAACTGAAGTTGATTCCAAAGGCAATCATGGAATTACAAGAAAGGAAACTAAGAGGCAGAGTAATTTTATAATATCTTATTAGATGGAAGAATATTATGGAAGAATACACCACGTGGGAAGAAGTATGAGTCTTACAACATCCAAATCTATAATTTCTTGAGGGAAAGAAATTTCAGTAAGGGGTGACTATAATGTCCTCTGCAAATTCATGATTTTTGGAGGAAAAAATAGCCTATATGACCCTATAGGCTATAGTCTTGTTAAAGTAGTAAAACCCATTTTTTCCTATGTTGGAGCAACATTGGGAAAAATTTGGGTCAGATGGGGCTAAATTATCAGTTGCACACACAACTCCTCACAATGTTGGAGCCCATGGAAAACATATAAATAGAAGAGGGTTGAGATCAAATGAGGCATCATCAATTGTGGATCAGGGCATTTTTTTTATTGAGTTATAGCTCTAAGGTTTTGAAGACCCCTCTCCCCTATCAACTTCATTGGTGCAAGATTCCACCCTAGTTGATAAAACTTCTTTGCATTTTTATCTTTATTATCTTATTTTGGAATAGCGAGGATATTATCCTATGAATGATCAAAGCCTGTGAAGATGGTTTGAATCACTAAAGTTCAGAGAAGGAGTATACTTGAATTTCTCTATGGTAGATCATTTCTACTAAGCATAAACAAGGATTGTGGCACTACATTGTTGTTTTGGGAAATTCGTCTGAGTTCTAAGAAAAGGAAAGGCCTCTAGAGACTGTTCTTGAGGCGTCTTGGGAAATATGATTATATCTATTGTGTCCTCCTCCTTAAAATGATTCTTTCCACGAACCTAATTTCCTGAGGTTCGGCTTTTGTAACAAACTGAAGATTTTCCACATACCAAAGTGTTCCTGAGGACCCTTCTATAGACTAAGTTTACTGAGGCTCGGCTCCTGTAGTAGACCAGGAATTATCACAATCTGTGCACACTTATAAAGTGACGGAAACAGCATAGTGGAAGCATAAATCCATCATGGGTCTAAGGTAGACTAGCTATTATCATCGCATAGATTTTACAATGGTGGAAGTTAATTAATTCTTGGCTAGGGTATTACTAGGATTTTCATATGAAGTTCATATTGTGTAGAAAAATAACATTGGATTGATGTGGATCTACTGAACATTCATATTATTGATTGGTTTTGCTGCATTTTTGAAATATTGGATCTATTATAGCATTTCTCTATTAACTTTATTGTATTATTGAAAAGTCAATTTTGTGCATTAAAGGGTACAGTAATAAATTTAACTTGATTTAGATACACATCGCATGCATGTCACATGAAACACATTCACATGTGTTTAATTCACTTGCACACTTTGCATGTCACATGCAACACATTCACATGTGTTTAATTCACTTGCACACTTTGCATGTCACATGCAAGCTCCTAAATAGGAAAATCAAGGTCCTTATAGTCAAGACACAAGGCTAGAAGTACCTTCTGAACTACAAAACTCAACACACAGCCTTTTTAATATAATCCCAATTAGTTGGTTCCATGCCAAACAAATGATTTTACTAGAGAAACCATCCAAGAATGTGGGCCAACATTTCTTGGGTTCCCACACTACAAGGAAAATACCTTCTAGTGGAGGTTTTTGTGGAAACCCCTATAAAAATAGCCCAAAAATCCGTTTGTAGCAAAGGTCACTAGCGGAGGTGAGTGGGCAGATTTTTGAGGGGATGTGTGTTTTTACGGTGCATCTACAGTCTACAAACACACTAGTGCTTTACTATCCATACAAGCACCGGTGCCGCATAGAACATGGTGCACAGTGGAAAATTTATTTTTATAAAATAAAAAAACACAGTGCGCTAAATAAAACAACGCACCAGTGCTTTAATAATCGATAGCACTGGTTCCCTTCATGTAGTAAAATGCCTCAGTGCATACCACGAAGGAGCACCACTATATTTTTTAAATTTCAGAAGAAAAAAATATGGTGTTATTTTCCAATGATCCACTGATGCAGTGAATGTATTAAAACACCTTGGGATGTCTTCTAAAGAGCACAGCTAGGCGGTTTTTAATTTTTAAAATAGAGTGGTGCTATAGTCAAGAAAAGAACAGGTGAAGTATCTGTATTAGAACTCTTCGGGACATCTTAAGAAAAGCACCACTATAGATTTTTTAATTTAAAAAAAATATGGTGTTCTTGGATCTATTACGCACCGGTGTGGTTAGAGTAACGCACCAAAGGAGGGTTAAATAAAAAATAAACTCGCAATCGTAAATTTCATTTTTACCATCTACAGTGTTGGAGAGCTCTAAAGCACTAGTGCCACTCTTTCCTCATGTAAGTGCCCTGACGTCGATGCTTATTTTTCTCACCATCCTTACATACCATGCTCATTGCCTCACTTTCTAATTTTTTCAAACCATGTTAAAATTTGTTTTTTTCCCATTAAGTGTCAACGATGTCTCCCTGATGACCAAATGTCCAGTTAATCTCTATGTTTCTCTCTAATTTAATTTTATTTTGAATTAGAATTGCAAATTAGCTTAAATTTCCATTATTTAAAAAAAAAAAAAACCATGCGCAGTGTGCTCGATATGTTTGGCTCACACCGATAGCTTAAATTTACAGGGTGCACTGCAATTCAATGTGTGAACATAACGCACCGCGATTTTTGCGGTATGTTTATTAAATGGAAATGCACTAGGAAAGCGATAAATTATACATTAGTATGTTACTCCTGGTGTGTTTATATTTACCAAATGCACTGCAAAATAATATTTAAAAATATAGGTATATCTTGATGCATTCGATAATTGAATGTTCCGTACTGGTGCAAAAATCTTATACATACATATCGATGCATAAGTGTGACACACCACAATGAAAATTTAAATTTGTAACCAACAACGGTGCGTTAGACTTATGTGTGCACTGAGAATAGTGTGATTATGTTTTACAGCGCATTGAAGACGGTGTCTAACTATGTTTTGATCGCACCGATGATTTTTTTTATTTTTAGTTGAAAGTTATGTTTCCATATTTATAAATACATGTTTCATTAATAAAAATAATTGTATTTTATGTATGAATCTGATGTATTTTATATGTCAATCATGTAGCAGAGACGTCAACAGAGGGAGCAGGAGCAGCAGGTGCACCCATGCAATATGGTCTGAACATGGGAGGCCATAGAGAGGCAGAGGGATTTATACCCTCGCCCTATTACTACAGCTACCTGAGTTCTCTTAAGGAATGTAGGTATCCTCAAGTACTATGAGGAGGCTACATCCCTGAAGGCACATTCTATCTTATTGGTGCATCTGATCTGCTAATGGAGTTCCCAAGAGTAGGCTTTCCATGTCTATCCGGGGGCGTGTTATAGGCCCTCTGAGGAGGACATATACTTTATCATTGACATATCTAAGAGAGGGAAGGATTTTCCACAGTTCTGTGATGTCGCCCATGGGATTTTAGTCGAGACTCAACTTGCCTACACTCAGAGATATGTAGAACCTCATGCAGTACATCTATTAGATTTTCAAGTACGTGGTGGATAGCTACGTATTCTTCTTTTGCTGCAAATGAGGTTAGGTACCTCTTGTTATTAATCACTACCATTGCACACTCTAGTAGTGATGGGAAGCATATCAGTTTCCCTCTTTTTGGTTATGTCAGTTCTTTTATTCAAGTGTCATGTCATATCATATGGTCTGCCATTATTTTGAGGCATTATTGTATGGCTTTAGATATATGTCGTCCATTGAGACATGGGAGGGCGACCTTCCCTTTCACTTCATATCTCTTTCTTTTTAGAGATAGATTTCCATAGACGAAGCTTGCATTTGAATGTTTCCCTCCTAGGATAGTCACTGAGGTATAGATGTGGATGTGGGGGCAGATGATGACCAAGAGGGACCTACCGGAGTATCCGTTCAGGATTTCCACTGAGGCACTAGTGCTACTGGCCAGTGAGGATGACCATGTGTTTGTTGCGTTGGAGTTTCTGTATGCGGGGATTGATTGGAGATACTGTCCCAACATCCTCTTCACACCGGTTAAGTCTCCAGATGATAGAGGTAATATTAGTGCTTTCTTTAAATTAATATATTTTTGTTTTATTGTTTTAATTAATTAGAATAAAATTTATCCTAATATATTCTTTAACATGATATATGAAATTGCTTAATGAAATTGTCTAATTATTGTTTTGTACTATATATTTTCTAGACATCGGCACATCCGATGGGGACATGCCTCCTCCACCACCGGATGGAGGAGATGAGGAGATGGGTGAATCCCAAGAGGGTGAGTCACATCCTCATGGAGGCATGGGCATCTGGTGTCGTAGGGATGGCCTGTGATTTCGAATGGACTATTGCATCAGATTGGCCATAGTTGAGGTTGATGAGGGAGTCCGCCTTGCGAGGACTCGAGATATCAGTGTAGATCCTAGGTTTTTGGATTTGTATAGGGAATGTCCGCTTGATATGATGTCTCTTATGCGTCGTATCATTGGAGCTAGTAGGGTACAGGCAGTGATGAGGGATGCAAAGAATGCAACGGAAGATACATCAAATGAGGGTGGTGATGATGATGAGGGTGGTAATCATGATCATGATGATGAGGGGGGTGATCATGATGCTTACAGTAGTACCACCCCATCATATCATGGTCATTAGGGTGTCAGTGATCGTTTTGGTAGTACACCTCGTTGTTCGTTGCCTGATGAGATACCAGAGCTAGATGATGTGCCTTATGTTTCTTTTGATAGGGAAAACCAACCACCTCCTCCTCCACCTTAGAATTTGACAAATTGAGTTGAGAAAATAGTTGACCATCCATTATATTCTACTGCAAACCAACCACCTCCTCCTCCACCTCATCTAAGTTCGACAGACATTGATGTAGTAGTTTACCATCCATCGTCTTCTACTACAGACCAAGCTGGCACTACTATGTCTATTGTATTAGATATTTGATTGCAATTATTTGACTTGATGTAGTTATTTGACTTATATATATATATACATATCATGGTCATTAGGGTGTCAGTGATCGTTTTGGTAGTACACCTCGTTGTTCGTTGCCTGATGAGATACCAGAGCTAGATGATGTGCCTTATGTTTCTTTTGATAGGGAAAACCAACCACCTCCTCCTCCACCTTAGAATTCGACAAATTGAGTTGAGAAAATAGTTGACCATCCATTATATTCTACTGCAAACCAACCACCTCCTCCTCCACCTCATCTAAGTTCGACAGACATTGATGTAGTAGTTTACCATCCATCGTCTTCTACTACAGACCAAGCTGACACTACTATGTCTATTGTATTAGATATTTGATTGCAATTATTTGACTTGATGTAGTTATTTGACTTATATATATATATATATATATATATATATATATATATATATATATATATATATATATATATATATATATATATATTGGTGTTGATGTGTATATTGTTAGGTCATGTTAGATATGTTCATTTAATGTGCTTGCAAATAGATGTGTATGTGATAGTAGTTATTTGACATTAGATTTATAATAATTTAAGGATGTGTGTGGTGGTGATGTTAGATTACAATGTTTTTGTTTTGTTAGATGTGATCATGATGATGATTCCATGTTAGATTATTATATTTGTGTGTTATCTAGTGACATTTATATGTGTTAGAGGTGTATATAATTAGATGATGGTAGTAAATTTGAATGTGTATCTTAAATTATGTTTATGTTTGTTAGATGGTTATCATCATAATTTTTATTTTTATGAAATAATATTTATTATAGACTATGTATTGGTGAACTTGTATCAAACATTTATATATGAAATTGCATGCAAAACGACTTACTTTTAAAAAATGGAAATATATTTTTATAAATTACAATGTTTAGTCTGGTTGAAACTATGGTTGTAAAATTAAGATAAATATTTTTCTATTGCTCAGATAGTTCATTGATATTCAATCTAACTTAATTACTAAAATATTTCAATACTCATAAGGAAAAAATAATTTAGTTAGTTCTTAATAAGACAAAAATGTGTAACTCATTCAAATTTTAATATAAAATATTAATAATAATAAATTATTCAAAAATACAATTTAAAATATTTCAATACTCATAAGGAAAAAATAATTTAGTTAGTTCTTAATAAGACAAAAAAGTGTAACTCATTCAAATTTTAATATAAAATGTTAATAATAAAATTATTCAAAAATGCAATTTAAAATATTTCAATACTCATACGGAAAAAATAATTTAGTTAGTTCTTAACAAGACAAAAATGTACCACTCATTCAAATTTTAATATAAAATATTAATAGTAATAAATTATTAAAAAATACAATTTAACTAATTCAATATTGGTTTATAAAATTCAATCTATTGTTAAATTTAAAAAACTTTAGTCAATTTTTTTTAATTAATTTAGATTTAATATAACTTAAAAAATAAATGAATATATATAATTTATTAGTAAAGTTATGAGATTTTCAAGCAATTTAAATTTAATATTTATAGCCACGCTTACCAATTTAAATTAGAAATTTCTCTCTCTAAAGATGAAGATCAAGAAATGTAAAACAAGACTTGTGAAGTTAAGTGTAGTTGCATATTTGCTCTTTTGGAAGTTCTCCCTTAAATAGGCAAGTGAAATTTTTTCTAATAATAAAGATATAGCATTTTTGTGTTATTTTGGTTCTTTATTTGTTATTTTATTGGTTTAAATTTAACTCTTTTTGCGCCTACAGCTCAATATAGGGTAGATGTGTAGGTGTAATGTAAGAAAGTTGGTCAACATTTGTACATGTCGGCTCAATATGTTGAATTTATATTAATGTGTTCAATTTATAAAAGGTAAAATATTTATTTCCATAATAAACAAAATATATCGTCATTAAAATTAGCATTTATGGAGTGATTTACTGGGAGAGGGAATAGGAGCAGCCTTCACGATAGGAACCAGCTAGTGGGAGCCTAGTGCAGCATCCGGCCGCCAAGAGGAAGCCCGAAGGCAAAGAGACACAACCAACCTCGAGACTGAGCGAAGCTCCAGAGCCATGGCCCCAGGAGGGGGTTGCGAAAAGGAAACTACCTTGCCACCAGAGCTAGCCACATTCTGGGATCTGGTTGCAGCTTGCAATAAAAGGCCAGCATCCGAAAATCAACAGAAGTTCATGAAAAAATGGCAACTATCCCCACAATTGCTCTGCCTACTGAAGAGCCTTGCAAAGTGGCACTAAACCTAGCAAAAAGAGGACTTATCGACCAATTCACAAGCTTATGGCCCTCACCAAAAGCAGTTGAAGCCTGGGTTCAAAGGAACTGGCATTCACTGGTCAAAGAAGGAATAAAAAGCCATTTCATTGGCAAAGGCTTCTTTGTATTTGTATTCGAAGCAGCAGAAGATAGAAACCTAATATTCAGAAACGACCTGTACTTCATGGGGCCTCAGGGACTATATCTGAACCAATGGACTCCAGACTTCGACC